>CM053786.1:726892647-727330147 GCA_028749045.1 Cupressus sempervirens | reverse complement strand
TATATCTTCTTGGTTGAGGATCATGGTTATTTGGTTTTCTTTTGAGGAGCTCATGATGTGCACTTTGAGTTCTTTGATGGTTTGATGCCTTGGTTGATTCTCATGGTTAGAGGATGGATTTTTTCATCATATGTCATGGATAGCTTGGATACACAGTTTAGTGGGAGCTTGTGACAGTGATGGGGTGATAGTGTAGGATTAGTTCCTGATTTGGTTTATATCTTCTTGGTTTGGAGATGATGGATTTTATGATGCCATAGGTGACTTGGTACCACGATTGAGTGGGAGTTGTTGGCATTGATATATTTATTGAGTGTTTGCAGATGTTGGAGGTTTGTCTTAGATCCTGTTGCTGCAGAAGCGTCTTTGACATTTGCATGGTGCACTTGTTATCTTCATGGTGTTTGAAGATGTTTAGATCTTGAGGACTCATGAATTTTTTGGTTATCTTCATGGTATGTGGAGATGGTTCTTCCTAGTATGTGGAGATGGTTTTTCTTCATGGTGTGTGGAGATGGTTGCATCTTGAGGACTCACAAGGTTCTTGGCAAAGGTGTGGTTTATGCTTTTATTTGGCATGTTATCCTTGGTGTGAGGATGGTTTCATTATTATGTCATGGTATACTCTTGATACGCGTTTAGAGTTGTGACACGTTATAGTATGTTCATATGGAGCATGTTATCTCTTTGGTTGAGATGGTAAGATCATGTTGTCATGTTTATGTTCCTGAGGCCATGGTTGGAACTTTGACATTGATCTTAGTTTAGTTTCTTGGTATTGAGTACACTGATCATAAGCTAGATACTTCGTGATATTGCTATGTTGCATTTGGACTTGGCATGGATTGATTGGTTACAGGTGCTCATGGATACTTAGAGACGGTGGTGACGCTGATTTCTCTTGGATTAGAGAAGTATTTGTTGGGACGGTTGATGGTTTCAGCAGGAAGTCCGAGGGGCAGTCACCTAATATGACTTGAGAGGAGATTGTTCTTAGATGAGTCTTGGTTGGAGACTTGGGTATCTTGATGAGAATTTTCATTCTCCACTCTTGGTCTACTCGGCAGTTTGCTACTTGAGAGGTATAGCCCATGATTTTCTCTCAGTTGCATTATATTTATGCTTATCTTTCATGGATATGGATCTTGAGCTATGGTACATAAGTTAGTTCTGGAGGGTTCATTTGAGATATGGTTAAGCATTGGTTATCTCCATGTGCATATGTTGTTATGCTGGTTGAGTTTGGGAGATGGTTTTATATTGGGCATTTTCCTTGGATTAGGAATGGTTATTCCTTGGTTTAGGAATGGTTTATTGAGTTTGATCTTCTTGTGAGAGGCTTACATCCATGATTAGTTATATGGTATGGTTTGGGTGTTGTTGAGGCTTCTTGCTGGGGATTTATGGAGGAGATCATACTTGCATAGTTTACATCTAGAGGTGTGTGTAGAAGCACATGATACAGGTTATGATTTGCATGGTTTCTTTAGTCTTGGTTATCTTCCTGGATGTTCAGTTTTGACTACATTGGATTTGAGATTGGTTGGAGATTGTGATCACTAGTTTGTGCTCATGTATGTCATGTGAGAGATGACATGGTTATTTCTTTATCTCTTTCCTTTGTTGGTTGTGGAGAATTTGGGAGACTATTGGAGACTTGTTATGAGAATTTTTCTTGCAGGATATCAGTTTATGTATTGTGGATGTCTTTGATACTACATGGATTCACTTCTTTGAGATGTGTTGAGTGGATTGGTTATAGATTTGACATTATCTTTTGCAGTGGGAGCTTCTTGGTATATATGTGGCAGGTATTGCTCTTGAGGCTTGTGATTGCAGGTTATAGATTGGATATGTCGGTGATATAAGATTCACTTGTTATACCTTTGAGGTATGGATAGTTGGATGGGTTTGGCACTTTGCTGTGGGTGTTATTTCAGCTATGGATATTTTGACAACTACGGATACATGTGATTACCTTTGGATCAGGTTATTGGTGCTCAAAATTTTTAGTTGGTACATGATTTTATGATCTTCTAATGCGACAGGTTGGGTGGCTTTCTCTTTGGATGGCTTCTATGTATGTCCAGTGGGAGTGGCATAATAGGAGGTGAGATCATTCATGTTCGAGATGCTGGATACTTTGATTTTGTTGCGGGTACCAGGATGGAGCACTCGGTGTATTTTGATCCATGATGGTGGATGTGCTAGGAGGGATTGTTCCCTTGTTCATTTATGTGGCTATGGATTGATCCTATGCAATGTATACAACAAGTGGGAGATTGTTGAGATAATGGGTGTTGCATACATTGCATAATATTGTTATTTTATTATTTTATTATTATTATGTAATGTTGTACCTAGATGGACGTGCAACATGTAAAGATTTCCATGGAATATTCTTGATGAGTTGTATTGTAACATTGTGAAAATATTTCATGCAATTATTTAATATTGGGGAAAAAAGAATTAAATGCCCAATATTAAATGTGGGGTCAGTGGGTTAGGTAGCACATGGTTTATGTAATACCACTTGGTGGTTTTGTGGGACTTGCTACTATATAAGCAGCCACAAGGGTAGTTGTTGTAGAGAGGAAAAAAGAGTGACAAGGAGAAGACAAAAGGCAAGAGTCGAGCGGGACAAGGCTTGACAGGTTAGCCAAGGGAGCATTTGTGAAGGTTGAAAGCATGGCATGGGATGTGTGGATTCATGCTTGTTCACATAGTTTGCTTGGTTGTGGCTATGGCCATGAAGGCTTCCATGGTTGTATTGCAATGGTATTTGCTGAATAATACATGGTGGTGGATGCTTTTGGAGGCTGGGTTTTTCCCTCAATGAGGGTTTTCTAGGGTATATCTTGTGTCACATTTTGTGGGTATGCTGTCTATTCTCTTGCATGTGGATTTTAATTCCGTGTTTAATTTCAGATCTATTATGGGTTATGTGGAAACAGTTATATTCTTTCTTGCCAAGTTTCCTTACATATATGTATATATGTATGTACATATGTATATATGTATATATATATGTATATGTATATGTATATATATATATATCTGTATATATATATATATCTGTATACATATGTGTATATATATATATACATATGTATATATATATACAGATATATATATATACATATGTATTTATGTATATGTATATATATATATCTGTATATATATATATATATACATATACATATATATATGTATATATATATATCTGTATATATGTATATATATATACATATACATATATATATATATATGTACATATACATATATACATATGTATACATATACATATATACATATGTATACATATACATATATACATATGTATACATATACATATGTATATATACATATGTATACATATGTATATGTATACATATGTATATATGTATATGTACATATACATATTTATACATATATATATATGTATATGTACATATACATATATATATATATATACATATACATTTATATATATGTACATATATATATATATATATATATACATATATATATATATACATACATATATATATATATATATATATATATATATATATATATATATATATATATATATATATATATATATATATATATATATATATATATGCTCAATAGATTAGCTTTAAATTTTTATTTTTGTATTGTAATTAGTGTGTATGACCTTAAAGTATTGTATTTGACACCCTTCATGTGGAGTTGTTCATAAATAGGCTATATGTTTAATTTAGCATTAAATTGTTTTTAAATTTATATTATGTAGAATACTGCACATAAGTTCAATATTTCCATGCATTCATCTCTTATTTGTATGCATTTTTTAATCTATTTCTATGCATATATACTTTGAATCCAATAATATGTATGTAATACATAGTCACAAGTCTCAGTGGTTGGATCAACAATTTAGAATGTGTAAGGAGACTTTTCCCATTGGCACTATTATATCAGTTGTTGATTTTGCTGAGAACTACACATTGCAACCTCAAAATGAGACACAATCTCAGTATTACAACTCCATTCATATTGTTATTTTCGTTCACATAACATATAGACATGCCCCTAATAGTGCAAAAGATAATCGGAAGATTATTAGAGAGTATCATTTTTGTATGAGTGATGATAGATCTCATTGTCACGAGTTTGTGCAACATTGTTTCAAGAATTATTTTGATTTCTTACATGAGCATGCAATTGCTATGGATAGACATATCATTTGGTTAGATAACTGTATAGGTCAATTCAAGAATGCTCGCATGTTTTATTGGTTGTGTAGGATGCACATAGAGAGGGGGGTGCCTCATATTTAAAGTTTTTTTGAGTTCGACCATGGGAAAGGGGAACATGATGGAGCGTGGGCATGTGTGAAGAGAGCTCTAGTTAAGGAGCAACTGAAGATTTCAGCAGCAAAGCTTCTTGACACTCGTAGCATTGTTGATTGGTGTAGTTTAGCATTATCACAGGTGGGGACTCTTGATTCCATGGAGACCATCCATCGTCCACGGCCACCCTGTACTGAGGAGTCTCCAAGGTGCTCTAAGTGCATTTTGAGGTCGATCTTTTGAAGGTCATAACTCAGAGCTTATGAGGGCTATTGATGAAATGTCAAATTCTACAAGACAGTGATGTTGAGGCCTAAAATAACCTATTTCATTTTTGAGAGATCACATTTTGTTTGGATTCGGCACAGCGATCTCGCTCAATGCTAAAACTCGCAGTGTGCTTAGTTCATAGGTGCACTAGAGTGTAACTTTTAAATCGCTGATCTTGGCATCAAATCATTTGTGTCATTAGCTCTAAGTGTGTGGGTGAATCCTAGTGACATCCTTGTTCCATCCATGGTGACCATCCATTGTCTACGGCCACCCTGTACCGAGGAGTCTCCAATGTGCTCTAAGTGCATTTCGAGGTCAATATTTTGAGGGTCATAACTCAGAGCCAGTGAGGGCTATCGATGAAATGTCAAATTCTATAAGGTGGTGATGTCAAGGCCTAAACTAACCTATCTCATTTTTTAAAGATCACATTTTTTTTGGATTCAGCACAACGATCTCGCTCAATGCCAAAACTTGTAGTGTGTCTCGGTTCATAGGTGCACCATAGCATAACTTCGAAACCATTGATCTTGGCATCAAATCATCAGTTCCATTAGCTCTGGGTGGGTGGGTGAACCCTAGTGACACCCTTTTTCTTTCCACAGAGACCATCCATCATCTGCAGCCACCCCGTACCAAGGAGTCTCCAAGGTGCTCTAAGTGCATTTCGAGATCGATCTTCTAAGGGTCGTAACTCAGAGCTCGTAAGGGTTATCGATGAAACATCAAATTCTATAAGACGATGATGCCAAGGCCTAAAATAACCTATCTCATTTTCAAGAGATCACATTCCATTTGGATTCGACATAGCAATCTCGCTCGATGCCAAAACTCGCAATGTACCTCAGTTCATAGGTGCACCACAATGTAACTTTGAAATAGTTGATCTTGGCATCGAATCGTAAGCACCATTAGCTCCAGGTGGGTGGGTGAACCCTAGTGACACCCTTGTTCCAACCATGGAGACCATCCATCATATGCGACCACCCTATACCGAGGAGTCTCAAAGGTGCTCTAAGTACATTTCGAGGTCGACCTTTCGAGGGTCATAACTCGGAGCTTGTGAGGGCTATTGATGAACCATCAAATGCTATAGGACAGTGATGCTAAGGCCTAAAATAATCTATCTCATTTTTTAGAGATCACCTTCCATTTGGATTTTCCACAACGATCTCACTCAATGCCATAACTCGTAGAGTCCCTTAGTTCATAGGTGCACCACAGCGTAACTTTGAAACTGCTGATCTTGGCATCAAATCATCAGCGCCATTAGCTTCAGGTGGGTGGCTAAACCCCAGTGATACCCTTGTTCTAGCCACGGTGATCATCCATCGTCCGTAGCCACCCCGTACCGAGGAGTCTCCAAGGTGCTCTAAGTGCATTTCAAGGTCGATCTTCTGAGGGTCGTAACTTAGAGTTCATGAGGGCTATCAATTAAACGTCAAATTCTACATGACGGTGATGCCAAGGCCTAAAATAACCTATCTCATTTTTGAGAGATCACATTTAGTTTGGATTTGGCCCAACGATCTTGCTCGATGCCAAAACTCGCAATGTGCCTCAGTTCATAGGTGCACCATAGTGTAACTTTGAAAGCATTGATATTGGCATTGAATCGTCAGTGCCATTAGCTCCAAGTGGGTGGGTGAACCCTAGTGACACCCTTGTTCTAGCCACGGAGACCATCCATCGTCTGCAGGCACCCCATATCGAGGAGTCTCCAAGGTGCTCTAAGTGCATTTCGAGGTCGATCTTCGGAGGGTCATAACTCAAAGCTTGTGAGGGCTATCAATGAATTGTCGAATGTTACAAGACGGTGATGCTGAGGCCTAAAATAACCTATCTCATTTTCGAGAGATAGTAACAAAGTGAAAAAGGTTTGATCCAATCAAGTCTCTTAAGTAGGGATATATTGAGGCTATGTTGAAATTGAAAAGTTGTAGTATGAGGATAGTAACAAAGTGAAGTGCTAGTTATCAAAGATTATGAGTCTAGGAATGAGTTCGTGGTTGGGAATAGAATCCATGGTTGAGGAGTGGAGTCCTTAACTGTGTTGAGATTAGATTTGAAGCCAAGAGTTAGTTTCAAGGTTGAAGGTGGAGTTTAAAATTAGATTTGGGGTTATCTGAACCTTGTGTAGGAGGTTGACAAGTGTGTTTATGTCATGATAGCACTTCAAATTAAACATTGCATCCAAATTTGATAATAAAGGTTGTTAAAATGTTAGTCACAAATTATTGCATTTGAATCAATATAACAAACATAATCAAAATTAATGATATTCCATAAACATGAACAATACATATGATCCACAATAAATTGAACAATACTAGATACTAAATTAATATGTATATCATTGTGCACTTAAATGACAAAAATATATATCAAAATACATGTATCCATAGACAAAATTTTACACAAATATATATCAAAGATCATGTATCCATAGACAAAGTACTCAAATATATATCAAAATACATAGATCCATATGCAAAATGTGGTTGATCATGCCATCGAAATGTGTATAATATTAATGTTTCTTTAAATAATGTGGCATATGCCATTTCAAAATGTCTCATGATGCATCCTACAACAGCTATACTATCCTAGGGTGTTGTGGATGACCAAAATGTAGCCTCTTCACTACACTAGGTGGAACGGATGCCTCCTACATAAACAAAAAAGGAAAACCCAAAGTTAGACTACTAAATTTATATGATTCTTTGTATGTAACATTGAATTACTCAAATGCATAATGATATTTTTTGTAATGAAGATTTAGATTTATACTATTAAAATTTCATAGTAAATACCTCTCTTGTCGACCTCCTGCACCGGTCAGGAGTCCTCTCGTATGCCGTCGGCAATGCTTATACCTTGCTGATTATGGGTTGTGTATGTTCAAATACATTTGTCAGATGAATCTACAACTTAAACTATAACATTATAATCCATAGCATGCTAAATTTATAACATATTTAATCATGAATTCAAACTACAACTTACTATTGTAGGCTCCTCCTCAAGATAGAGTGGTTACATCATCAAATCTACATAACTCTCCCGTCGAACCTCATGTGCACTAGGAGTCTCCTATGAGATACAAAATATTAGTTGTTAATATCACGAAAATTAGTTTTGAATTTATTTATGAAGATAAGAAAAATAAAAAATAAATGATACTTATACATACAATGGGGCTCTCGGTGCGAATAGAAATGCCTAAGCATCTATGACATGGAATTTGTATGGGGTCATCGCCAATAGCCATGCCCTATATACAATAAAGAATGTAATTAAATTTCATTACCACAAACATTTTAAAGAATGCATCGATATTTAATCAAATAGAAAGCACCTAATTACCTTTCCTTTTTCATTGTGTGCTGGCTCATCCCCTGTACTTTGTCCCCCCGGGACAGGTGGTACCTGCAAGATAAAAGAAAGATTAGCAACTATATATGCTACAATATCAAATAGAAAAAATAATGCAAACACAACATAATGTATTGTAGATGTCTCAAGGCCAAATGAAATGGCCGAGAGCATGGCATCATCAATCTGTCTAAGCTCCTCCTCAGTCATCAACTAAACATGAATGAAGATCACATACATGTATAAGTCAGTATGGCTTAAAAATTAAAATTACTCTATTATAAAAATTAACTTTAAATCGCATATGTCATAACAAAAAAATGTATACACGTACCGACACCGAAGGAGTCCATGCCTTTGCATTCCCCTCCTCTCTTACATCAAGGTCGGGTGAACCCACAATAATGGGTTCCACTTTAGTGGGACGAACAAAAATGAGAAAAATTGCAAAATGAAAAATTGAGTTTACCATATGTTCGCGCGAACACACTAATTGTGTTCGCACGAACTTTTTTTAAATCATGTTCGAGCGAACATATTTTGTATGTTTGCACGAATATATGTGATATATATGTTCGCACAAACATGATTTGCATGTTCGTGGGAACATACGTTCACGCGAACATGGTAAACGTGTTCGTGCAAACGCCATGTTCGCATGAACATGTAAAATCACAAAAATTTTAACCTTTTTTTCTTTTTTCTTTTTTTTTGCTCTTTTGACTGCCATAATTGCAGGAGAATGATCTCCTACTATAAAATTAAAAATGTCAGAATGTGCTGCTCGGAGCAAGCTTTCCAACGACTATAATTTTATTACATAATTTAATCATTAAGACTTTCAAATATGAGTTTAACTCATTATAGCTTCATTACCGATTGAACATCAACCAACTTTGACACCTCGGGAAAATTAGTAAATTAGGTCAAAAAAATTTTGAAAAATATGGAGGCACTGGCTTATTGAGATACCTTTCTATTCAAAAAAAAAAAAATGGTTTATGATAAATTGACTTTAAATTATCTGTGTCAAACGGAACATATGTGTGAATTACGGTTCATGTCACTTCAAAACTTCATAAACTATACAATATTCAACAAAAATAAATCAAACCAAATGCAGACACTGGATATTGATGTTACAAATCCAACGTCGAAAGAATTACTTCATTATCATTTCTAGAAAAAAAGTTGTGTGTGTCAAACAGACTGTCACTTTTAAAATATTGAATTTTATTATGTACCACTTTTTGGAGGAGATAAAAAAAATTGACATAAATTTTTTTTTTTTGTAGATTAAAAAATATGGTTACAAAGTAGGAACAAAGTACTCAAAATCACTAGTTTATGTCATCTTGAAATTATTTATAGTTTTGGAGATATAGTCACTTGAACGTGACGTTTGTTGCAAAAATATTGATTTCAATGTCAAAATTGGTCAAAAAGTGGAACCCATTATTGTGGGATCACCCGGTCTGTAGCCTCTGCACGTGTGTCTGGTGTATCCTCATCTAATACAAAATCATACTCAAAAAGATCGCCTATGGGACCCAAGCAAATATTCTTGCACATAATGCAAGTGTGAGGCACACAAACATGTGATGAGCTAGCCGATGATGAACTGGTGCTAGCATCATCAACACGAGGAGGCAGGACTGACCTAGCCTGAGATATCAATAGGCTATTCAGACTATGAATGGCTCTAATGGTCTGAGAGCTAGCCTTTGCCATAATATTAGGTTGCTACACTTGAGGAGGGGGGGAGATATAAATGGGGGGGACAAAAGTGCTAGCTTTCTTCTATTGGGAAGAGGGTCTATCCTGAGGAGCTCCTAGTCCTACACCCATGTTGGGCTTCATGCTCCAATAGTTCACTTTGAGTTTCAATACAAATTCTTCATATAATTTTCTAAGGAAATAAAATGGCACATCTAAATTGCTATGTGGAAGGATATCAAAAACCATCCACCAACGATCCCAAAAGTTTGCACGTATGGCATCATTTATGCACCATTTAATCAATAGTTTGGGTTTTTTTTTGTCGACTGGTATACCCATTTTTGGGTTCGCAAAAAGGCTAGCCAAATCCTCTTTGGTTATATTGAGGGCTATGACCTCATCATAGTCCAAGCCATCATCAAACATCTCATGCATTTCGTCATGCCAACGAAGAGTGGCATTTTGTTGGTTGGTAAAGGTTTCAATGTTATCCACTATGGTGTTTAATGTGGATAACATAGGAGCCAATGCGGGTACATTATTATATGTTCTTCGCAAACCCCTCAATTCGGTGAGATTTTCATTTATCAAATCCTCAATTTGAGGAGGGTTTTGAGGGGGTAGAGGATCATTTGGTGGGAAAATTTGCAAGGGCACTGGGTCATTTGGAGGGGGGTTACGAGGAATATTATTCCTTGCCTCAGTGTCATCATTTTGATCAGCCATTCCTATTAATTTGCAAAGCATAATATATATTTTAATAAACCTTAATTTTAACAATTTCTATCAAAAAAACCCTAAATTCAACTAAAACTAACAAATTCATGATAAAATCTATTGAATTTATATTAAAATTGTTTTCAAAAAAAATTTAAAAAGTACCTTGATATCGTATATCTGATATACAATCTGATATCTAAGCACGAGGGCATAAAACACTATGAAAATGAGCCCGTGATTCTATGATTTTTTTTTATAACCTCTGACAGATATCAGATATTTATTTATAGAAAGAGGGGTAAACGCTTTTGACCTGGAGCTATGAACCAGTGACAGATATCAGATATTTGATATAATATCGAATATCCGATACAATATCAGATATCCAATATTGCCACGTCACCCCGTAGTTTGAAACAAGCTGTGGGTCAAGTAGTATATTACATATATTGCCAGATATATTTTATTTTATATTATAATATATTACTATTATATTATTATATTATATTATATTATTATATCATATTATATTATATATTATATTATATTTTATATTATATTATATTATATATATTAAATTATATTATATTATATTATATTTTATATTATATTATATATATATATATAATATTACATTACTATATATTATATTTTATATTATAATGTACTATATATTAGGTAATGTATTATATTATTACAATTTATAATATATTATACTATTATATTATACTGTTAGATTATACTATTATATAATATATTATATTGTTATAATATAATAATAATAATAATTTATTATAGTATAATTATAATTATTATATTATTATTATAATATTACATTATAGTATAATATATTATATAATATCTTATACTATTATATTATATTATTATTTTATTTTATTTTATATTATACTATTGTATTATATCATATTATAATATTATATTATATTATATTATATTATATTATATTATTATACCAAATTATATTATATTTATACTATTATATTATATTTTACTCATATTAATCTTCGTAAATAATATTATATATATATAATTTTATAATTATATAATGTAATAACTAATTTATTATTTCATATATATTTCTATATGTTATCAGGTATCTGATATTAGATCGGATATCCGATAATATCGAGTATCCGATATTAGATTGGATATCCAATAATATCAAGTATCCGATATCAAATCAGATATGCGATAAGGCTCGGGCATTACTTTCGAGGTTTGGTACCTAGATGGGTGAAAAAAAAATTCAAAGCAGATTTTGAAGCACTTTTAGACGTCTTCAAACTCTATTTTTTTCACATCACCGCTTTTTGGCACACCATGATCCTGCACATACCCTATAGGGGGATTTTAATTTAGTGTCTGCATTTTATTAAAAATGTAAATATTTGAATGGGTGGTGTTTTTATAAATTATCTCATTTAAATATATTTTCAAAATGCAAAACATTATGGAATTGGTGGGATTTATTTTTGCCAAAATTATGGGTAGGAGGAATTGCATAGAAGGGAAAATTACATACACCTACCAAAAAAAATTTGGGAGATGTCAATTATTCAGATTTAGTTTGTAGCATGATTCATCAGAATAATACTTTGTTAGTTTTCAGCTTATTTGATGGAAATCATTGATTGGTTTCCAATTTGGAGGATGGTGCAGATTGAGGATTTTGGACCTATTTATACCCCATTCTTGGGCATTATTCAAGATAGCTCTTACATTCTACCTCCTTGTGAGTCCTTGAATTCTACCTCCTTGGAGAGATAATGTTTTGTAGCTAAAGTCTCATTTTGTAATGCAATTTTGAGTATTTTGGCTCCTTCTAAATAAATATGCAGCAGTGGTCCTCTTTGGCCTTATTATTAATCTATCATTATCTTTTAAGCATTTTCATCTTCAAGTTAGTATATTTTTCATGAAACCTTGGCTTAAGTTAAGTGTTTGAGAGATATTTGAGAGGTTGTTTATGAGAATAATAAATACAATTTGTGGAATTTAAGTTTGACAGTTGTGAACCAATTTCCTTCTTTTAAATCTCGCATCTTTTTACATTCCATGCACTTAATGTTAGTAGGGTCTTTTTGTGACCAAACTATTATATTCATTCCAGTTGTGAGTTTTCCCTTCAAAGATGCATTACCTTCATAACATTGGTGAATCACCTTAGTTTATTTTATGTATACTCTCTCTCCCCTTTTCCTACACAATTATAGTCAATTTCAAGAGGTGATTTAAGAGAAGTCGGCCCTTTGTATCAAAGGTTGATCCTTAACACAATATACCCACAAGCCAAGGATCATCCCATGTTTCACTAGATTACTGAAAGTGAATCTTCAACATAAAGGCACAATCTAGGTAAAATCATAGTTCTTTAGTATTTCTAGAGGTATTGGGAAAGGAGGCCCAATTTCTCCTTTCTTCTTTATCATAATGGCCAAAGCATTTGGCAAAGCTATTAAAAAGGCTCGATCAGATGGAAAAATTAGAGGAATCACACAAACAGAGGAACTCCCTAAAATAATTCATCAACAATTTGTAGATGATACCATCCTACCAGGAGAAAATACGATGGAAGAGGCTTGTAACTTTAAACAAATAATTAAAACTTATATGGAAACATCAAGACAAAAAGTAAATTATGATAAATCAGAGATATTCTTTCGTAATACTCCTCTTGAAATAGAAAGAAATATATATAATGCAAAGGGATACATAAAAGAAACTCTTCCCTGTAAATATATTGGCATTCAATTGGAAAAATGTACCAAAGAAAGTAAAACATGGAATCTTACATATGAGAAACTGGACAAAAAAAATGGAAAGTTGGAAAGGGAAATGGATAACTAAATTTGGAAGAAAAACTATGATTAAAACAATTGTATCTATCATTTCAACATACTAGATGTCATGCCTTCCCCTTTCCAAGGGAGTAAAAAGAAATTTAGGCAACAAGTTAAGGAAGTTCTTCTAGCAAGGCACTAAAGAGAAGAAGAAACAAGCATTGATCAAATGGGAAAATATATGCAAACCTAACTAGGCATAAAGAATTGGAGTTGGCAAAATGAAGCTCTAAGAGAAATACTAATTTGGAGAATGCATCAAAAACACAATAGCAAATGGGCAAAAAAATTATTTCACAAATATTTGAATAGCTCAGATCATTTATATCTTTGTTTCAAATTAGAAACCCACCTAAATATCAAGAACCTTGAATTTCATGTTGTATTGTCATCCCCTTATATATAATTATCTTACTTTGGACATTGGCCAAGGTGAGCATGTTCTATTTTGGGAAGATTCATGGGATGTCCTTACTCCGCCTGATAGCCTTAACTTGCCTACTAATATTACAAAAACTCTAATAAATCTATGGAGAAATCATGTTAGCAATGACAAAAAAATTATTAATGATGACCAACATGGAGGTTGAAATCAGTTGAACAAACAAATCTACCAATTCAGGAAAAATGAATTTATCAAAAATTTCTTAAAAGTAGACAAGTTAGTCACAAAGCTGGGAGAATATGGGATTACTCACAAAGCTGGGAGGGATAAATTAATATGGGATTCCTCAAAGAGAGAGAAATGGAGTGTTAAAAGAGGATATGAAATGATAAGTACTCTCATCAATGGGAAAAGATAGATATTCCCCTCAATCTCTATTGGGATATAACATGTCTTCTCAAGACAAGAATCTCTCTTTGGGTTATTTTGCAAAAGGGAATCCTTACGCTTGATAGGTTTACTAAGATGGACTTTGAGGGGCCCTCAAGATGTTCTTATGTGAAAATCAATCTAAGATAACTCAGCATTTACTACTGCTTTTCTAAATGTTGGGAATGGTTATGTCAAAAGTTGAACTGGTCAACAACCTTTCCTGTCAACTTTAGGAATTTTCTTAATAGTTAGTGCAAACATGAGAATTCTAAGGTTTACTATAATTTATGGAAAAATTTCTCTATCCATACTTCTATGGGAAATATGGAAGAAGAGGAATATAAGGATTTTTGCAAACAAAATTCTGGACTTAACCTCCTTTCTCAATAAAGTGGAGGCATGTATTATAGCTTGGTAGAAAATAATAACCTCATAAATTCTCACAAGGAAGAAGATTATTTCTCTGTGTAGGATGTAGAAATACACAAAAACCTTTGATCCATTTAAAATAAAATTACCAAGCTAGGGCAGATTGCAAATGGGAACCCCCTCCAATACGTTGGGTAAAACTTAACTTTTATGGGGCTTCAATTGGCAATCTAGGGCCTACTGGATTAGGATGTATTATACATGATGAAAAAGGTTCTTGAATTATTAAACGTACCAAGCCCTTACGAGTACTTTATAATAATCTAGCAGAATTAGAGGCCTTGATCGAAGGTCTAAAACTTAGCTTAGAAATGGACATTAGAAAGTTAGTCATTGAAGGAGATTTGCAAATTATTCTAAATGCAATAAGGAAAAGAAATACTAATGGTTAGATATTAAACTCTAAACTTGAATACATGTTAAAGATAGCTGATCAATTTGAAGAAATTAAATTAAACATATATATCGAGAAGGAAATAAAGAAGCAAATATATATGCCAACAAAGGAGCAGAAGCTAAGGATTCTCTTCTAAAAAATAATTAAGTTATTCTAAACTTATAACTTTAAAATAATTATCAAAGATACATTTATTAATCAGTTCAAAAATCTACTATTTAGCTACAAGAATAATTCAAAAGTAAATCCTCCTAAATCAGTCACTGAATTAAGATATTAATCAAGGACGAGTCATAAATACCAAGATATATTTATGGACAACAAAATTGTTTTAATATGGATACAACAAAGATTATAGTTATAGTCAATTTTTGAAATCTTAAATATTATATGGTTGATTTCTTGTTAACATACTCTCTCTAATCATTTAAGGGTGACCTTATAGAATTAAATCTTTCAATTAATTAATCTAACAATGAGCTTGGTCAAGAAGTAATGTTTGCAAGCCATTTTATAGAGATGAAAAGGGATATATGTAGCAATAAAGGGAAACCATAATACATAAATAAACATATACCAAAGTATGGGATGGCGAGTAGAAGTGGAAGCGGTGTGAAGGGATCGGGCAGGAAAGTGAATTTGAATTATGTGGGATCAGTGCCAGGACTATGATCACCGTCAGCTGGTGATTCCTCTGTTTCAAGTGGTGCTGAGGATGGAGGTATGCTGGAGGACCCAAGAGGAGGTGGGCTTTTGGAGGACTCGGAAGGACAGCCCAAACTGATTAAAAAATGGTCGAGCTTGTTTGGAGTACGACCTACAGGCAATCAAGCTTTCTGCCACTTAAAGATATGTTAGCTAAGGATAAAGGTAAGTTTTTTATTGAAATCCCTGACCAGATCATTGATAAAAGCATTGCGAGTATGGATTTGACTCCGGTTGGGAGGTTTATTGGGGCTAGACCCAACATTGATGATGTAAGGAGTTTTGTACACAAGAAATGGAGCTTGAAAGGTCAAGTTGATGTATTTGTGATGGCTAACGGGTGTCTCTCATTTTGTTTTTCCTGTGATGAGGATAAACGGGACATCCTTTGCAGTAGTCCTTGGGTGATGGGGAAGCATACTCTAATTCTCTAGAAATGGTCCCCTAAACTTTATGCTTTGCATGACTCTGCTATTCAAGCCCTAGTTTGGGTTCGATTACCAGGACTCCCCCTTGAGTTTTTGGTGGAAGATGATTTTCAAGGCATAGCCAATACCTTTGGTGAGCTCCTTTCCTTAGATCTAGTGACGGTATCTCAAAAAAAGGATGAGTTGTGCTAGATTCTGTGTTGGAGTTACACAAGGAGTGGATATGCCTGAATCTATCTCGCTAAAATCCAAACTAGGTATATGGGATCAACACATTGAACTTGAATCATTCCCCTTTGTCTGCTTTCAATATAAGAAAGCTGGGCATTGGGCTAGAAAAAGCCCCTCTTTAAGGGAGAAGCCCAAAAAGAAAAATAAAGTGTGGAAGCGGAAGGTTATGAATAGGGATGCTAGTTCTTTGAAGGGTGATGGGGCTATTCTAGATGGGGCCATTTCCTCAAAGGAATAGCATAAGGATGTTGTGGTTGTGAAGACAAATAGAGAGGCAGCAGGGGGTGGGGGTGTGCAGCTGGAACCTCCCCTTCAGAAGCAGCAAGCCAATATTACATCAAAATTTTTGGAGAGAGGCTTGGAGATTAATGTTCAGAATAGGATAGAGATCTCCAATATATATGGTTCAAAGAAGATCCATGTTGATAAGGATGGTATTCCTAAGGACAGGGAGACAGGCCTTTCTAGGTAGGTTCCATTGGAATCAAAGGAGAGTGACTTGGTTATTAATGCTCATGTTTAGGACATGTTGGATAATTCTAAAAGAGATAGCCTAAAGAACACCCTAGGTGATAAGGATGTTATTCCTAAGGATGGTTTGGCTCTTGTGGGAGAGGGGACCCAATTGGTGTCTATTCCGCCTTTAGGTCCTGTCAAGGAATCCTTAAAGAAAGGAAATTTTGTTAGAGGAGAAGTTGAGGACTTGCTTTATGTTTCTTAAGATGAGGAAACCCAGTGGGAAGATGAGGCCTCTATTGTTGAATGGATTCCGGTTGATAAAAAAAACAAAGGCAGAAATAGGGGCACGAAAAATGAAGGGGAGAAGGCACCCCCTAAGAATTCGAAGAAAGGTTCCAAACCGAAGGGGGAGATCTTACAGAGTAGGTCAGACGGTCCCTCTTTTAAGTCTCTTGGTATTACTCTTAAGAATGGGGATGTTGGGTCTTCCCTTTCTTCGGTTGGTAGACCCTCTAACCAGCAAAAGAGAATAGTTGAGACCATTAGGAGCATTGTTGATGGTAGTCAGAGAACCATCCTAGAAGCAAAAAAACTCCCATAAATTATGAAGATAATTTTGTGGAATATTCGAGGGTTAAACAACCCTCATAAATAGAATATATTGAAGAATATGATTAGAGATAATAGGTCAGACATTTTGGTTATTCAAGAAACTAAGATGCTTAAAGATAAGGTAGGATGTCTCTCAATTTTTAAGAGTGGTAAGATTATTGGGAATGATTCGAAGGGAGCTTCAGGTGGTATGGCTATTTTTTGGTCTAATAGATGGATTCAAGGGGAGATTATCTCCCAAAACTCTAATTTTATGAATATTAGATTCAAAAATTCTAAAGATGATTTTAGTTGGGTCCTCACCAATGTCTATGCTCCTAACTCTAAATGGGGTAGGAAGGCATTATGAACTGAAATCTCTAATCAGGGGACATTTTTTATTGATGAGAATTGGATTGTTATTAGGGACTTCAATACTCCACTTAAAGAAAATGAAAAATGGGGGGGAAGCAGACTAATCTAGACAATAGAATTGATTTAATGGAGTTTATTGATCAGCATCTTCTTCATGATATTGATTTTCATGGGATCAAATATACCTGGACTAACCATAGGTCAAGTAATGATCCTATACAGGTCAGGTTGAATCATGCTTTCATTAGCAATGGTTGGCTCCTAAAGTATAAATGTAACCTAAGTGCTCAAGTGAGGGTGGGATTAGATCATTACCCTATTTTTCTAGTTGTTGAAAAGATTAACTTTCATAAGAACTTCCCATTTAGGTTTGTAAAAATGTGGACTCTCCATCCAAACTTGGAGTCTCTTATTAAGGAGTGGTGGGATATTCAAGTTGAAGGCAGAACAATGTTTAAAGTGGCTGCTAAACTGAAGAATGTTAAGAAAATGATTAAGATATGGAACAAAAATACTTTTGGTAATATCTTTGAGAATAAAAAAAAGATCTTGGAGAAACTTAAGGATATTCAAGATAGGATCCAGACTGAGGGTTATGAGACTTTTTCTAGGGAAGAGGAAAGTGGTAAATTGGTTTAACTGCATGATATCATCTCTAAAGAGGAAACATTTTGGAGGTAGCACTTAAGGAAGGTCTTTTTAAAGGAAGGTGATCATAATACAAAGTACTTTCATGTGACTACTCTCAAGCACAGGATGGCCAATAGGATTTGCAAACTCAATATAGATGAGGGAACTACTGATAATGAAGAGATCATCAAAAGGGAGGCAGTGGATTTCTTTAAAACTTTGTTACAAGAATCTGATCTAGATCTTGAGAAGTAGGATTTGTTTCTAGAGTGCATCCCTTCTTGTGTCTCTGAGAATTAGAACTTGTTTCTCACATCTATTCCTTCGTCTGATGAGATTTATAAGGTTGTTTTTTCCTTTGAAGGAGACAAAGCCCCTGGTCCTAATGGATTCCCGCTCTTGTTCTTTGACAAGTACTGGCATATTATTGGGTTGGATATCTGTAATGGAGTGAAGGAATTTTTTGGATCTAAGAAAATCCTTCAAGAGCTGAATGGTACCTTCCTTGCTCTTATTCCTAAAAAGTCGAGAGCTAATAGCATGGACTTGTTCAGGCCCATTAGTCTGTGTAACTCATTTTATAATGTCATTTCTAAGGTTCTTACTTTGAGGATTCTATCACTTCTCCCTAACATTATTTCTAGATAGAAAAATGGGTTTGTTCCTAGTAGACAAATTGTGGATTCGATTATTACAGTGCATGAAAATATTCATTCTCTCTCGGTGTCTAAGAAGGAAGATTTTTTGCTTAAGCTTGACCTTTCTAAAGCTTATGACAGAGTGGATTGGCACTTTCTTCTCCGTGTTCTGAAAGCTTTTGGTTTTAATAAGAGATTTTAGGATCTAATCTTTTTGTTGGTATCATCGGTGTCTTTTTCAGTGCTTGTGAATTGTTCCCCCTCCTCTTTTTTCAAGGCTTCCAGGGGCCTCAGACAAGGTGACCCTATTTCTCCTATTCTTTTTATCATTTTGGCTAAATATTTGGGAAGATTTATTGATCATATGGTTCTTAAAAGGGATTTTGTGGGCCTGAATCCTTCCTCTTCGGCTCTAGTGTGTTCTCATCAACAATTTGTTGATGATTCTATCATTATGGGAGAAGCTTTGGTGAATAATGCTGGGAGTATCAAGAAGGCTTTGGTGGATTATGGTAATGCTACTAGTCAAATTATTAATTGGAATAAAAGTCTGATTTATTTTATGAATGTTAGCGTGGAGAGGCAAATGAAGATAAAAAAAGATTATTGGCTGCGAGATAGGCTCTTTGCCTAGTTCTTATCTGGGATTACCTCTAGGATTATCTCCTCCTAATAGTTTCTAGAACTCTTTGATCAACAAAATCCACTTGAAACTTTCAAGATGGAAAGGTTCCTTGCTTAGTCAAGTAGGTAAGGTTGTTGTTCTTACTATTTTGCAAAGTTTCCCACTTTATGCTTTGAGTCTTTTTAAAATTCCTAGAAAATATGCTCTTGCTATTGAAAAGATCCAAAAAAAATTCTTGTGAACGGGCATGGAGAATAAAAAAAAGAATCCCTTTCATTGCTTGGGAAAATGTTTGTATACCTTATAAGAAGGGAGGACTTGGTTTATGAAGGGTTTCTTCTATGAATGATTTTTTAATGGCAAAAGTGTTATGGAGATGGCACAAAGAGGATGGGGAATGGAAGTATATTTGGAATGATAAATACAACTTCGATAACTTTGACTTTTACCATTTCCTTTATAGTAATGTAGATCAAGGGGGATCTATGATATGGAAATATTCTCAGAAACTTAAAGATATTATTAGAAAAGGGATTAAATGGAAGGTTGGTAATGGTAGGAGAGTTCATTTTTGGGAAGATGTTTGGATTTTGGATCACCCCCTATGTGATGACTTAAGATGGAACAAGTATATGGAGCTTTGTAAGACCCAGATTGAAACCCTTGTGGTAGACTATTGGAAAGAGAATGAATGGATGGACCTCTATAGAGTGGACCCCAATTTGGTTGTACTAAGGAAGTGCCTAAATGTGTTCTTCTTAAACCAAAATGAGGATGAGCTAATTTGGCGAAATGATCCTAGCGATGTTTTCTTAGTTGCCTCAACCTATGCTGATTCTTTTGATGATTTTGAAGAACCGTGTTGGGCTAAAGCTTGGATGAAGGGGTTGGCCCCCAAAGTCAATATTTTCCTTTGGATCCTTTTTTTGAATAAAGTTCTCACTTTGGATAATCTTAAAAAGAGAGGGATTATTATTACTAATAGATGTGTTCTCTACAAGAATGACGGGGAATCAGTTGATCACATCACCTTGCATTGTCCTTTTTCTAAGAATATTTGGGATAAAATATTATGCTTATTGAATGTTGAATGGGTGTTCCCTTCCACTATTTAGTTGTTCTTTACTAGTTGAAAGGCTCCTTCAAATAACACTTTGATTAATAAGATTGTGGAACTTCATTTTTCCCTATGTTGGATGGGGTATTTGGAAGGAGCGTAACGACAGAATCTTCAGAGATGTGGAATCTAGCCTGACTCAGGTCTCTCATAAGATAAAGACTATTTTGATAGAGAATATTAACTCTATGGGATTTAAATAGCAATTGTGTAATGAATGGGAAACCAGTGTTCTTCTAAATTAGAATTTGAAAAGAAAGACTATGGATGATCAGAGACCTAATCCTAGAGAACATGCTAGATGGGATTGTCCTCATGACAATTGGTTCAAAATAAACTTTGATGGGGCCTCGAAAGGAAACCCAGGAAATGCAGGGTATGGTATTGTGATTATAAATTCCAATCGAGATAATATGGGAAGTTTGGCTATACCAATTGGAAATCAATCTAATCACATTGTTGAAGTCTTTGCTGCTCTTAATGGTCTTATTTTTTCCAAAAAATTGAATTTGAATAATATTTGGTTGGAAGGGGATCCACTCAATATTATTAATTGTCTTAATAAAAAAACTTTACCCTCTTGGACAATTAGTAATATAATTTATCAGGCAATTAAAATTATAAATCCCTTCGATAATTGTGTTGTTTCCCATAATTTCAGAGAGGCCAATGGGACTGCTGACTGGGCAGCAAATGTGGCATGTGGGAATGATCACACTATCATTTGGGAAACTCATGACCCCTCACCTCTGGAAGCTCAACAACTTTTCCATAATGATAAATGGAGGTCTCAGAAAAAGGTTTTTAATAATGACAGTGTTAGTACAGGGGCATGATGTGGAATTAAGAGGCTGCGGATTTTGTGCTTTAATCTCCAATGATTCGTGCCTAGCTTCACATGAATTCTAGGTCTTTTGGGCCATTGTTATCGCTATTTTATGTGATATTTTTTTCATTTGGAGGTTGCAGACGAAGAAGCTTTGGATTTTTGATGTGAGGAAAATGGGAGGAAAGAGGAAACGAGTTGAACCAGTAAGTTGTAGGAGTGGATGAAGAAGGAGGAAGTTTGGGATATTCTGAGGAGGGGTAATTTTACCGGGTTCATGGAGAGACTTAATGGCAATAATTTGACCATCACACAATAGTTCATTAAAACTTGGAAGGAGGGTTCAGTGATGGTGGGCAATCAGTGTATGGAGATTTCAGAGGAGGTGATCACTGAGGCTACTAGCTTGGAGCTTGAGGGTATCAATTTCTACAGGGAGCAGAAATTGTCAGACAGAGCTATTGAAGAATTTGTTGAATTTGAGCTGGAGAAGAGTCATCTGGTCAAAATTGGTAAGTCTTATATCAACCCAACTTTTGTCTCACGACCTTGGTGCTTCTTTTTGTTTGTGATAATGGAGTATTTAACTTTGGACGGGAGATTCACGAAATGCTATGGATATAATTTTATGCTTGCCAACCACTTTAGGCACAGTGTTAAAATCAATTTTCCCTTCTATTTGAAACAGTCACTTAGTGTTTCTATTCAAGTTATCCAGAAAGACCCGAACGGAAAACATGTCTATCATGAGGGTCTCATGGTTCTTATTATGAATGTTCTTAAATCTAAGAGGATTGTGAGGAATAGAGGTCACATTAAGGATGTAGATTATGAAACAGAGGGGAGCGTTCAAGAGAGGGGTTATGACTCTGAAACCCAAGATGAAACTGAAGGGGGTGAGGTGAATTTGAATAAGGGCACTGGGAGTAGGTCTAAGAAGAAGAAAAGAGTGGCCAGTCACTGTGATTCTGAGAAGAAGAGTGATTTTGTGGAGGATTTAGTGAGGGATTATAAGAAGACAAGTGAGGTTAAGGGAAAGAGGATTAAGGACAGTCCGGTGGTGAGGGCTTCTTCTCCTTCGGATGACGAGACCCTTGCCCACAGATTGGAAAGGAAAAGATATCCTTCAAGACACCTAGAGAAGCAATTTGGGTATAAAGATGAGTCAGGTGATGAGGGTTCTCAAGAATAGGGGATCCAACTGGATTATGATGAGAAGTATGATGGTTCTCCAAGGTTTTTTAAAGGTCTCAATGGAAACACTGGAACTATACTAAAATAAATTGGGGTTATGAAAAGTCAAATGCAGACATTGGGTAGGGATATGCAAGCCTTAAGGAAGGAAGTTGGGCATGCCAGTCAAATTGCTCATGGTGAGCGCACTCTTGGACAACATATTGATAGATTAATGAAGGTGGTTGAGAGTGCTGAAGATGTCAAAATCTTAATGCACAAAATCCTGCAATCAGAGGCTAAGAATAGGGCAATGGATAGAGATTTCAATGCTAACCAAGGCAAGGTCACGATGATGGAAGCAAAGATGAGTAACTTGGAGAAACTGATCAAACAAATGGTTGAGAATGTGAGTACTCTGCTAAAGAAAATAGATATGGATAAAGGCCAAGATTCCCCCTAGGTTGTTTCAATGGCCAAGGTCCCAGCAAATGTACTAGGGCTTACTCAAAGAAGATTGAAGACATGGGCAAGAAGGACGAGGTGAAGGCAATGGCTGAAAACATGCAAATTCTAGTAGATCAGGCGCTGGACCTGATCAAGGCTACCTAGTTGGTTCTTTGCTATCTCTTTTGCTATCTTTTTGTTGTCTTTGTGCTATTTTTTTGCTATCTCTGTCAACAGTTCTCTCTTCGACCTCATCTTTGTTCTTTTTGGAGGTTTGTTTCCTGTTGACTTTTATATGCTCTATCTATTTCTTGAAATACTAGTTGTAAATAGGTTTCGGGTCCTTTAAAACTTGCTTTTACTTAATCAAAACATATACCAAAGTTACAAAGGCCATTATCAAATCAAGAATGGAATATGGGAACTCTTAAAAATGAAAATAGGCGAAGACCCCTAAATTATACATGTACTATGTAAATGGATTAAGAAATCCCCAATTAGTCAGAGGAAACATGTAATTGATTAATTAAAGATTTGAACATCAACTTATACCTTTTATCTATCAAATTTCTATTTTTTTTTAAATAATAATTACTATTTTAAATGAATCGATGTTAAGTAAACTTAAAATATAAAGGCAAGGGAATCATTTTAGGGGTAGTTAATATCCTTAAGGAATTAATTTAAAGTTGATCCCAAACTATTATAATTATCCGCCATATTATTAAGGGACTGGTAGTTTAGAAATAGTAACACTTGTCAAGGGAATGTGCATGTAAACCACTCCAAACAAATAGGCAACCTTTACTAAATGGTGCTGACATATTTAGATGAAGGGACACGTCCCAGGTCATACCTTTCAATGGGCTTCGAGATGGGTATTTGATGGGGAATAAAAAAAACATGTTTTCATTTTATTTTTATTAATTTACTTCTTAGGAAGATACCTCATGGAGACTAACAAACACTTAGATACATCAAGGAAAGGCAACACATGGTTGTAATGGGGTATTATTAAGGAGAGATAATAATCTTTGCAATGAGAACTTAATGAATATCATAAAAGTCATGACCTTAAGAAAATGAATGAATAATACCGCTCATTCCCTGGATAAAGAACTCTTCTACTTATAATCTGATGAAATAATAATCTTTGCATGGGGAACTTTAAATACATATATATGTAAATATGGAATACCAAAAGAATTATACACATGAACTTAATGGTTAAAGTTTTAGATCAAGAGAGTCACTTTTGAGGGAAGAGAGTGATCTTAATATGGTTAATTGTTTAAGATCTAGAGAGTCCCTTTCAAGGGAAGAGAGTGATCTTAATATGGTTATTTAAGGCCGAGATTATTCTATTGAAAGTAACATCATATATAATGAGGGCCTTAGATAGAGGATATCTCTTCTAGGAAAGACCTTAGAGGGAGTGCTCCATAAAAGACAAAGAAGTAATCGAGGTTGGTACTCGAGTTGATGATATATCAATCATGACCTAGAGATCCTTAGAAGGGTTATTGGTCCCAATGTGGAGACATCTTTAAAGATTGGGTTAGGATAGAGGGTAGAATACTATAGTAAGATGTATTATTGTTTAAATTCTAACATTTATTTTGCAAATATTACTTGCGTAAAGGTAGCCCTAATAGTGGAGACATTAGATAAAAGAAAGAAATCTTCTAATCATATAAAGGCATGCATGAGGTATGCTTCATTTGATCCTAGTAGTTGTAGCAATTGTGGAAGATCTAAGATTTCTGATGATACAGTTGGGTGCAACAATGAGTTTGGACAGACTTCTCTATTGATTGATGAAGACGATTTGTGGATTAAGAATGAGCATGGGATTTATGTTATGAATTCCTTCAGATATTCATAAGTCCTTATGGAACATCATTTTGTCACTTTGGGTGTTTGATGTGGGAGCATCCTTGAACTGTTGGCAATCTTGCATCACCAAAAAGATAGTTGTTATTTTTTGTTTACAGTTTCCTATCTGATAGTTTGATTCGATGAACACTTGTGTGTATTGATGGCTATATATGTAATGTGCTTGAGTCTCGAAGGATCATCATTTAGTAGTGATCAAGGAGATACTGGAAAGAAGCTGAGAATAGTGAGTTTGATATGTAATTTGGAATGTAATTGGCCCTAACTAGGAAGGCCTTACAATTGGAAATGTTGCTTGTCATTTTGTAATGTGAACTATCTTACAATCAGTATTCAATGATGCATATGAAGATCTCTTATTTATTGCATTTTCATATAATGTTGTATTATGTTGTGTTGTATTTGTTGAGGGCTTGGTCATCTCCTTTGGACATACACCTGCCTTGTACTGTACCAATGCCTATGATTTGAAAACAACAAATCCTAGAGAAATAAGACAATGTCTAAATAACATAATATTTGCACCTTACAAGATTTTTTTTTTATTGCTTTGATAATTAAGTTATAAAATTAATAAAGAAAATATAATAATATAATAAAAAATAACTATTCACACATAATTATTATATGTGTTAACACTAATCTTTTATTAAATTAGTTTATTTTCTTTATTAATTTGTAACTTAATTACTGAGAAAAAGAAAAAGCCTTGTTCTTAGAAATAAATAATGAAAGAACTATTAGAATGAATGAGTGAATGGATTTTAATTATGAATGAATTGTAAATTATTTTTTATTAACCTAATGAATGAATAAAGCTCCTATTTTTGTGTGCGCTATTCGCATCATTCATTTTGGAGAAATTATTGAAGAAAAAATTGGATCGAACCAGATAATATGATTGGACGAGAACGCACCTCGAAACCAAAACAACAACAAAACCCTCACACACCGATCTCTGAGGAGAATAAACCCCATATCCTTGAATTACCATGGCGTTGTATCTGTTAACGCCCTCTCCCTCTTCCTTATGCCCTTTCAGCAGATCTGTGATCCCCAAATCAACATTTTCATTCAAGAAACCGTCAAATGGATTGATGAGGGTGGTAGCCAAAGTGCAGGTGAAGGATGAAGCAGAAACCCTAGGACTCATTGGAAACGCAGCAATTGTGGGAGGTCTAATTGCAAATCCTGTGGTGGGATGGTCTCTCTACACCTTGAAAACAACTGGGTGTGGGCTTCCCCCTGGTCCAGGCGGCTCCCTCGGTGCTCTCGAAGGCATAAGTTTCTTGGTTGTATTTGGGTTGATAGGATGGTCCGTTTATACTAAAGTAAAAACAGGGTCAGGACTACCCAGCGGGCCATTTGGATTGTTGGGCGCAGTTGAAGGCCTTTCTTATCTCACCCTTGTGGGCATTGCGGTTGTCTTTGGGCTGCAGTATTTGGACTATGGATTTATTCCTGGTCCTACACCTGGGGAACAGTGCTTTGGCTAAATTCAAGTTGAGAGCTCCGTAAGCTCGAGAAGCACCTGTGGGGAAATGAACTGTATGTACACAATTTGTAAATTGTTTTTAAATAGGAGGCTTTTCTTTCCTGAATCACAAAAATCATTATTCTATGTAATATATAACGTTCTCTTGTTTTTGTAATCAAATTTTGCTTTGAGTGCAAAAGCAGAGTTTTCTTGCACCGTTTAAATTCCCAAAATATGAGAGGCCTAGAACCCCAACAATAAAAAACAGATCTAGTCCTCTTGGTAAGTTCTAGAACGAATAAACATCATACCTTTGGGTACTGTGAAATGAAATTTTCGTTCAAATAGATGAGATTATTGGGCTTTTTCAACAATAGATACGCGGATGTATTCTATTGAAGCTTGGTAACGAATACATAAGAGAAGCGCCGTTTTATGTGGTATTGGAGAAACCACCAGGCACTGATAAGCTATCTTAGAAAGATATTTTCTTCCCAAATCCTGCTCTGGACTGGCAAAGCTTTAAGGGTTTCTAGTGCAATTACTAGTAAAGTCAAATTCTACTCTGATTTTGGAATGTAAGATTGTATGTTAGCAATTGCTTATTGTGTCTCAGCAGTTCACAAATTTTTGGGAAAACCCTCCAGTTGAGCTTTGAACTTGAACATTCTACCATATGTGGGATTATGTTTGAGCATTAAGCCTTCTCAGCTCACAATGACATGTTTCAAACTGCCATTTTTCCATAACTTAACTAGCTTTACAGTTGTGAGGTAGAATTTGAGCATTGGCCTCAGCAGTTCACAATGAATTTTGCCCTAAGATAGGTAATAATAACCTTGTTGAGATTTATAATTGCGCATCCTTAACAGTGTGGCATGGTGTTTGATCAGTAAGACTCATGAACTCTCAAGAACTTTTCCATATGAGGCAAATGCTTGATTGGCATGGTAAACTCCCTGAGAGATGAACCCATCAAAAACTTTATTTTGGTG
Source organism: Cupressus sempervirens (assembly GCA_028749045.1). Lineage (NCBI taxonomy): Eukaryota > Viridiplantae > Streptophyta > Pinopsida > Cupressales > Cupressaceae > Cupressus > Cupressus sempervirens. The sequence goes on along the minus strand of CM053786.1, from coordinate 727,302,603 downwards.
ATGTGTAATCTTTTGCTACCATCCAGCAATAAGCTTGGTAAGATTACTTTGCATTATTGAAGCTATACAGACATGTTCTTCAGTAGGTAAAGTTTGAGTTTTGTGTTATTATATCAATAACTATATGACAGCGGCCCCATGGAAAGGGTACTCCTAACTTTTCCCAGTGGTTTTTCAAAATTATTCTAGTAGTTCAAAATTTGCATAACAGTGGTCTCTGAAACCTCCTGTGTCCCCTGCAACACCTGCACAAGTTTTCATCTGAAAAAAGAGGTTTCTCTAACTAACCTAGGAACCGTCCTGGACATAGGGGGATGGTTTCCACTTCCAAATGCTTACTAGACACCGGGGTTTCTTGTCATATAAGATATTTGAGTACAATGAAGAGATTTCTGAGTGGAAATCAGAATAAAAAATTTAGACAACTATTATTATCACTATCGCAATATCTAATTATTGTTTAGACTGCCCTTATACTATTTTATTAAAGTTTATCATTCTGTTATACTACTGATGTCATAATTTATTTGTATAATAATATTGCTATTATCATGTATTGACATCTTTATATTTTTAAAATTATATATATATACATACCTATTCCCATCCCTGAAATGCCATGAACTTAATGTCTGAACAATGCTAATTCTCCATGGGATCACCTGTCCATTTATAAAAGGACACAAACCTTCTTCATGTTTGCTCAGTGTAAAAAAGCTGGTAATTGTTGTCAGTACTGAAACCAATGTAGCACCTTATATTTTACCAGCAGTTAATTTTATTAATAGACATATTTTGATCCAATACTAGAAATTAATGAGACCATTAAAATTTGTACAAAATAAATTTCAAATCGAAGTGTTAGATCCCTGCTCTACAATCTTCCCAAAGAATTGAAAGAAGGGAATAAGCTGAAGAGTTCTTTATTGTGACAGATAAATCTAAGATTACAACAGTTTAACATTTTCTACATCTCCTTGATTGACCACAGTGTGTCCTTGGAAATAAATCTCCTTGTGAGTTTCCCTAGGGGTCTCTCCTAAGCTAATTGGTTTTGGCTTGCAGCTAAAACATTTCAGTGGTACCCAAATACATGATATTAATGTGTGACTCGAATTCTATTATCTTTATCCGCAGACTTCACCTTTTATTTTCTTGAAATTAGTAAGAAGTTGAAGTGGTGGAATTTTTCTCCTTACAGAAGAGGAATGTTTTATTCGGAAGGAAGAGGGGAAGGGAAGGAAATAAGTTTATTGGGAAAATGAAAAATCGGTATCATGGGCCTCCTTAGGTTGTTTACCTCGTCATTGCTTGTTTCCTTACAGAGAGCTTTATGTTTTATGATTCCTGATACATAAGACATTTTTAGCTGAATATTATAGTACGTATATTAAACGGCAAACAAACAGCATTAAAACAAAATGAAGCTGAACGGTTTATGTGATTTTATCTAAGTTCTTATTTTTATTTTAAATATCAATGAAAAACATTTAATTTTTTTGATGAAATAGTCTAATCAATTAAATTAACTTAAAAATATCAGCATATAAGAATTAAAAAATGCTATAAGAAGAATTAAATTCATTTTCCTAGAGTCAATAGCCCTAGCTTGGAGCACAATAACTGAATAAATGTATGGGCAATGTCCAGTAACAGAAATCAAATGAAAACATGGGCATAGTCTAGAGACAAAGCACTCTTATGGAACCAATGCAGTGCTAATTGCTAGGGTTATCAGTGTACCAAAAGATTGACCTGTCAATGCTCAATATAACCACTAGATTTATAGAAGGCACTAGAGGCTGTTAAACCATGTCATGAGTCTAGTGGTATACTGACCTACTGCCAACAATCCCCCTTCTAGTGTTATTCGCTACAGCTTGCAAGGATTCCAGCTTGTAACCAAGCTCTGATACCACTTGTTAAGTGCTAGGGTTGTCATTGTACAAAAAGATTGACTTGTCAATGCTTGATACAACCACTAGACTTATAGAAGACGCACAATGCTCTTAAACCATGTGGTGAATCTAGTGAGGGACCGACACACTGGCAACGTGCGGTAGCAGGTGATGGAGGAAGGTCTGGTTCATCCACTACAAAACTAAATTTCATATATAAGATTGTTGAATTACTCTTTATTTTTATTTTTTTTGGTCAAATGATACTTTTAAGGCCTTTATCTTATAACAAAAAGATGATACTCTGAGGCCCTTTATCCTATAATTCATTTGTAAATAAACAATGTAAAGTTTATTCAGGATTTCAAATGTATATCTTAGAATTTACAGGACTGTCAGTTTCAATGGATGGGTGCACCTCAGTATCTTAGACAATCACAGAAGAGAAACCAAACATATTCCAAATAGCTTTACAGTCATATTTAATTTGATCTTTAAAGCCAGTTGGCATTGTTTTTCCTTGCATTTGATGTCTCAATGTTCAATGGGTTTAATATAATTAAGCTAATAGGCTTCACTTCTTGAGAATCATTGGCCTGAATGTTTGGATTTCCTGGCTGTCTTACGCCACTAAACCAAAAACGATGCTGGAAAAAATGGAACGGTAAAAATTGGCTCGGAAAATAAGAAATGGGTAATGGTAATGGTACTTACATGTGGTTGGTATGTATAAACGTGTGGTTGGTATGTATATTCAAAAATTCATTATCGCATTTTTCACCAAAAGTGCTACAGAAAATTTCATAATTTGCTTGCTCGAAATCCTCGAGACACTCATTGCCGGCCATGGGGATAAGCAACTGTCACAATAAAAGATGCCTAACTTAGGAGATCTAATTGTGGAATGATACTCATTGATGCCTGGAAGATGCCCTTGAAGAACGTCAATCGGATTGTTCGGATTTTCTGGACAGTCTTACGCCGTACAATCAGAAAGCGGCACCGGGAAATTCAAAAGTGGGAAGAGTTATGTGGTCTCTTACGTGGAGCGCTAGCTGCAGGTGGATGCTTGTGTAGGCTGGCCACTTTATTGTAGGCAACACTGGTTTCGCACTCATCCGCCTTGTATGGTAGTCCTTTACATATTCAACGTGCAATGCATCTTGATTTCTATCTTATGCACGCAATCGTAAATGCGTGAGATCGAGTCATTAAGTATGAGTTGACTTATGAGCAGGTTAGTTTCTGTCAAAAGAAAAGGAGCTTGTTTAAGAAAGTTGTCGAACTCTCAGTCTTCTGCGATGCACAAGTTGGTGTATCATCTTCTCCAACACTTGAAAGGTCTATGAATATGCGATACCAGGTACATTATATAACCTAATCTACATCAAGAGATACTCATGTCCATTACTCAAAATTTACCATATAGAGGTACAAAGAATTCAGTGTCCATAAAGCGCAGCGTGATGAGACTGAATGCCTAAAAATGAATTTGGGGGTAAACGAGCTTTTCCGTTAGGCTACTTGGTTACAGTTAAATGGAAAATCATAAAATAAAAGAGCTCATAGAGAGCTATAAACTTCAATTATAGAGAGCTCACAGATTACACTTTACAGAACTATCTAGCTCGAAATGACATGAAAATATGTGCAATAAGTTTAATATTCAACACGCATTCTACTCTTCTTTCATTTTTATTATACTGTAAAACAAGACAAATTTTTAAGTTGGTGCATGGCAACTGTACCTGCATAGTTTTCTATCATTTTTCTATTCTTTAGATGAATTAAAGGGGAGAAGTTGGTATGATTGTTGCAGACGAAATAAAAGAAGTCAATTAAAGCGATGGGATACATGCCTCTGAAGAAAAACGGAAAAAAGAATGGAAGGGGACACCATGCGCTTCGTTTTTAGTTTTGGTTTGCTTTTCTCTTTTCCATTGTTTGAGTTGTCTCTAAATATGGAGTATAAAGATGCTGGAGGAAAATTTTCATTGCCCTTCAAATTGGATTAATTAAGATTAGGTGATGAAAAGAGTAAGAGAAAAAAAATTAATGGGTCCACAAAGGAGCTGGACTTGAAAGCTACAACTGTGTACTTGGTACTTATTCAAAGGTGATAGATAAAGAGGATTGAATTATTTGGTTTTGGGATTGATCAATATAAAATGAAAATAAAAAATTATGATATAGTAAGTGAACTAGTTTCAGATTTTTTTCATTAGACAAGTGCATTGGTCATGATATGCAGGTTTATAGTTTTTAGACTTTTCTACAACTTTAGTTTTTGTATATGAAAAGTTTATGCTTATGTTTATATATAATTTTTATACATATAGAACCTTACTTTCAAATTTAGAAAATAGTTAGAATTCAATTCATCTTTTAGTAACAATTAATATTTATTTATTTATTTATTTTTGTTTTGTTTATAATGTAACCTCTATTGTCTTAATTTCAAGGGCTCTTGAGTGTGTTCTATCCTTCTTCTTTTTTTCCAATGAAGTGTACTTGTTTTCTAGTCAGAAAATAACATCAAACTTACATTTTTCTTATTTTTATTTGATACTAAATTAAAATATATACTGATCTTATTGAGTTTGATTTTTATATTTTCTAATATAATGTACAGGTTTCAGGCTAAATAAGCTTTTTCTAAGCTTATGAATATAACCCTTTTTCCTTCTCATAATATTTTTTCCTTATTTAATTTATTTTTTATAAAACTTTAAAGAATTTCAAAGAATTTGTTATATTGTAAGAAAAATGGTTATCAATTATTTATCTTTTAATTAGGATTCTTCAAAGTTTTTAATTTAGATCTTTCTCTTTTAAAATTTGTCACTTGATTGTATTTTATTTTATTCCCGACTTTTAAATAAAATTATTTATTAATAATTAAAAACATATATATTTAATATTCATTGGAATGTGGAAATCGTTGTCTTTTTGAAGTATATATCTTTATTTTTAATGTTACAACTAATAACTTTATTGATATCTCATCAAATTTATAATGAAAATATATTTTCTAATATAGTGTTTGTATTGTCTATATTGTTCAAATCACATTAATACTTAAGTCTTTAAAAACCATGCATTTATATAGCTCATTGATCTTTCAAGTATCATGAATATGATTTATCACACACAATTAGCTTAAATTGTACTATGTTCTATTGATTTGTACATAATTATGATTTATCATACACAATTGCCTTCAATTTTACTATGTTACATTGATATGTGCATAATTAAGATTTAATGCATTTATTGGTTACATTTGGGAGGGAGAAATGAGTGTCTATGAGCATGTAATATGGATATATTTTACTATCAACTTAATGCTTGCACCCCTCAAAGGCGCAAGTGCTAGTAATTTAATTTGTTAGAATTAATGGTCTTCTAGTGAGAATAGAGACTTCTCGACATGTAGTGATCCGAAACAAAATTATCTCATGTAATCTATTTATTTTATTATGTTTACGTCATTAATAGTTATGGTATATTGTTCACTTGTTTTCCCACATCATGATCTCTTTTGAAAATCACACATAAAAGCAGCTAAAAATTCATAAGATGTGCTCTAATATGCAACAACTATGGGACCACTAGAACACACTCATTTCTTAGTGTATTTTCTAAGTTATAATATATTTATGGAGCTGGTACATTCTAGTGGTCTCGTAGCCTTTTTTTAGTAGACATTAAATGTAGATTGTAAGAGGTTGAGCATTGGTCAAGGTTAGAGTTATGAATTCTATTGCACTTTTTGAAATAGTTATATATTGATCATATTAACGAAAAATAAGATTTATCTATATGATGTCTTAGAAAATTGCCATGAAATTATAATTCTACCTTAAGAGAGCTTAAGCGGAACTGCACTCGACATATATCTCCTCCTTCAATTGTTTGGCTACGATAGAAGTCAAATAAACTTGTGATATAAGATTGTGTGCATTATCTTGATGATCCATTAACAAAAAATATAAATTTATATTGAATAAAAAGTACCAAAAGTTTATATAAATCTTATAATAAAAAGTAGTTTGTTGGTATAGACAATTCCAAATGTTAATAGATTTAAGAATATTTTGTATGTTTGTATTATATAAAGAATTAATCATAAGTAGGCAAGAGCCTATATCACAACAGGAACTTGTGAATCTCTCATGTGGGAGGTGTTGGGTTCAAGTATACTTGATCTTAACACAATAATAATTTAATTTCAACAAAAACATAATAATAAATAATCTAGGTTTCGGCCCATTACCTATTAAAAATAATAATAATTAATCATAAGTAATTCACTTGCTTGAAATATGCATTCAACGAATTTGAAGTCTTCCACCTATTGTAAATAACTAACTATGAAAGTAACCTTATTAAAATAGCTCAGCAAGTAGCAAATTCATTACCCCAATGGTTTAAAAAATTGTACAAGTGTTGTAGCTCAATTGCAACATTCACTTAGACCTAAAGTTAATAGTAAATAGAGTAAGCAATTTCACTTTTTCAAATAGAAAGAAGTTGCCACTAAAGTCATTAGTTGAAAAATAAATTTATTTCCGAACACCATAATTGAAAAAGAACCATAGCTACTCAATTCCATAGTCTAGCTATATAAGTAGGCCAAGATGATCTACCCCCCAACATAGAATTTTTTTAAAGAGAAATTATTGAGAATAAAGGTTATAAACATGCTATGGATTCACATTCAAGGTGATTGGCCATGGGATCAAATAAAAAATCATGCTTCCATTTATGTGACCAAATGGATGTTTAAATTGAACATTTTCAAAATGATCCAACCTTTCCTCTAAAGGAAAAGCCGAATAATATGGGCAAAATGCATGATAGGTGATTTCTAATTTCTAGCTCAAGCCTTGGTTGCGAATTCTCAAAGCCTAAAAAGTCACTTGTAGGGTTGGGGGGAGATTGAATCCATCTTGTGTTAGTTGAGCTTAGCAAGACTTAGAGTAAAAAGGACTTAGTGCATTAAGGTTGGAATCCCAAATTGTGTAACATTTCATCAATAATGGGGTCTTGAATTCCTAAGAGTAGAAGGCAAAGAAATGCTTAAAAGTTTGATTTTTGTTCTAATGTTAACTAATAGCATGTCAATATAAACTTTGATCATCAAAATATAACTCATTCTAAAACCATATCCCATCTACTTGAGAAATGATATGATAGCCTCAAAATTATTCTAAATGCTTTCGGTGATGAAAGATCCCTACATTTTAACTAACCTTTCTTGACATAACACCTCCTTGAATATAATATTTGATCAGAATCTTCTACGCTTTAGAATCATCAATAGCCTTAAAACCCCACTTAGCATATAGATAAAGAATTTGTTTGTGTAAATCATGTTTTCGTCTGCTTGAGGTAGGCAACATGATAAATGTGTTGGCCCTATAGAAGTCATGGAACTATTTTTGGTTAGCCCAGATAAAACCTTGTAAAAGCTTTAGCTAACTAGTTGCAAGCAATTGCAGTGGAGCCTATTAAGAGGAGTAATAAATGTGGCTTTTGCAAGGACTTCTATATAAATATGCAACTTCTGTAGAAAATTGCAGTTAGAAACCCAAAAAAAAATATTATTTCTCCACCATTTAAATAACATAATACTAAAGGGTGAAAGGTGAACTATCAAATCCAAAGAGAAAGAAACTTAACATCTCTCCTTTGTTGAGTTGCTCCCATTGATACTATGAAGAAGATTTTGCTTATAACAAGGTGTCTGGTGCCATTATAGGTTTAACTACTAATGAGACAAACAACTTGATTTCTTAGCAATAACAACTTTTGCTCATGCTTGAACATAGGAAACTTGCCTACCCAACCTTACAGTAAGGTTGTTGATTACTTGTCATAAAATAACCATTACCAAGGAAAGAACTACCCTTTTGACAGTAACTAGTTGTTTCCATATCACAATACAAGGAGGTTATAGCCTTGAATTATTTTCACTTTTCACAAGGTTTGAGTTCATACTATAAAAAAATTGTTAAAGCGCCTCACACAAATATATGTTGTAGGGTTACAATAATTTGAAGATGAAAATAGTTAAAAAGATCATCCTACCATTCATTGTAGACCAAAAGATACAATGCACATTATCCACTATGATATAACAAGGAAATTGGGTATAACATCTTGTTGAATTGATTTTATAAGTGCTCAAATTTGGGTGAGCCTAAATCTTAAATTCGAAGATAACTACAAATCTTGTGCAACATGGCATAAATTCTGATAAATGTTAAGTCTATTTATTTCTTCAATGTAGGATGTCATGTCTCAAATGCTTCCCTTTTTATTTGATTATTTTATTTCCTTAACCTTTCATAATGCACATAGAAAACCCTAGTGCTTTTCCCACGATAATGAATTCACCATGATAAGTTGTTGAAAGTCAAGATATAATGAAATTTACCATGGTAATCCTCACCATTTCCCTAGTATATATATTTTTTTGTCTTAATAATCTGAGCAATGTATGAATTTCTTTAAGTTATAAATTCTCCTTTGTCCTAACTTCTATTTAACTCATTTTATACTTACAAATTGCATTCTTTCGTGCCCTCCCAAGGCATAATTGTATCACCCCCATTTTTTAGGTTAGGGGGTTTAGATTTATTGGAATATTTAACCAATGAATTGGAAATTTTGTGATCACTATTAAACCTTATAAGACTACATCAATTTTACATGCCACAACATAACCTCCACAACTTTCCCATACTTTCTATAACCCTTTTTGTATTGTATAAATTCTTCATGTCTTTGTTTGGATGTTATCATAAAATTTGGCATGGGATAAGAGGAGTGAGACTATTAGCAGACATGAATATATATTCTACTTTAGTGCATTATTTAATTTGTCTGATCAAATTTTATTTAATTAATTCAAAAGTATTTCTTGTATAAAAAAATACTAATAGAAAATATTCTATTTATTCAATATCAAATGTGCTATAAGTTACCAAATTCAAAATTTGCAATAGAAAACATTTCTACAAATTATTATATTCAAACCTTCTTCCAATAAAATTACACTTTATATCTAATCTTATTTTTCCTTTTTATCTAAAAGGAAACATTAAAATTTTCATAATTATTCTAAGTTTTCCTAGCATCTTAAAAAAACATGTCATTCTTAATCTATAATTTAAAGGGGAAAAAGGTGCATTATTTACTAATTTTTGTATGGTTAAATATTTGTTTTGAAAACAATTCTTGATAATTGGATTGAAAAGGAGAAAATGTTACTATTTAAAAAAGAAATATCTTTATTTTTTCTTTTAATTTGTTGAGCTCGTTTTATAATTAATTTAAACAATATTATTTTAACGAATTTAATTAATTTAACATGATTATTTGACTAGTTAATAGATCGGTTATTTTATTTATTTTAATAAAATATAAATTTATTAGATGAATCACTCAAAATTTCTACCATCTAATCAAATCATTATTATTTTTCTTTTTGTTAAAAAAGGGTAAAAAGTTATTGAATCAAAAAGAGGAGGGACTTACAAAATGAAATATGCAACATGTGATCCAAGAGACCACAAACATTCTATCTTATCATCCTTAACAATCTTATCAAGAGTTTGAACACAATCCTAAGGAAAATCACCTTTACTCCTAACATTCTAGCCAATCATCTTCTAAGCAACCATTTTAGCCAAACAATGTGATACTTTATTCCACTCCCTAGAAATATAGCAGAATGAAATTGAGTCCAAAGAATTCATCAAACCCAGAATTTGTCTGCCCACCACAACCAAATGTCACTCAACATCCTCTAAATTTTGTTTCACAACCTAAAAATTAGACTCATAGATAACATTGTGCTAAACAAGAGTGCAAACACTCACAAGAGCACAAAGAACAATCAAAAGCTTTGATAAGGTTATTTGTGTAATGCCCCTTGTAAACGAAAAAGATAATCTCACATATCCTAGTTTGTCCCTGCGAATACCTCAAATTCATGCATACATTAGATTTCCATGAGAGATCTGTATTAATGTAAGGAACCCAAGGGGGAGGAGACCACTTACCAATTCTCTGAGTTGCCTTCTTTGCATGTTGGCAACTAACTAGTCAACTCCTCAAAGAGGACCATTATTAACATCCCCCAAAATGCTTAGATATTGAATAATAAGAATATCACCTAGATCCACTTCTTCATTGAGATCACACTTTGCTAATAAAGTTTCTCGCAACATGATAATAATTCTCTACCATACCTGCTACCAACATCTTCTAATCATGAAATTTTTTGAGATTTCTTTCTAACCACAATTTTCAAATAATAAAAGAGGATCCAATGTCTTAAGCTATTTGGAGAAAATGAGGTTTTAGTAGAAGGTCTATCAAGACTATTCAAAAACTTCATCAAGGTACTAGCATGAACACATGCATGTATCCAAGCTCCCCACCAGTAATGCCAAATCTCTCTAGAAAAGGTAGAATGAAAGAAAAATATAAGAAGTCTCTGTTCATTGTTGTTGCACTAAAAAAATCTAGACGGTCCTTGAAATACCCTTTTCCAAAGATTATCCTAGGTTAGACATCTCTTTTGAACTACCAACCATAGGAATAAGTTGCTCTTGGGCCAAGATAATATATTCCAAACTTGTTTCCACTAGAGGACAATTACCTTTCCATGAACCAAAATATTTGTTGTCCCACCAATAATGCCAAATCTCTTTAGAAAAGGGATAATGGAAGAAAAGAAGAGAAGTCTCCCTTCATTAATGTTGCACAAAAAAGATTTAGAGGGTCCTTGGAATACCCTTTTCCAAAGATTATCCTAGTTTAGACATCTATTTTGAACTACCAACCAAAGGGAAAAGTTGCACTTGGGCCAAGAGAATCTATTCCAAACTCATTTCCACTAGAGGACAATTACCTTTCTATGAACTAAACTATTTGTTGTGCATTGTTTCTATGCAATGACAATGAAAGAAATCTTAGATAGATTTCTCTCTTGAAAAGATGATGAAATAGACTCCAAGATTCCTTTAGCTCAATAGGAGATAAATGTGATTGTTCACAAGGAGGCCTTTGCTAGTTTGAAAACTTCAAAATTGTGAAACTTATAAAATTGTGGTAAAGACAACAATTTCAAATATTTTTGTATTTTGTATTTTCTATTTTTTATAGATTTTAGTATGCAACTATTATGAATTTCATAATTAACCATATTTGTAAAACAAAACGTAAAGAGATTAGAATAAAGAGAGAGTAAAACAATTTTAAAAATTGAAACCTAAACGGACATAGGCCAATATTGCGATGCTTTTGGAATTAAATCTTCGAGAGAATTATAAGAGAACCCATGTAGCCAAGAGCAACACAACCGTGACTTTGCAAATGCAATTCTTGAAGGAACTTTTCAAAGGTCATATGATATTTTGTAATTCATCAAATTGTGCAGCAACACTGATGTACACGTGCAGGATACAATTATTTATGAACACACTAATGAAAATTCCCTTTCTAATATGTCAAAACAAAAGAATTTGCAACGATTATGAGAAACTCCAATAAACTAAGCTCGTCAAGCATTACATGCAATAAACAATAAGCTCTTTCATCATTCATAAATATAAAATTCATGAAGATGCAATATTCAAGTAGGAAATACCACAAATAGAATAAGAACACCAATTGTATACCTTTTATTGCACAAAATGTCAGCTCCTGTTACAATGTACAATCATTTTTTTATAGAGATTCATCCTTAAAATTGTAATTTTTGGAGGTAGGATTTCTCTCATGTAGAAAATATGGAAAACAATGCATCTTAATCTAGTTATATGCAAAACTAAGCCCTAACAAGATGCTAACGTGGCCTACACTTATTTTTATATATTTAGTATGTGCATGTGGCTATTAAATGAGTAAAAAGCTAGAGAAAAAGAGAAGAAGAAGAAGAAGAAACTCTAGCTAAAACTACTCTTTGAAGTGTTTCTTGAGCTCCACTTCTCAAAATATAGTTGCTTTTTATATAAAAATCTTATCTCTCCATAAACAACTCATTTTTAACACCAATGTACCTTGTTTCCTCCAAAAACATGTAAGAAAACTCTCTAAAATAAGAATAGGCATTGGAAAACATGTAAACATGTTGTCGACTGGAATAGTCATAATATGACTTCGTGTTCGTAGTTTAGGCCTCAAAATTTCTCTACATGTGGAGTATTTTGGAGTTGTGGAGTAGGTGGACCTCTGCAACTCTGCAACTCAACAACTTTGCATCTCGACAACTTTGCAACCTCATAGCTTCACAACTTGCAATGGTGGAGATAGTGGACCTTAACAACTTCGTGACTTCACAACTCACAATGGTGGAGTTGGTAGTGATAGTGACTTGTGCAACTTCACAACTCCACAAATTAACAACTCTGCAACTCTGTAAGTTTAAAGTTGGAGCTTAAAAATAAATGGTGGAGTTGGTAGACCTCTCCAACTCCAAAACTCTATACCTTTGCAACTCTGAAGTTGGAATGTGAAAATAAATAGTGGAGTTGGTGTAGATGGTGGATCTTTATGATTTCGCAACTCCAAAGTTCACAACTAAAAACATCAAAAAAGATCAAAATGTCAAAGTGGTCAGAGATGGTGAAGTTCCACAACTTTGCAATTCCAAAGTTTTTTATGACTTAACAAAAATGCAGGGAGGACATCCATTAGGGTCATTGGAGGTGTGGACATCCACAACTTTGATGGGAACTTAAAAATAAAATAGAAGAAAACAATAAGGAAGGTCAAACTTGTCAAAGTGTCAAAGCTTTATAACTCTGACATCTTCGTAAGTCCACAAAAAAATGACTTAGAGAAATGATGAAGCAATGAGAAAATGATAATTTCAAAAACACGAAGAATTGACTAGAGTTGACCAACGTTACTTGACACTAGTGATAACTATCAGGAACATTTAGAAGTGTACGCAATGTAACAAATTAGAAAAGCGAAGACATCCTAAAAAAGAAAATTAGAAGAAAGAGCAAAAAAAAAGAGGGGGCCCCCATTTCTATAAGTGCTTGAAATGGGGCATGTGTTGTGAAATCACAACAAATAGCCCTGACAAAAGGAAGAAATGACGATGACATTTCTTTATTGGCAACACCCTCTAAACTTTGTCCAGTAATAAACCAAATACAATCATCCCTTCATGAAAATATCAAATCATTAAGTGTAAGATTTGTAACTTCAACTTTCACATCCAGTGTGTGCGTTTGTATTCCTTCTTTCGAAACTTGGATGTTGACGTCCTAAGAAAGCAGTAGCAAAAATTGATCTTTACCAGCTAACATAAACTTCAATGACCTCAATCTAACCTTGCTCTGCTACTAGATGAACTTTGCAGCTACATTAGAGATTGCTAGAATCACCAAATTTTGTCCTCTTGACAATATATGAGAATCCATTTAGAGGGTTCTTTATTAGTCAACATCATTCTTTTTTTTATGCATTTATTGACTTGGATATGGAATCACACTCCAATTCTTCATTTTTATTTTTCTTATTTTTGATGGGCTAAGACAATGATAAAGTTGTGCTACCTTAGTATTTTCTTTTCATTTTTCTATTTTATTTTCTTCATGCTTTTCTCTTTTTGAAACCAAGGCAATGACTAGATTGTGTTACCAAGGTATTTGAACTTTGATATTTTTGGTTGACTTTATGGTTTTGTGTTCCTCTTTTTAGTTATAAACAATTGCAGGTCAAGAATGAGACAGAGAAGATTTTGAGAACCGAAGTCACTCGTGCCAGCTAGCTACAACCAATTCCCACCACTTACTCAAGCAATCAACAATCCTTGCATCATGCTTAAGTGTATATTGTGAAGAGAATGATCCACCTTATATTATCAACGATAAACATCTCCATTTGTGATCTTTGTGTGTAGTTTCTTGCAAGAAAAATCCTTTAAGGTACTTTGACTAAAAAATACCTTTACATTCTATCGAAGACCAGTTGAGATGGACCACTTTCACAAGAATAACCCTGACAAAACACACAAACTCCCTGACTCAAAACTAAAATCAAAACAAGCAAAAGATGCAAAACCTAAAAAAATAAGGCTATCCAAATACAAAGAAAACTAATATTAAAAAAAAAAGTAAAGTACCAAAACTTATACACAAAAACCTTGGACAATAAGTGCATGGGTTTCTTTCTAGTAGATTTTTCATTACATATAGTAGCAACAACCCAACCCATATAGTTTTGAAGTCTAAAAACTCATCTTTGTACCAAAAAAAGTAGTTGGGCAATCTTGGTTCAAATTCTCATCATTGCAACAAGGTTCAAAAGGAAAAACATCAAATTTGTAATCTTTGTTATAATCATCACTAGCCCTAAATGATAAACTATCACTTTTGAGCTCATTAGGACTAATAGTTTCAATTGCAAGCATGTCTTTTGAAATGAGAGAAACATTAGTATCACCAATCAAATTATTTTCTCCTTGAGGACTCACATAAACATGTTCAAAATTGTAGTTACCTTCCATGGCGATCTCCCATGTTAACAAGAATTCAAAACAACTTACTTTTGAATGTTCCCAAATGGATGAACTATGCACAAATTGACTACTGCAAGGTCTCACATATGAATAGAATACCCATAAATTGACTTTTTTTTACTCAAACATGATACCAAATTACATGCTTTATCCATCTCATCTAATGACATATCTTGTTCTGAAGGAGATATCTTATTGCTAGCTAATGGGGGATCAATATCATTGCACAAAGTGTTGATATCTCTTTCATAACTACTTGTTGATTCAAAGATTTCAGCAACATTAGGATTTTCTACATTTCCATAATTTTTTGTAACTTCAAAAAAAATTGCAACTCCACAAAAATCTAGAACTTTGTAATTTTCTACATCTTCAAAAAAAAATCATCACATTTGAATGCACTAAAACATCAGAATTTGCAGTAGTTCTAGTATTTTAAAAAAAAATTATTGTATTTCAATAGGTTGACCCATTTTTTTAACACTTTAGATACCACATCTTTGCATCTAGCACATTCTAATTTAGAATGGCCATCTTGATGAAGATGACAATAGCTAGGAAGAAAAAGGATGTTTGGATTTGGACCCTCTCCTAGATACTTCAAATTATTTGTTATGTTATCCATAAATTATTTGAAAACCTTTTCTTTAACATGGAATTTGTGTAAATGAACATCTAAACTTTCATTTGATATGTCTCCATTCTCAACTTTGAAATCCAAGATATCATCAATCTTGTAGGAGCCTAAGTCCAATTGTATAAGCAATACTTGACTCCGAACATTGTATTTTATGATCATCTCCTTCAAATTGGTCTTTGCATAAATTTTAATCTAATTATTTATTCATTTCCAAGGAAGCCACAATTGTGTGAAGTCAATAGAGAATTATCCCCTTAAGAATTTAGTTCATTCTCTACTCGAAAGCATTCCATATGTTTCAAGGATGTCCACCACATGAATGTCTATGATGTCTTTGTTGAAGTATCTAGGATCGTTTTTTGCAAATGCAATAACATTGCCATTGTTATTGGTATATTCCAAATGCGGATTTGAAGACTTATAAATATGAGAGGAGGAGACATGTCTCTTTGGTTAATCATCATCAGATAATAATAATATTATCAATAATATGAATATAATATATATATTATAAATATAATATTATATATTATAATATAAGATTATATATTATAATATAATATATTACATATAGAAGAATATTTTTCTAAATGATGATTTACCATCAATAATGTATCTCATGATCGAATCATTCTGACTAAAGCTACAAACTTAACACTCCCTCTTAGCTAGGGAGGATTTTTATAGAACACATTATGCTCTCAAGTATATGAAGAGATATCATCTCAGTATGATATTCCTAGAATGACATATTTAAGGATATCAACATATATCCATCAACATAGATGTTATATTTCAATATAATTCAAAGTATGATTCAACAAGAAATATCAATCATATGATATTCATCATACTTATATTCTTTTGGTATGTGCACTAGCACAAAAAATAAATCCTTGATGCCTACCAAAAGAATATGTTATATCTTAGTAAGATATGAGCTATCTGATTTCCAGCACTTCCGAACAACAACTTAATGAAGTTGATTGGATAACTAGTAATCAACATGTCATAAACTCTATCATGACAAGTATCATGATCTCTAGCACTCTGGGATAGAAAGTTAATGTAGTCTGATCATTATGCATTTGTTATCATGACTATCGATACTCCGGGATAGCAACTCAGTGCAGTCTATCATGATAACAAGTTAAGCTATTGATAAGATCATCACCTTACAAAAAAAACCTTCCAAATGTGTGTGTGTGTACATACATACATACATATATATATCAACAAAATATTGTCACCTTTGATCACATAATCTGCATATGCAAAATAGTAATCAACATGAACCAAGTTAGAGGATGGAACAAGGGCTTTAACCTCAACTTCTCTCTCATAGAGAATAATGCATTACAGGGAATTCCACTTAGAACTACTCCCTCATAGAGAAGATATCATTCATAGGGGATATCACCTTAAAATTCTCCCTCTAACCAATGATCCAAGGAAGTCAAGTCCTGTAGTTACTCCCTTAGAGGCTCTCTTCACCCAAGGATGTTTGTCAAACTCCCTTTGAATCTTATATCGATCTTCCAACTTTCTGGTGATAAGTCATTAATTCCTCATTATGTACATAGGAGTAGGCCCATCAAAATCATGCAATCACACATGTATTTATGAACTCCTTCTGAATATCAATCTTCTAATCTCTTGTGTTGCCTTGAAGAAGTGTCAGACTCCCTCTTAATGGAAGAATACTCATAATCTCAATCATCAAGGATATTCACTTCAAGAGCCTCAATTTTATCCAACCTAATCATTAGATGGCTAATGAATTCTAATCACAACTTCTTTGAAGCTATTGCAATAGGATTAAGTCTTTGCACAATACTTGGTAGCATGTGTAAAGTATCAACCTTCTTTTCCTGCAAGAGCATCCTCCTCTGAGATAAAGGAAAATATCAAGGCAAATAACTCTTATAGTACATACAAATAACAAGAGACTAAATAAATGTGTTACTTAGAGATAATAAATACTTATTTGCACACCAACGTCCTTGAAACATGTTGCTCCAATGCAAGTCCATATGCGTCAAATTTAAAAAATGCCTCAAATGGGAATGAAACACTAGTTAAGGTAATTATTCACCCCCAACAATGTAACATTCCAACAAATTTCATTTTATCAATCAATTTGAACCATCAAATGATCTAGTTCAATAGCTTTGAAAAGAAAATCACTTCCATTTGTAGATGAATATCCATAATTATATTCCTATTTGAATGGTCCTTATGTTCCTTCTCTACTTCTATATCCATGTTCCAACTTTGATTGACAGTGCTTTGATTGTTGTATATAGTTTATTGAACATCGAGTGTCATATGATGTATGATTGTTGAAAGCATCTCAACATTACCCTAAATATGGTTTCTTATACTGAAAACTATCACTTAGGAACCCTCAAATCTATTCAATTTTGACTTGGATGACATGAGGATCTTCTTCACACATCTTAGCACAATCCCATACCTTGTGCAAACCCTTTTTTTTCTTAAATTTGATCACAATATAGAATGCCTCAAGGTTTATTTCATATTTTAGTAAGTTATTGAATAGATATAGTTTTGACATCCTTTATAATATATTCTTCATCTTTCTTCCATATCCTTCATTTGTATTCAAAGGCACTACCGTCGAGTTGTGCAGCCTCCCAAAATTTGACAAACTTTGTTTCTCCAATCCAAAGTATTATCACCAAATGATATTTGTTGTTCCTATTTTGAATATCATCGATGACCCTCTCTTCTTGACTGAGTAGTCCTTCATGTGCTGGATCATGGTATCGATGGAGGGAATAATTTACTCCATTTCATTTGCAGATTTGTATGAAGTCGAAAAGATGGTAAGCAATTTACACACGATGGATAATTTATCTACCACAAATCTAATATCTTTGGTGATGTTGGGTTGCTATTTAAAAAAAAAAAAATTGCTATGTGTATCTAACATGTTGGTTCTATTATGACGACGTATTCCATGGTTTGATTCAAGATAATGATTCATTGTCTAAATTTGTCTTCTAAAATACATTGAATGATATGAGGTACAAGATTCAATTTCTCAAGGCCACTTACTTTATTATGAAATCTTTGATAGTGATGTAAGTTGGAACCGATTGGATGTTGATTGGTCTTCTCAAGTTGGATTGGTTTGTCATCCTCTATGAATGATACTCCTCTTTTCCAAGTGTTGCATGTACTTCAATCCTAGTTGATGACCTTGTATGGTCTATTATAGAAGATTCATACTTCAATAGAATATCAATCTTCACAAATTAGATTTATCTTCTAAGTTAAGGTTATCATAACTTTTATAATTGTTGATCATTGGTTATTCATGAAAGTTTATCCAACTCTCTAGATTGTTATATGTGTGTATCACATGTTCCTCCATATCCCTCTTAAATCTACTCTAGTTTTTATATGGCTATTGCATGAAGGACCTGTTGGCCATTTTTGCCACCCATTCAGCCTAGTAGTGATATTCGATCTAAGAGATCTTCAATGGGCTAGATTCCTTGCAGAGGGATAACGTGTCCTCAAGTGGTTAGTCATTTCTATTATGTGGGCACTAAGTTGGCTCGGTTTGTTCCTTAACCGAGTTGCATTTTATTCTTTTGTCAAGCTAACTCGATTTTCTCTTGCTCAATTTGGCCCATGCTGCATTGATTTGATGACTCTCATGTTTTAGCATACCATCTCAACATCCTCCTAAAAATGTGAGATGTTGCCACGCATCTCCATTCCAACTTTTTCTTAATGTCGTAGTGTTTCTTCAATGCTCTAGAACCCGAAATTGTGCCACATGGTAGAGGATCTAACTACTCATGTTTCTGTGTGATACCTACTACATCCTCATGAAAAAGAAAGATTGTGCCACGTATGTAGAGTGCTCCAAACAAGTTGGCTTTGGTGGGTCCACAATTAATAGAGTTCTGTCAATGTTGATTTGTCCATGTGTGCCAGCTCAACTTTTGTGGGTATGTGGGTAAAAGATTTTTGTTGTCCGCAATTGGTCCATGTACTTCCATGTTTGCAACTGGTGGAGTCTAGGGTTTCATATGCATACAGATGAGATCAATGGTTGTTGTGTCTTCGTGTTTCGCTTAATGAGGTTTCATGAAGATACAAGATGGTTCCACATGTCTTTATGATGTAGGAGCATCCTAGGTGTAAGAGTAATCTTGCATCACCCAAAAATATTTTCTTTTCAGTCTTTTCTATTTTAATAAGGACTAGTAGACATGGTGGTTACTATTTCTAGGAGCTTACTATTTTTAGTAAGTTTTTCATACGAGCTCAAAATGTTCTCATTTTCTACATGAAGGTACATTTAATAATTATAAGCCTACCATAAAAATATCATTGCTCCAACTTAAGTATTAGAGAAGTTATTGCAGATTTTCGGTGGAAAATTTTGGAGAAAAATCTTCAAGGTCATCATTGAAGGCCTTAGAGTGCCCATTTGAGGTCCAAAAACTTGATGGAAGGGCACTTGTGTCATTCTATGCCTGTAGATCAGGAGCTAGCATTTCCCAAAAGTGGTTGTAATAGCCAATCAGAGCAACGGTTCGAGAGCTATGGCCTTCCAAATTTGGGCTACCCAAATTTTTAAAAATAATTATCAAAGATGTATTTGGCTGACTCTGTATGAATTATTAGGGTCTGTTAGCCCTAGGTATTAAGTTTGAATGTTTAGAATCTTCTTGGGCGGCATAAAATTGCCTACTTAAGAAAGGCCCGAACATTGTCTAGAACAACTTTCGGTGATAGTTCGCAGCATTGTCTTGCATATTACTGTAATGAAAGTGCCCATGTGGGTTAGCATATTGTACTTGTGAATTCTATAATTCGACATTTATAGCCATAATAAGAAGTCCATATTTTTCTCACGCATTTGTTATTGTTTCTTTATTTTTGGTATGGGTTTATGGTATTAAGGGGAGCACCCTTCATCAAGTGGTATCAGAGCTAGAGTTCTTGAGTGTGTGGATAGATTGCTGATTATGAGGCAGTTCACACCAGGACCGTGGTTTGGGCTAAGCATGTAGATAGATTGCCAATTGTGAGGTAAATTGCACTAGGGTTTTAGTGGAAGTGGAAAAATGCCTCCACAAAGAGAGCATAGCAAAAGAGCTATAGGTGTTACACCTGTGGGTTATAGAGCCCTCTAAAGACAAATGCAAGCATTAGAAGAAAAAATGTCCAAAGGAATAAATCTTTCCATAAGAGATTAAAGTGAGGATGAGGATGAAGGAGAAGACACTGCCAAACTGGAGGCTGTTCTAAATCTAGAGGAAGAGAGGCTTTTTAAGGCCATCTCTAAAATTGGAAAAAGACCTAAGTTTGAGGTTCCCACATTTTTGAGAAATCTTAACCTAGAGGAGCTGATCAATTGGATCAATGAACTGGAGGAGTACTTTGAGTATAAAGATATTGAGGATCTTGATACGGTCAAGTTTGAGAAGGAAAAACTAAAGAGACATGCAAAGATATGGTGGCAGGAGGTTCACTTGGAGCAAAATAGAAAGGGAAAGGAAAAAATCACCAGATGGGATCAAATGATAACTAAACTGAAGTGAAAATTCATTCCTATGGATTATGAGCTTGATCTGTTGAAGAAAATGCAAGGGTTGAAGCAAGCAAGAAAATTTGTTCAAGAATATACTGAAGAGTTCTATCGAGTTCTCATTAGAACCGGCCATGTAGAAGCTGATAAGGAGAAAGTGACCCATTATCTTAATGGGTTAAGGCAAAGTATTTAAGACGAGTTGAGTCTGGTTTGAATGATCAATATTGAGGAGGCATACTAGCTTTCCCTAAGAGTTAAGGAGAAACTGAGCAAGAAGTTTACAACAAGAATAGTGGAAGATCTGGCGGACGATCTTATGGAGGCCGTAATGATGATCAAAAGAAAAAGGATGAGGCTAGAAGTAGCAGTCAGAACTAGAGGGGAAATGATTCCAATCATTTCCATGATAAAAAAAATAGAGATTAGAGAGGAAGAGGTAGAGGAAAAGGATTTGGAAAAGGAGGCTTCCATGGGAAATTTTTTCACTACAGGGAAGAAGGGCATAGAGCATTTGAATGCTCCCAATGCCAAGGAAGGAAAAATCAAAGAATATAAGGCTAGGCTAGAGTTGCACATGTTGATGAATATGTCAGATCATCACATTCTAAAGATGTCAAAAGAGGAGAAGTCCTAGTTAACTAGAGAGTCCTACTAAGTGGTGAGAATGAACCTAATCAAAGAAGGAGCTTGTTTCACACAAGGTGTAGATGTGAAGATAAGTTTTGTGATGTGATCATAGATATTAGAAGTATTGCCAATCTAGTGTCAGAAATAATGGTCACAAAGCTAAAGCTAAAGAGACAAAAGCAACGATGTCTATACCATATTTCTTTTGGTGCACGATGTCCACAAGGCCATAGTCAATGAGCAGTGCCCAGTGAAGTTCAATATTGGAAGCTACCAGGATGAGGTACTTTGTGATATCATAACTATGGACATATGTCATATGTTGTTGGGTAGGCCATAGCAGTTTGGCAAGCATGTTGTACATGATGGGCGAGAAAATACCTATACTCTGACCAAGGATGGAGTGAAGCATAAGTTGAAGCCATTGAAGGAGAAAGAAGAAAAGGTATGTAGTGCTACTAGAATATGTTTTGTTGATGGAAAAGAGTTTCTCAAAGGTATGAAGCATGAGCATGTGTGTTTTTCTATAATTCCAAAAGACAGTAAAGAAGTAGAGGAGGTACATGTAGAAGTTGCAGATATATTGGGAAAGTTTTCTGATAGTGTATCAAATAATGTACCTGATGGATTGCCCCCAATGAGGAAGATCAGTCACCAGATGGATTTGGTTCCAGGAGCCAGCTTTCCAAACAAGGCAGCACACAAAATGACACCAACATAAAGTGAAGAGTTGAACAAACAAGTTCATGAGTTGTTGTAGAAGGGGTTGATTTGAGAGAGTCTGAGTCCATGTGTTATACCAGACGTATGAGCACCAAAGAAGAATAGAGAATGGAGGATGTGCATAGACTCTCACACTATCAACAAGATCGCAATCAAATACAAATTTCCATTGCCAATGATGGATGATACTATAGACTGTTTGAGTGGGGCTAAGAATTTCACAAAGACATATCTGGAGAGTGGTGCCATCAAGATTCATATCAGAGAAGGTGATGAGTGGAAGACTACTTTCAAGACAAAAGGATTGTACAAGTGGTTAGTCATGCCTTTTGGGCTAACTAATGGATCGAGCACTTTCATGTGGCTCATGAATGAGGTACCGAAGGAATTTTTGAGCAAGTTTGTCATTGTTTACATAAATGATATTTTGATCTTTGGTAAAACATTGGAGGAGCATTTGAATCATATTTGCGAGGCATTTGATAAGTTGAGGGAATAAAAGTTGTTGATAAACCTAAAGAAGTGTAGTTTTGTAAAGGAGTTAGTGTACCTGGGATTTGTAGTCTCAACAAAAGGTTTGAAAATGGACCCAGAGAAGGTGAAGGCTATCCTTGAATGGCCTACTCGAAAGAGTGTGACAAAGGTAAGATCTTTTCATGAACTAGCTAGTTTGTACAAAAATTTCATAAGAGGTTTTAGCAGTATTTGTGGACACTTGACTAAAACAATGAGAGGAGATAGGAAAGAGTTTAAGTGGACTATAGGAGCAGATAAGAGTTTTAATTTGTTAAAACATAAAGTTACTAAGCAGCCTATTTCAACACTTCCTAATTTTAACAAGGTGTTTCAAGTAGATTTTGATGTAGTGGTACTGCACTAGGAGTTGTTTTGAGCCAAGAAGGTAGACCTGTTGCTTATTTTAGTGAGAAGTTGAATGATGCAAAAATAAAATACTATGTTTATGATAAGGAATGTTATGCTATAGTCCAAGCATTGAAGAAGTGGAGACACTATCTTCTTCCTAAGGAGTTTGTTTTGTATAATGATCATCAAGCTTTGCAATATTTAAATAGTCAAGGAAAATTGAACCAAAGACATTTGAAGTGGTTTGAGTTCTTGCAGAGTTATACATTTGTTTTGAAACATAGGAGTGGGAAGTCTAACAAAGTTGCAGATGCTCTTAGTAGAAGACAACTTTTGCTAACAAAAATATAGATAGAGGTGGTTGGATTCAAGGAACTCAGTACTTTGTATCCAGATGATCTTGATTTTAGTGAAGCATGGAAGGCTTGTACAAAACCTGTTACACTTGACAGGACAAAGTGGTTGGATTTCATGATCCAAGATGGTATATTGTTCAAAGGAAGCTAGTTGTGCATTCCAAGGATTTCAATGAGAGAGAATCTCGTTAAAGAGAAGCATAGTGGAGGATTGGCTAGACATTTTGGCAAAGATAAAACCATAGCTTTTGTTGCTGAGAATTATTACTTGCCACATTTGCAACAAGATGTGAAGAAGTTTGTAGAAAGTTGTAGAGTATGTCAGATGGTGAAAAGAGTGAAGCAAAATATAAGGTTATATTAGCCATTACCTATACCAAAGAAGTCATAGGAGGATATCAGCATGGATTTTATTCTTGGATTACCAAGGACACAATGCAGGCATGATTCTATTTTTGTGGTGGTTGATAGGTTTTCAAAGATGACACATTTTATTCCTTGCAAGAAGACTACTAATGTTGTTCATGTGGCAGAGTTGTTTTTTAGAGAAGTGGTGAGACTACATGGTTTGCTAAAGAGTATAGTTTCAGATTGAGATACTAAATTTGTTGGGTATTACTAGCATACATTGTGGAAGAAATTCAAGATAGAGTTGAAGTTCAGTTCATCACATCATCCACAGACTTATGGATAAACAAAAAAAGTGAATATGAGTTTGGGAAATTTACTAAGATGTTTGGTAAAAGACAAGCCAAAAGGATGGGATATGATTTTATAATAGGTAGAATTTGCATATAATAATTCTATCAATAGGAGTACTGGTAAATCACCATTCTATATTGTATAAGGGAATAGTCTTAGAAATGCATCTGAATTGAGATAGTTGGATAAAGGCGAGATAAGTAGTGCTGAAGTAGAAGAATTTGCTAAACATTTGAAGAACATCCATGAGGAGGTGAGGAAGCACATCATAAAGATGAATACACAATACAAGGCTAAGGTAGATGTGAAAAAGAGGTATAAGGAATTTCAGATTGGAGATGAAGTCACGATTCATTTGAGAAAGGAGTGTTTTCTAGTGGATACCTATAATAAGCTGAAGATCAATAAGTTTGGACCATGCAAGATAGTGAAAAGACATTATTTTGGAAATTCTTATGAAGTGGAGTTTCCTAGTGAATTGGATATTTCACCAATTTTTCATATTTCAGATTTGACAGAGTATTATGAAGGAGGTGATGGAGGTGAAGTTGCAAAAGCACAATGGAGTATTCTAGCAACTAGTTCAGATACAAAGGAGATTAAAGAGATGTTGGAAAGTCATGTTGGCAAAATTACAAGGAACAAAACTTGTGAGGACTACCTAATCAAATGGAAAGGGAGGCCAGTAGAGGATTCATCCTGGCTAGCAAGGGAGGAGGTTAATTGTCTTGGTTTTCCTCTAAATACCTGAGATGTGGTGGAGTCACTTCTCAAATTACCCTAGTTGTCTAGTGTAGGAGCATCTTGGGTGTAAGAGCAATCTTACATCACCCAAAAATATTTTCTTTTCAATCTTTTCTATTTTAATAAAGACTAGTAGACAAGGGGGTTACTCTTTCTAGGAGCTTACTATTTTTAATAAGTTTGTTATACGATCTTGGAATGTTCTCATTTTCTACATGAAGGTTCATTTTAGAATTATAAGCCTACCATAAAAATCTCATTTCTCTAGCTTAAGTATCAGAGAAGTTATTGCAAATTTTTGGTGGATTTTTTTGGAGAAAAATCTTCAGGCTCACTGTTGGAGGCCTTAGAGTGCCTGAATAAGGTCTGAAAACTCAATGGAAGGGTGCTTGCCCCATTCCAAGCCTATAGATCAAGAGTTGACATTTTCAAAAGTGGTTATAATAGCCAATTAGAGCAATGGTTCAAGAGTTATGGCCTTCCAAATTTGGGCTACCCGAAATTTCTAAAATAATTGTCAAAGATGTATTTGGCTGACTCTATATGTATTGTCAGGGCTTGTCGGCCCTAGGAATTAAGTGTGAATGTCTATAACCTTGCTAGGTGGCATAAAATTTCCTACTTAAGAAAGGCTCAAGCATTGTCTAGAACAACTTTGGGTGATAGTTCGTAGCATTGTCTTGCAGATTACTATAATGAAGGTGCCCATGTTGGTTAGCATATCGTACTTGTGAATTTTGTAATTACACATTTGCAGCAATAATGAGAAGTTCATATTTGTTCTCACATTTGTTTTTATTTCTTTTTTTTTGTTATGGGTTTATGGTATTAAGGGGAGCACCCTTCATCACTTCATTCCAATGTTTCTTCATGATGCAATACTTCCTCAAGGCTCTGAAGCCCAAAACTGTGTTACACTACCACACGTCTCCATTCTAGTGTTTCTTCATGTTGTAGTGTTTCCTTGATGCTCTAAAACCTAAAATTATGCCACATGGTGGAGGGTCCCATTTCCTGTGACATCTCAGTCATCTATTTCAAAGGAATGATCTTGATCGATGACTGTGACTTAATCCTTTGTTGGGAGGAGTTTCCTTGCCATCCAGGTTGTCCATTTTGAATAGAAGATATTCATCAATGGCCAACATTTGTTTTCAATGAAATTAGATCCCGCCTCATGGTCGACCTTGCATTTTGTGGGTGGATAACACATCATGTTATCCCTCCCTGAATTTTTTCTGCTAGCAATGTGAATTAGCTTCTTGTGGCCATTTTGTGTTATCAAGGCCAGTTCTTCAAAGCCAAGCAACTTCTTGTGCCTTGTTTGCATGATGTCAATGCCCTCCATGCCTCTTTAATGCATTTAGTGATCAAATCTTTGGTGATTTGATCTCTTTTATGGCTAGGTGCATTTGTTTTGCTCTTTCCTCTCACTTCCAGCATCAAATTGCACTCCATGATCAGACTTCTTTCTAATTCTCAATTATTGTTCTCTTTTGCAACTAAACTCCACCTAATTGGGTTTCAAACTCCATGGTTGAATTAGAGTTATGTTGAACTCTTTAAAAGGTAGTTGTAAATATGTTTTTGGGGTCCTCCTTTGTTGTATTTTTTCAGTAGCCTTATGCTCTTCAACTGTATTCCTTTTGCCTTCCATTAATGAAATTCTTGTTTTTACCTCTTCTTTCCATTCATGATTTATGCATGTATTTTTCCTTGTTTTGAATGTTTATTTACTACTTAGAGTTATATGTTATGTTTAATCTATTGATAATTGTTCTATTGTGAAAATATCCTTCCTTTTAGCATTTAATCAATTCTAAACCTGCATGTGAATTCTTAGGAAATAGAATAGAATTGAGATCTCTGTATTTGGGTATCTCATTCATGTGTTGTACATCTATAGGCAGAGATTGTAACCAAATTTCAATATGGTTCATCACCTTTCCCTTTCAACAATTAAATTTTTAGTATCTTCTTCTCCCTTTTCTTGAAAAGTTGTAGTTTAGGTGCATCTTGATTGTAAGGAAGTCAACCTTCTTAGGAGATTCAACCTTGAAGAGAAAGTCCCATACTTGGAGATTGTGTTCATGTTACACAAGGTTTCTTGGGGGTCATACTGCAAGCAGGGGTGCAAACTTTTATGTCAAAAGGTTTTGGCATGCCTGGTGGGACAAACATTAAAAGAATCAAATAAGTTTTTAAAACCTCCACCGATCATACCATGGTTTTTGGCATGCCCGCTGGGACAAATTTCAACTTAATAAGTTTGTTAGTTAGCTAGTTGATCTCTATCCATTGAGAATTTCGGTGCTATTCTCAATGAAATCAGCCTTTAGAGGTATTTCATCTAACACTATGGTGACTCTATACATTCACTAGTTTCAACAGACCAAGTGATTTGTGTAAAGATATTTTGATATTTTTTGTGTTTCTCAGAATTTCTATGAATTTCCTTATATAAACATTTCTTTATGGATCCCCTTCATGAAGATGACTTTTTCAATCCTCTATATTATGAGAATAAAAGTGAGTTTGTGGCTCTCATCTACTCTCTAGAGTGGAAGGGGAGAGTGGCCCAATTTGCAGAGGACCTTGATAGAATTCTTGCTATAGAAGAGGAGGAGACAAGGCTCAAGTTTTACCAATTGCAAGTGGCTAAAGTGCAGAACCCTCTAAAGCAAAAGTTTTCTCACTTTAGACATAAAACTCCTCTCCTTTTGTAGCATGTGGAGAGCGCATTGGCAGCTGTACCATTAGAACTAGCTCCTACTGGCCATGAGGATTTGGGTGTTGTGGAGCACAATGTGGTCAATGATTTCTTAAGGCCACTACTCCTATGCTTGGCATACAAGCATCCCCTTTGAGTCACCAAGAATGTTGGCCATTTCTTCCCCCCATTCAACCCATCAAGGATATCCGATCTGAGAGATCTTAAGTGGGTTGGATAACTTATAGAAGGATAACATGTCCTTGGATGGTCAACCCTTTCTATCACATGGGCACCGAGTTGGCTTGGTTTATTCCTTAACCAAGTTCCAGTTTATTCTTTTGCCGAGTTAACTCGGTTTGCTCTTTCTCGAGTTGGCTCATGTTACATTAATTTGATGAATCATGTGTTTTTGCATACCATCTCAACATCCTCCTTAAAGTGTGAGATGCTACCATGCATCTCCCTTTCAATGTTTCTCCATGTTGAAGTGTTTCTTCAATGCTTTGGAACTCAGAATTGTGTCACATGGAAGAGGATCTAAAGACTCTCGTGTTTTCATGTGACACCTACTCATCCTCACAAAAATGTAAGATTGCACCATGTATGATGAGTGCTCCAAACAAGTTGGCTTCAGTGAGTCCACGGTTAGCAAAATTATGTCAATGTTGATTCATCCACATGTGCCAACTCTACTTCTGTGGGTCCAAGGTGACAGAGTTTTGTTGTCTGTGATTGGTCCACATACTTCCATGTCAGCAACTAGCAGGGTCTAGGGTTTCATACGCATGCAGACGAGATCAAAGATTGCCATGTCTTTGTGTTTGGCTTAGCAGGGTTTCATGAGCATATGAGATGGTGCCATGTGTCTTCATTCTGAAATTTCTTCATGTTGCAAGGCTTCCTCAAGGCTCCAAAGCCTAGAATTGCATCACGCTGCAACATGTCTCCATTCTGGCATTTCTTCATGCTACAGTGTTTCCTCAATGCTCCAAAATCTAGAATTATGCCATGTGGCAAAGGGTCCCATTTCCTACAACATCTCAATCGTATATTTCAAAGGAAGGATCTTAATTGATGATTGCAACTTAATCCTTTGTTGGGAGGAGTTTCCTCACCATCTAGGTCATCCATTTCGAATGGAAGATCTTCATTGATGATTAACATTTGTTTTCTTAATACATGTAATGATCAAATATTTGGTGATTTGATCAATTTTGTGGTTGGATGCAATTGTTTTGTTCTTTCCTGTCATTTCCAATACTAGTTTGCACTCCACAATCATATTTCTTTCTGATTCTCAATTATTGCTCTCCCCTGCAACTCAATTCCACTTGATTGGGGTTTGAACTCCATGGTTAAATTAGAGTTATTCCTGAACTCTTTAAAAGGAAATTGTAAATATCTTTTCTAGGTTCTCCTTTGTTGTATTTTTGCAGTAGCCTTATGCTCTTCAACTGTATTCCTCTTTCCTTCCATTAATGAAATTCCTTCTTTTACCCCTTCTTGCCATTCATGATTTTTTCATATGTTTTGCCTTGTTTTTAATGTTTCTCTCCTACTTCTTAAACTTATATGTTGTGTTTAATCTATTGATAATTGTTGTATTATGAAAATATCCTTCCTTTCAATATTTAATCAATTTCAAACCTGCATGTGAATTCTTGCGAAATAGAATAGAGTTGAGATATGTTTATTTAGGTATTTCATTCATGTATTGTGCATCTATAGGTACAGATTGTAACCAAATTTCAATCTGGTGCATCACCTTTCCCTTTCAACAATTTAATTTTCAGCATCTCCTTCTCCCTTTTCCCAAAAATTTGTAGTTTAGGTGCATCTTGACTGTAAGGAAGCTGACCTTCTCTAGAGATTCAGCCTCAAAGAGAAAGTCCCACACTTGGAGGTTGTTTCCATGTTACATAAGGTTGCCTAAGGGTCATACCTCAAGTAGGGGTGCAAACTTGTGTGTGTGTGTGTGTGTGTGTATTGGCTTCTATACTTCCTTATGGTTATATACATCAACTTCTACACCTTACTTGTGCCATTACTAATAAGATTGTTGAGTGTGTCTAGCCATTGACTTGTTCAATCACTCTTTATTGTGGTTTCTCTTCATCCTTCTATATTTTTCCTCCTCGATAGATTTTAATTTTCGCTTCTGTATTTTCCCTATCCTTGTCTTTGTATTGCCCTTGATATTTCTCTCTTATGTTTTCATTGCCGACTAAACTTCATCCTTCTCATATCCAATGTGTCTTCCTTCCAACACTCTTATTTGTGTGTATGTGACTGTGGATTACTTTTTATTTTAGATGTTAGCATGAATGTATAGAATTTCCAAGTTTTGATTGATTGCATCGTATGTTGATCATGTTCTTTGGGTTGCATATATCCCTTTCTCTTATCACTTTTCAAGTCTATGCTGACTATGTTCCCTCTTGCATCTTTGACTGGTATATGCATGCTCCACTTTCTTCCTTGTATATTTCTTTAATGTGCGCTTTAGTGGTAACACCCTAAGTTATTCCTCATTTGATATAGATTATGCTTCCTAATTATTGTAACCCAATTGACAATCACTACTCCATAAGTTTTTAAATATATGATGCTTATTTGCATGATAATTTATGGATTAGATTCCAGTAGCATTTAACTCACTCCAAACATAGCCTATATATAACTGGCCTACAATATGAAATCATTCATGCTATGTGCTAATAGTATGTTTAATGGAAATGTTAATTTCCTATTCCAATTTTAATTCTATTGTCCCTCCTTTGCTCGGCATGTCAATGTTTTGCTTCTTGTAAAACAAGTTGTTTCTTTACATTCAAAGGGCTTTGATACCATGTTGAAGTATCTAGGATCATTTTCTACAATGTAATAACACTACCATTGTTATTGGTATATTCCAAATGTAGATTTGAAGACTTATAAATATGAGAGGAGGAGACGTGTCTCTTTGGTTAATCATCATTAGATAATAATAATATATTGACAATAATATAAATAACCATATATATATTATAAATATAACATATATACATATATATACATATATTTGTTTAAATGATGATTTACCAACAATGTATCTCATGATTGAATCAATCTGATAAAAGCCACAAAAATAACAGTCTTGGATACATGGATCAATTGTTAGCTAAATGTGTATGTCTTTGAGTATACCAATCACTTTAGCTTTAGTGGTATCTAATTAGATCACTACTCTGATTGAAGGTTACAAACTAACGGCCAATTTCTAAGAAATTTATAATGGCATAACATTGCAAGAAACTCCAAAACCTATTAGACAAATATGCAGATCTTTACTGATAATTCTAAGGCTTGGTAGAAATGGAGGGATTTCCAATCTACCTTTAAGCATTGTGGGCATAAGCTTTTGTTGCATTAATATTAGATGTGGGCACCTTTTGAAATGTTGGGGCAATGTTGGTTGGAGCCTCTAAAGCTAGTAAATCATTACTGACTTGCAGATTAGGAGGTGTAGGATGTAACCTAAGAGGGACACCATCCATTATAGGCTGTTTATTTCTTCTTAGATTTTTTTAATATTATTATCACTATATAATGCATATATTTCAGAATATTCCAGCTCTTCCTTTTCATTGAGTGGGAACACAAACTCTTCTTAATCAACTTCAGAATTTTGTTGCCTTGTAGATTAATCATATGATTCCAAAAACATAACATTAAATTGAAAAGGTTGCTTCCCCCACAATTTGGGGAGGTTGGTTTGAAACATCATTTAGCTCTCATATATATTTTCATTTGGTCCCATACTCGTGATACCTAGAAAATTTACGTAAGCATATTCAAAAGTATTAGCATTGTTAGTGGGTACACTACTACTATTATGTTTGGGTATTCCAAGTCTGATTAGGCCTAGACTATCCATACTAGTTATCTTGAGGGTTAATTACATTCCCATTACTGTTATTACTATAGGAGTTGTAATTTCTATTTTGATTTTGGGAACAAATGTTTTGGGTAGCAATCTATTTGGAATAATTGTCTTGATCGGAAGAAGAGTTGAACTTCATTGTAATGAGCTTGTTGGATAAATGAGATATTTCATTCTTCATTTATTCAAACTCATCAGCCATATTATTATTTGACTTAATTGGAGTGGTATTTTTTTTCTCAAATAACACAATTTATGTAATTCATGACTGAGGTATGTAATGGACAGTGGTGGAGCAACAATTTGAGGGATAGGAATATGATTCAACTAAGGTGTATGATTGATCAAAGGTTGATTATTTGTTGAATACTAATTTTGGGCAACAACATTACCTAAGGTAAATGGAGTACCAAAATTACCACTGCCTTGGGGATCCATTTATTAGGTGAATGTGATGACTTCATTGTAAACCTTTTCCAAGGCATTGATATTAGTAGTAGGAATCCCTCTCAAGAAAACTAAAGTGAGAGGATCCAAGGCCTTTAGGTAAATGTGAATTTTAGAAGCCCCAATTATGGTGTAAGGAGCCTTAATCTTTTTGTATAGATTATGGAAACAATGATTGAACATGGCAATGGGCTCATGTGGCTCCTTTCTTATAGTAATAAGTTGGTGGTGCAACATAGTAGGATCAACACAAAGCTTGAGTTGATTGAGGAACTCAGCCTCAAACTCAACCCAATTAGAAATAGATGCGCATTGTAAATTAAGATATTGGTTTTACTTGGATTCTCCTAAAGTGCATGGGAATAACTGACATACCACATCTTGATGTGCAATCTCCTTATGATTGTAGATTTCCTTAAAGGCATAAATGTGCACTTCTATTGTTTGTGATTATCCATACATGAAGCATGGAAAAAATTTATCATAATGTTTTAGTAATTCACGTAGTTGAACAATTAGATTCAATGGAAAGCTTTGGGCACTAGCAAAGAAGGCTATTATGCATGAGGTTAGTGGTGGTTGATTTTGACTACTCAAAGAGATGGTACCAGCAGATGAAGACAAATTCATAGAAGAATTGTGCATATGATGAAGCAAAGACCTATGGAAGGAAAGTAGGATGGAAAATAAAATGGATTTGGAGCTCCGCTTATCACTCTGAGTTTTGCAAAAATGGTTGAGTTCTAAAAACTCTCCCTTATTCAGTGACAACCTTAATACTCATCCAAACTTGTGGGGAGATGATGATCCATAAATATTTAGCCTTACTCTCAAAATTTATTATTTTTCAAGTTTTCTCAGGTTTAGGCTGTAAGAATTTTCCTTAGGGAAAAATCACCCAAGACCAAGAAGCTCAATAACTAGCACAAAATAGACCAATAGAATATGATCAAAATAACAATATGATATTCAATTAATGTATTGATTGATGTACAAATACATTAGGAGTGCCTGTATATAAAGGCATCTAGAATGCTTCTAGAATATCTAGGAGTTAGCAGTATGATAAGCCTCGCAACGAAGCACATGTCCATCAAGAGTGGATTATCCTCCATTAAGCACAGGAGTTAGTGTGATGATGAGAGGATAAGTCTACAAAGGTGTGTCACGTAAAATTATGTTGTAGACACCATGTGCTTAATTAAGAGTGTGAATAACTGTGTTGTCTACATGACAACTCAGTTAATTATGAAAACTCCAGTGTTGTAAACACCATGTGCTAAAATAGAGTTGCTAATTCTTATGTTGTTAACATGATAACTCATATGAATATGCAAACTCCTAGGTGTCTAACTTAATAAATAATAAAATAATGCATTTATCCTAAGTAAACTTAAGTGTAAATAATAGTTATTTACACTAACAACCCCCCCCCGCCACCACTCCCCCCCCCCCCCGCCCTTAAGTGCAACTTGGGGGATTGCACACAAGCTTACAAAAACTATGATGAAATGCATAATGGGTCCTGACTACTAGGCCATGTTAGGTACCCAAGTACAAATGCAATGAAATCTCTCTACAAATAGAGAAAGAGGGAAAACCTCATGGGAAAAACCCTCCTCCAAAAAAAGAGATATGTACAATAAATAAAGATGCATGTATAGATGGGGTAATCAAGACCTTGCCATTATGACATACATCATGCATATACAATAGAGAATCCCTCCATGAAATCTCCCCCTTAGTGAAGGATCTTGTGATGATGAGTGCTTGAAGATAAAAGTAAATCCAATGCTAAAAAACAACATTTCTCCCTTTAGGAAGAAGCTACACAAAGTATAGGTGCAAATATGCTTCCCATTGTGGATAGGAAGATGGAAGAGGGATCTAGATGTAGTATGGTGTGGATGTTGCCTCTAAAGTCTGCTCATATGCCAATAAGTCCTTGATGAATGTAGATGCCATGTCCATGTATGAAGTTGAATCAACCTCCAAAGACGATGAAGCATCCTGATAGGAAGATAATGGAAGAGAATAAATGTCACCTCCCCTCAATGATGTTTGTACACCCATGAAAGAAGCTCCTTGATGACTGAAGAAGCTACACCATGAAAGTTGAATGATATTCCTCCTTGTGGGAAGAAATGGTGCCATAGGTGTAGTAGAGAAAGCTCCCCAACTGGTAGGAAGAATCCTCAGAAGATATGATGTTTGAGGAAACTGGAATACAATCTCCAAAGATTGATATGGCTCCTCATAAGTGAAAGAGTCCTTCTCCATCTGTTGTAAAGAAGTATCCTCAATCAAGTCAGAACGATCAAGTGGTTGAGGGTCAGAGTGTGCCCTCACAATGAGTGAAGAAGTCTCCTCAACAAAGAGAAGATGAATGTCATCGATGATGTCTCCCACATCTTTAATGTGAGACTCCACGAACAACACTACAATGTTAGGAAGTAAGTCATCCCATGAAGTTGAAGTAGGAAGACATGGTATATCCTACTACACTAAATCAAGAGCATATGTGTCTGGAACTGGATTAGTAGAATCAATAAGAGCATCAGGATGTTTGATCTCATCTAGAGTAGAAGGTACTATAACTGGAGTGACTGAAGATAGAATGTCTTTTGGAAATGGAGGAATTGTTGGATCTCCGTATGCTTTCCAAAGACCTATCCAAATGTCATAAGGATCATTGAACTTGTCAATGACATCAAAGAAATATTTATTGACACTAAAATAAGTGATGTCCATAATTATTTTAACAAGTGGCAGATCAATGGAAGAGGGTAGTTCTTTGGAACATAGATAAGGAAATACTTCCTTATGCTCTCTTCTTAGATGATCAATTATCAAGGCACTCCATTTTTGATAGTTCCACTTTGTCAACCTCAGTCCAACACCAAACTGACATGTGAAAGAAAACTCCATCAGATCAATATATGTATGCACCCCCTAAAATGCAAAAATAATCAACCAATCCCCCCTAATGTATGATTTGGCACTTTATAGGTAGTGCATTTACAATAGGCCACTTTGTCAAAATGGACTTAGTAGACTTCTAATTTTTGTTGTTTACAACCTACTCTTGTAGTTCAAATCTGGAACTTTACAATGTAGCTCAGAAATACAACAATTTTGAAGCAATACAACACAAAGAAAGGAGCTATTTCTAAAAGTGATATTTTTGTCCACACAAGCCTATAATTTGATTGTCGATCTGGAAAGAAGACAAAAAATTATTCACTTTCAAAAAAATGGAACCTGATTTGGAGTCCAAATGAGCTCATACAGAGCAATTGAAGTTGCAAAATGCAAGACTGGATAGGTATAGTCACCAAAAACTACAATTTCTAAAAAAATTGTGCACCAAAACTAGAAAATAATAGCACCAATAAAAAGTTTAGGAAATTCTAACCAAATTTTTAAAAATGCATCTAAGTTGGAGCCCAGATGATTGAGATATGGCCTCCCAAAGTTGAACTATCAAATTAAAACTAAATTTGGAGAGTGGTCTGATCAGCAAACTGTGAGGTTAAATTTGACATCCAAACGATCATTGCAGTAGTGCAATTTGGCCTGTTGATGATGGTCAAATGACCATCAATTTTAATGCAATATCTGGCTAATGTCAGCAAAAAAAGGACTCCTTGGGTGATGTGGCAGGTATAGATGTTGACATCACTGTACGAAATATGATGACATGTCGTACAGATATGCTTGCATGTTTGTTGAATTGGCATACAACTACTGGTGATGTGGCAGTGCTACATGTCTATACTATGTGTATTGTTGTGTAAGCTGAGCTAGTAGGTGGGCTGATTAGCAACATGTGGAGCTCTGAGTTGGTCCTTGATAGTCACTGGAAGATCGGGTGCTAGAGTTTCCTTTGCACCAAAAATTTTAGAGTGTGGGAAATGGTCTAGGTTCTGTGATCACTGATATAAGAACATTGACTTTGCCACCAGGAGGATGACTTTTCCAGGCATTGGAGAGAAGGTTTGTTGGCGAAGTTGGAATTCGGTGTCAAAAGTGCAAATAACGGTGACCAGAAAAGGGCTTTAAAGCCATCGGGAAGGTAAACAGCCGGTGGGGGGATGTGGGACTTTAGTCCACATTCACCCTATGCATAAAAAAAAATGTTTTTAAGAAACAAAGCCCATAAAGGCTTCAAATGGCTTGAAAGCCACGATGCGTCGGGATTCAGTTGTAATCTAGGTGTAGTGTGAAATTCGTCAAATAGTGAACATCAGAATGTGACTGCTACTTCTTGTCGTCAATTTGTAGTGTGGTGAGGCCATAATTTGAGAAAGGAATATGCCTCTGTAGGGGTCGAGATTTCACCACTTGGTTCCTAAAAATAAAATAAAATTTCTCTGCAAGCCTGATGGTCTAAATTTTTTTCAAACAAAATGCTTCAAAAATGGCATATTGAAATTGCAGAGGAAAATAGTAGATCTGAAAAATAAAATTAAACAGATCTAAAAGTGATCATACCAAATTTGCAAACCAGGCCTTCAGGTGTCGGTTTGCAAAAAAAATTTGCCTCAAATTTGACTATGGCCCAATATAGGCAATTTTATAGTCAAGTTTCATCGAATCGACATTTCAGACACAATGGTGAGCTTCGCTTTGGCTCTAGATGCTCCCAATAGTTGCAGATACTCTAAATTTGAATTGAGGTGTCCTTAGAGAGGTGAAGCAAGAATGGTCTCCAATGGCTATGAAATGATGCCTCTATGACTCTAATACCATGTAAGAATTTGCCTTAGGGAAAAATATCCAAGACCAAGAAGCTCAATAACTAGCACAGAATAGACCAATAGAGTATGATCAAAATAACAATATGATATTCAATTGATGTACAAGTACACTAGGAGTTCCTATATATAAAGGCCTCTAGAATGCTTCTAGAATGTCTAGGAGTTAGCAATATGATAAGCCTCACAACTAAGCACGTGTCCACCACGAGTGGATTATCCTCCATTAAGCATAGGAGTTAGTGTGATGATGAGAGGATAAGCCTACAAAGGTGTGTCTCATAAAATTATGTTGTAGACACCATGTGCTAAAATAGAGTTGCTAACTCTTGTGTTGTCAACATGACAACTCATATGAGTATGCAAACTCCTCGGTGTCTAATCTAATAAATAATAAAAAATAAATTTATCCTAAGTAAACTTAAGTAAAGTGTAAATAATAATTATTTACACTAACATAGGCTCTCCTTCAACACCACTTTTGTTGAGTATCATTTTTACATGACAACATAAATTTGAGACATATTTCTCTCTTGAAAAGCTCATGAAGTCAACTCCAAGGTTCCTTTAGGTTGTTTCTCAAACACTTGGGCAACTTAATGGGAGATAAATGTGATTATTCACAAGGAGGCCTTTGTTGGTTTGAAAACTTCAAAATTGTGAAACCTGTAAAAATATGTGAAAGATAGAAATTTCCAATATTTTTGTATTTTCTATTTTTTATGAATGTATATTTTAACATACAACTATTATGATTTTCTAACTAACCAAATTTACAAAACAATATGCAAAGAGATTAGAGTAACGAGCGATAAAAATCATTTTCAGAAATCAAAGCCTAAATAGACATAAGCCACTATAGCAACACTTCTGTGAATTAAATCTTTGAGGGAATGTAGGAAACCCCACAGAGCCAGTAGCAATGCAGTTGTGTCTTTGCAAATGCAATTTTCTAACAAATTGTTTATAGGTTGTATGATATTTCGTGATTCATCAAATCGTGCAACCACTAGGATGTACACACACACAAGACAAATTGTTATGAATGCACTAACATAAATTCCCTTTCCAGTTCATTAGAATAGAAGAATTCATAGAAATTATGACAAACTCTAATAGACTAAGACCAACAAGCATCACATGCAATAAACAATCAACTCTTTCATCATTCATAAATAAAAAAATCACAAAGATGCAATAGTCAAGCAAGAAATGCCACATAGAGAATGAGAGGACCAATTTATACTTTTTATTTCACAAAAAATCAACCTTTATTGCAATGTACAATCATGCTTTTATAGAGATTCATCCTCAAAATTATGATTTTTGGAGGTAGGATTTCTCTCATCTAGAAAATATGGAAAACAATGCATTTTAATCTAATTATACACTAAACTAAGCCCTAACAAGATGCTAATTTGGCATGCACCTATTTTTATATATTTCTTATGTGCATGTGGTCATTACATGAGTAGAAAACTAAAGAAAAGAGAAGAGAAGAAGAAGAAACTGTAGCGGAAACTACTCTTTGAAGTGTTTCTCGAACTCCACTTTTCAAAATATAGTTTCTTTTTATAGAAAAAACCCATCTCTTCATGAGAAACTCATAGTTAAATCTAATGTACCGCATTTCCTCCAAAAACAAACAAGAAAACCCTCTAAAATAACATTTGGCAATGGAAAATGCATAAATGTGATGTCAACTGAAATCGTTGAAAGATGACTTCATGTTCGTAGTTTGGGCCTCAAAATTTCTCGAAGTCTAGAGTATTTTTAGAGTTGGTGAAGATGGTGGACCTTTGCAACTTTGCAACTCTAAAGTTGGAACTTGAAAGAAAATGGTGGAGATGGTAGACCTTCACAACTTCACAAATCTAGAACTTCACAACTTCCCAACTCGCAACTCCACAACTTTACAACTCGCAATGGTGGAGTTGGTGGAGATGGTGGACATTCACAACTCTGCAACTCCACAACTTCATAACTCACAATGGTGGATTTGGTGGGCCTTCGCAACTCTACAACTTTGCAACTTCACAACTTGCAATGCTGGAGTTGGTAGAGATGACAGACCTCGACATCTTTGCAACTCAGCAACTCCATAATTCTAAAGTTAGAACTTGAAAATAAATGATGGAGTTGGTAGAATTCCACAACTTTGCAGTTTCACAACTCTAGAACTCTAAATTTGGAACTTGAAAATAAACGACGGAGTTAGTAGAGATGGTGAACCTTCACAATTTTGCAACTTTGAATTTGTAATTGAAAACACTAAAAAGATTTCTAAAAAATGTATTCAGAATAACTGAGAGGGGGAGTGAATTAGTTATTCTCAAGTCCAAATCTACCAATTCAACTTCCCAAGGGGAGAACATAATAAGCTAAAAGCAAAGAAAATTGGTCCTTACTAAGTTCTACAAAAGTTGTCCAACAATGCATATGAGATCAAGCTTCTAAAAAGCATTAGGATTTCTCCGATATTTAATGTTACAAATATATACCCTTATAAGGATGATGAACAAGAAATCCAAGATCCTAAAGAATGTGAAGACAAATTCATCAAATGGGAGAAACAATTTCCTGAAGCAATGACAAAGCAAGTCGAGTCAATCTTGGACACAAAAGTCATCATGAAAATAAGAGGTAAGGAACATAGGCAATACTTGGTCAAATGGAAAGGACACCCATTTGAAGATTCCACATGGATGACAACTTCAAATGTAATTACATATGGTATCAATGTTGAGAACCGCATAAACATGAGTATATGGACAATACTATTTTCCTTAAAAGTTTGATGCATGTGTATACAAAGGATTTGGTTGTATCCATTAATAAGATGTATTTTCTTGAATACAAGGAGATAAGGCTAATTAATTGTATGTCATGCCCATAATTTCATACCCAAAATAAAATATAGATTCTTTTAAAGGACAACACTATTTTCTACTACAAATTTCAGATCTGCACTATAAGGAAACAAAACTTTGATTAACTAAATTATCTCAACTTGAAAGAGCATTACATTTAGATTTCCATTTTAAAGTCTTTCAAATATAAATCTTAATAAGACACAGATTTTTTTTGTTTTCTTGTATTCAAATAGGAAACCTTTCATACATCACAAATGTAAGATCAAAAACTTCTCTTTTGCATAGAGTCATATACACAAGCTTGAATCAAATAACAAGACTTAGCTTTTATAAGTTGCAAAGAAAACTACAAATACTCAAACAATGCTCATTTTCCACCCTGCCAATTAATGGCATCATGAGGCCTCTTGTGCCCTAGCCATACCCCCGAGCAAGAACTCACTGCATCTAAGGATCATAGATGTTATCATGTGAGTGAGTTCCTAATTCAAGAACAATATTTTAAACTACACTTGTTGCACATTTCAGACTTACATGAATCCGACTCAAAGAGAAATACTACAAAAGAAAAGGGATAGAAAGACTCATCTCTCTCTCAAGTTCCCTCTTGATCTTCTTCTCCTCATACTGGTTCTACCATCATCTCCCCTTCTCCATTCTCCTATTCTGCATATAACTTCCCCTTTTCATCTCCAACAATGGTGAATAGTCAATCCTCCAAATTTTTCCTCCTCCTTCTTCCAAAACCCTATCCTCCTTTAATGAAGGCACATGTCTTTCTTATCAATCTGTCATAACCCATTGTCTCCCACTATTCATTTTCGTCATATTTGAAGTGGGGCCCTTTTGAGGTGTCATAATGTAAGTTTTGACCATGATTTGACCCTCAACTAACCCCCGACCCTAGGTAGTATAAGTGGGTTAGGTTATTTTAACCCAAAATGCACTCTAGGGTCCATTTTAATGCCTCTAATGTCCAACTTTAGTTTACATCCGATTTTACAAGAATTTGCATGGAGATAGACTTTGATTATTTTATAGGAGTTGGCATAGTATCTTTGAAGGTCTCCATAATCATCCTTTGCACAATTAAAATTAAACATCAGTAACCCAAACCTATAAATATATAATTGTAAACATTAATAGATATATCCTTGATTGAACCATAGATCAACACATTAGACCAACATCATATTCTAACATCATTTTCTTAAGAATCATATGTCTATGAAAATTTATTTGCAAATGTGTATCATTCATTCTACTATAACTACTTCTCTAATTACAACATTTTCAAGAATAGTAGCCACATTAATAATTCATAACATATGTATCATAACACCTTACACATACATTAAATCAAGTTCTTACCATTGAGTCTAAATATATAATGAGATGGGATATTACATACTACCCCTTTTTCCATTGAATTTCTCCTAGAAGTCACCAATGTTTTGTGAAATCACTCCCATATTTAGATTATTATTCACATCAACGATCTTTTCATTTAAATTGACTAGCAATTTCTAAAAAAATTCATCAAGCATAGGTACTTACTTCCACTAATTATAGGATTCAACTCATAACATCTCTTAGAATAACATAACGAGTATCACTAATATTCACTGTGTTATCTACATTCTAATCATTTTTGTACTTCTTTATTTTAAATTAAATGATGCATAATTCACTTCAAAACAATAATCACATAACCCAAACTTGATTTCCATTTTCATAGTCACCTTATGTAAAATGTATTCATCACAACAAAATATCTATTTAATTCAATTGGCCATTATTTCAATTACAAAAACTATCTAGTTATCATGATGAGGTAAGATGAACAATATAAGGTATTTACCCATAAGGTAACTCACATTAGCTAATCAAAGTTTTAACATAAATTAGATATTCTATCATAATGTGAATTAGGTCTAATGCTACCAATCTCATAAACTATCATGTCATATGTAAAGAGATCCAATCATTTCTATTTGTAATCAATGCCAATTGTATGTACAAAATCTATAGCTTATCATAAGTTGAGTCTAACTTTGCACATTAATTAAATAAGCAAGATTCTACTATACAAAGTATCACATACACATTTGCACCTAATATTCAGATGGTTACAAAAGATAAGTCAATCTTATTTAAGAAATACTAATCATAGCAAGTCACATAAGG
The DNA here is from genome assembly GCA_028749045.1 of Cupressus sempervirens. Lineage (NCBI taxonomy): Eukaryota > Viridiplantae > Streptophyta > Pinopsida > Cupressales > Cupressaceae > Cupressus > Cupressus sempervirens. Next base: position 727,261,022 of record CM053786.1, on the reverse strand, counting down.
ATCCTCCCTAATCATGTTATTACATAAGCCATATAATGTTCTCTAATGACAAAATTAATATTTACTTCAAATCAAATTATATTGCAGACAAATTAATGATCCTTCTAGTCCTTACTTGGTCGGGACCTTACATTCCCCTCCACTAGTCTTTGACTTCCTCCTGGAAGTCAGCAGTGTTTGGTGTTTATTTATTTTTCTTTATCTATCAATTCCTACTCATTTAAGTGATCTTTCCAACATTTATTATTGTATAATTGTACAAGCATACATAAAACATGATATACTAAGCAAAATTGAAACACTTAGCTGGGGAAACAAGGCTCAAACAAGTTACACTCAAACACCAACAAGGCATACAACATATCCTAAAAACACATAAACTCCCCTCCAAGGCTTAGCATAATGATTCACCATTGGAATCATGAAAAAAAAAGAGGTGAAGGTGGGCTCTCTAAGGAGGAGAATCTCTCAATTGCAATGTAGAGCCCAACTAACCCCTTCACCCTAGGCATCTCTTCCCTCCCAAGGGTGAGTGAAGCCTTCACACCCATTGACATCCTATACACTCATACACAAGCCACATCATTGGGATAAACACATCACAAGGTTCATGAATGGCCATAGAGGTAAATGTTAATCTCATTTGGGTCAGAAGGGCATTGTACCATATAACTGTTTGAAATCTGCATACATATCCATAGTCCAAAATCAATAATTTGCGATCTAAGCCTCACCTGGTGGCTCAATGGTAAACAGACCCATCACACAAGAGGTCATCCATACGAAACCACGTGTCATATCCCTTGTTTATGTAAGGTGGTTAGCCTCCAAGGAATACACACCACACACATAGGAAGGTAGTGGATAATAGCTGCATAACAGCCTCACATACCCCCATCCTCAAGGGTTTCCTGCGTCTGCTTCCTCGTATACACCCATCAAGTTCATCTCCATCGTCCTTGATGAGGAATCACATTATAACACAAGACCAACATCCACAAACACCAAGGAAACTAATCTAGCCACATAAATTTTTTTATTTTATTTTATTTTAAAAAAAAAAAATTCCAATGAAAGAAGTTAAATCATATATTTCAACAACAATAAAACAAGAAAATTTCAATGTGTTGCAACAATAAGCTAAGTAAAAAGAAAGAAAAAAAGAAGAAGATCAAGTTTGTGGCTAGACTATCAAAGACAAAGTAAATTAACTTGTTGGTCTACACAATAAAATAAATCATAAAGTGCACATTACATCACTATGTGACTATATCTAGCCACCTCACGAGGAAGGAGGAAACAATGTCTGGCTAGCGCAGTAGCCCTTCATGTGGGCACTCTAGGTGCACTAACCACATGGCATGGGGTGTTCACCTCGGTAACACCTCGCATAAAGTGGTACGGACTAAGCACGTCGACTCACCCAGCATGACCATACACCAAGTGGAGAACACCCACTCTGGTCGTATGTCGCGTGGCAGTGTTCCTCACAGAGAAGGCACATGTAGGACACACTCCACATAGCGATCTCATGTAAGCATCACCGTAGTCGGAGGTATACATGGCTAGGGTCCACCCATATGCACTTTCGCATACACATGACTGAGCATCCATGGGTACCCCTCCACAAGAATGCAAGCATCTCCTATATGCTCTGCATCAAGTGGGAACTGAAACATACAAAAACAATAGCGCCTTCATGTAACTATATACGTGGCATTGTGTTCTCGAGCTCGGCTTGCTACCATCAGCAATATGGCATCATTACCCATTGCATCATGTTGGAACATGTGCGGGAATGGTATCTATCACAACATGGGAAATCCTCCTTCCACATGTTGGATCTCATAGGGAAATGTACACAAATTTGTCTGAGAAATTTCATTCTGAGCACTGGTATTTTATTTAAAATTGTGGGAATTGGTAACAATATTGTCCTTTCAAGTGGTACTAGCAAGGTTACATACAAGAAAGAAACACATACGAGGTATGACTTCCACATACTTATGTACAAACATAATTTCCAAGAACATTTGATTTTAATTCACATGGGCACACATGACAATTGCTGGTTTTACAAAACACTTAACACAAATGGCGGTACTGGTGTAATCACATGGATGAGGAAATACAAGATGACATGATTCATAGCTTCACATGGATTACTAACACCTATTAAAGAAAAGTATTACATCTTTTATTGCTTCATGAATCCTTAAGCTTGCATCTACATAACCACATATAATATTAGCATTAGCTCATCTAATCCTCCCTAGATGAGGATATCAAACACTATCTATGGCCATGTAAGATATTCCCACAACATTAAAATTTTGTTAATACAAGAACATGTTAGATCGTGATCATTACTACATGCTTACATTTTTACTTCTTAAATAATTTTTTACCCTTTTCATTATCCAAGTAGCAAGTTTACTCTTTAACCCACAATAATCTCACAATGTCTAGTTTTACCTTAAACAACCCCACAAGCACTTCTCACTAATAATACAATTTTATAATCAAGAGCATAAAAGTGTGATTTTCCTAAAACATACATCATAAGGAACACCCATTAGGTACTTGCAACTCACAATTTATGTTTTGAACTATTTCTAAAGTGTATTATAAACATTTTCACTTAACAAAAATAAAAAAATAAAATAAAAATGCTAGCCATAGAGAATTTACTTATTAAGTACACAATATGTAGAGTTTTTAGGAGTCCTAATAATGTTTGTCACAAACAAATTTTGAAAGTGTTCATATCCCTTAAAATATTGTGTTATGTTTTATTCCTCTACTTGTCCTTTTAATCTCACACATAGAAAAGAACATCAATAATACTTAGCAATTTTAAACAATATCCATCAAAATTCTAATTATGTATCCTATGGTGATGATTTACTATAGTCTCTATAGTTTGGTCTAATACTTAGTCAACATTTTTTTGTTCAATCATATCAAGTTCATTTGCCTTTTTAAAAAGCGTCTAATTAAATCATCTTCCCTTAATATGTTTAACCACAAGAAAATGTGGATTATTTCAAATTCATATATGAAGTACATTATTCCTTAAAATATTTAGAGGTCTCTAATCTTTGATGTAGATTAACCAATCACTTGCAAAATTTACCTCTTACTAAGGAACCCTTCGTGATGCTATAACGATTTATAAAATTATGTCATTTAACTTATTATTATAATGCTACAATTGAATTTTCATTATTTACATTTTGTAAAGATGGAGAGTTGGTATTGAAACATACTACACTATTCCAAAAACTTAAGTTATAGCACTATAGGAAAACTTAACACGAGTTGGTTACAATTTTAAGAAGCATTTAGGGTTTTGAAGATCTTAAATTGATTTCTAATTTTATTTTTTCATAACTTAATATAACTAAAAAAATTATTATTCATTAAATCAATTATGACCTTAAAATCAACTCCTAGCATTAAGCCCAAAATCTGCTATCAAGTCATCTATACAAGATCTTTCCTTCCAACTTTTAACATTAACAAATATAGCCTATACTAAACCACTTTTACAAATATTATTTTAAAACATTAACAACATTGCCAAAATAATTTCCTCCTTAAAGTTTAAAAATAAATAAATAAAATCCTCTTAAATAGAAATAGCCCTAAAAAAATCTAGATGTTGCATTTGAACATAAAACTGCTAAAAGCAATTATTCTATTAAGCTACTTAAATACTTAAATATAATTTATTTTATAATATACTTTGATTTTGTTTATTTAACAAAATAATTTATTAGTTGGAAAATCACATTATTGGTTACTATATCATATGAAAACATAATTTTCACTTAAATCTTAAGTATATTTTAAATTGTTTAAGTACATAAAATTACTAAGAAGTCTTTATTAGATTAGAAACATTCTTTTAATTTGTAATTTTTTTTAGAAACTTTAAAAAAAAAATTCTCTTTTGAAACAAAAATCATAAATTTAATTTACTTTTAGAAACTAAAAATCACTTTTAGAAACTAAAATGATAAATCAATAAAATAACATCTTTTATTATAAGAACCCTAAATAAGATTTTCTAAAATGTTAAATAGAGGCTACCCCTATTCATTTTCTTTACCTTCTTTCCATTTCTTTCTTTTTCCTTGCATGCATGTTACAGGTTGCAAGTTGCAAATGGAGTTTTAATGAATGATTAATGGCATGCATATGCTTCATGCATATATACACACTCATCTTGTGTGTATATGCATAAAATATATACACCCATCTGAAGCTCAAAGATTCAAATAGAGAATTGTGCTTATTGATGCATGCATTCTCTTAAAATTTCTATGGCATTACTTATGCCCATATTTATTTATTTACTGGTTTTTTCTTTAGTTAATATAATCTTACATGAAAATATATATTTAGTTAAGTTTTTTTTTTACCAAAATAATTGTTATACTTACTATGCCTTTATTTATTCATTTGTTTATTATTATTACTTTTATTTTATCTTATTATTTATTATTTTAAATTTTAACTCTTCTAACTTTAAGCTTATAGGTTGCAAATATCTGTTGCTTACTAACCAGGAATCTCCACTAGCCTCCTTTATGTTTTTCTACATACGATCTCATGCTTATTCAACTTCTTCCTACTTCATTGAAAGAAGCCTAATATTAATTATAATATCATACTTTAAATGAATATATATCTTCATATACATCATCAGGATGATGTATACATTTATATTTTTGTCTTATTAACATTTTTTTTTTGCTTTACAAATAAAATGAACCTAATCACTAACATTTGTAACTCTAGCTTATCATAAATCACCTAATCGCGGGGTAACATATGATGCACTATTATTTGTATGATATCCTTAATTGTGATAAAAAAGGAATGTTTGATTAATAATTATATAAAGAAAAACACAATGTTTAATATACAAAGTTAATAAATTATCATAATTATGTTTATCTATTTATTAATTATCATATGTTAGCTTTACAATCCCAAGAAAATTAATATAATTCACTAACTAGTAAATTTAGTTTTCTAACAATTTATTACTAATATAAGTATCTAACCCCACTAACCATTAAAGTTTTAACTATAACCTACTAACTAACTTACACCTACAAACTTATGCCTAACATTCTACTTAACCCCTAACATTACTATCTAATAACACTTAGAACATAATAAGCCTTAGTCCTAAACTAGGTGCCAATACCCACCTTTATCTTACCTATCCTATCATATCTTTTTCCACACCCCTAAGTACTAATGATCCCTAGGTTAACGTGTCACCATTCCAAGGTGGAGGCGATCAAGAAATGGAAGAGTCTTACCCATGTCAGAGTAAAACACCACTAACCATGTACTCCCATCCCTCCATCATTTTTTTTTGAAGGGAATGTGAATTAGAAGTTTGGTAGTACTGACACATGTCACCAAGTACTACTTGGGAGTAGGGCCACTTTTTTAGAATTGTGCAACTTCATCATCCACACCTTCAAGAGTCTATATTGTCCATGTCAATCAAATCCCTTATTAAGCTATTTTTTTGTTTAATGAACCAAGCGCATTTAATGGGTGTAGGCGCCTATGATCTGAGTGGGTGGAAGTTTAAAAAGAAAGGTTTATATGCTTTAAATTTCTTTAAGAACATGGTCAGACATGTCAGCGGTTAGAAAGTGCTTCCAAGGGAAGGGTGGCATGATTAAGGGATGGAGAGGTGGGGGCCACTTCTCCCTCTACACTACCTAAGTCATAATTTATTTTTAAATTTAAACAATACATATAATCACATGGATTTTAAGTATATTATTTTAATGACTGTTGCAAAGCAGAGGTTCTATGGGAAGGAATTGATTTCTCCCATACAATTTCCAGAGACCTGTAGAGTCTCTTTTGGAAGAATTTTTTTTTTTTTTTAAAAAGGATGGAATACATTTTCTAAATATATAAGGGGTAGCTTGAATGCTCCCAATCACTAGGGTATTATTATTATGTTAATCCCAAATGCTCTATTTATTAATACATAATTTACATGTGTATCAAGTTGAATTCTAATATATATATTATTTAAACTTATTCATTTTGGATTACATAACTCTATGATATGTTATAATTCTATCATAATCAAATCTAATTCTTCCATGGATTTTTTGAACATAACTCAACATATTCTCACTCAATTTTAATGAATGTTGATGCCATATATAATCTTCTTAAGGATGATTTCTTGATAACATTTCACCTATTCCTACAGAGAATTTGAACTCTATATTTCAATACATACTATGAGTAGGGTTTTGCAAATCAAAAGAATCTAATAGATGCATAATGAGCCTAGGTCCTAGTATTGGAAACCTGGCTGCTCTGATACCAAATGTCATGCCCATAATTTCATACCCAAAATAAAATATAGATTCTTTTAAAGGAAAGCACTATTTTCTACTACAAATTTCAGATCTGCACTATAAGGAAACAAAACTTTGATTAACTAAATTATCTCAACTTGGAAGAGTATTACATTTAGATTTTCATTTTAAAGTCTTTCAAATATAAATCTTAATAAGACACAACATTTTTTTGTTTTCTTGTATTCAAATAGGAAACCTTTCATACATCACAAATGTAAGATCAAAAACTTCTCTTTTGTATAGAGTCATATACACAAGCTTGAATCAAATAACAAGACTTAGCTTTTATAAGTTGCAAAGAAAACTACAAATACTCAAACAATGCTCATTTTCCACCCTACCAATTAATGGCATCATGAGGCCTCTTGTGCCCTAGCCATACCCCCGAGCAAGAACTCACTGCATCTAAGGATCATAGATGTTATCATGTGAGTGAGTTCCTAATTCAAGAACAATATTTCAAACTACACTTGTTGCACATTTCAGACTTACATGAATCCGACTCAAAGAGAAATACTACAAAAGAAAAGGGATAGAAAGACTCATCTCTCTCTCAAGTTCCCTCTTGATCTTCTTCTCCTCATACTGGTTCTACCATCATCTCCCCTTCTCCATTCTCCTATTCTGCATATAACTTCCCCTTTTCATCTCCAACAATGGTGAATAGTCAATCCTCCAAAGTTTTCCTCCTCCTTCTTCCAAAACCCTATCCTCCTTTAATGAAGGCACATGTCTTTCTTATCAATTTGTCATAACCCATTGTCTCCCACTATTCATTTTCGTCATATTTGAAGTGGGGCCCTTTTGAGATGTCATAATGTAAGTTTTGACCATGATTTGACCCTCAACTAACCCCCAACCCTAGGTAGTATAAGTGGGTTAGGTTATTTTAACCCAAAATGTACTCTAGGGTCCATTTTAATGCCTCTAATGTCCAACTTTAGTTTACATCCGATTTTACAAGAATTTGCATGGAGATAGACTTTGATTATTTTATAGGAGTTGGCATAGTATAATTGAAGGTCTTCATAATCATCCTCTACACAATTAAAATTAAACATCAGTAACCCAAACCTATAAATATATAATTGTAAACATTAATAGATATATCCTTGATTGAACCATAGATCAACACATTAGACCAACATCATATTCTAACATCATTTTCTTAAGAATCATATGTCTATGAAAATTTATTTGCAAATGTGTATCATTCATTCTACTATAACTACTTCTCTAATTACAATATTTTCAAGAATAGTAGCCACATTAATAATTCATAACATATGTATCATAACACCTTACACATACATTAAATCAAGTTCTTACCATTGAGTCTAAATATATAATGAGATGGGATATTACATACTACCCCTTTTTCTATTGACTTTCTCCTAGAAGTCACCAATGTTTTGTGAAATCACTCCCATATTTAGATTATTATTCACATCAACGATCTTTTCATTTAAATTGATTGGCAATTTCTAAAAAAATTCATCAAGAATAGGTACTTACTTCCACTAATTATAGGATTCAACTCATAACATCTCTTAGAATAACATAACGAGTATCACTAATATTCACTGTGTTATCTACATTCTAATCATTTTTGTACTTCTTTATTTTAAATTAAATGATGCATAGTTCACTTCAAAACAATAATCACATAACCTGAACTTGATTTCCATTTTCACAGTCACCTTATGTAAAATGTATTCATCACAATAGAATATCTATTTAATTCAATTGGCCATAATTTCAATTACAAAAACTATCTAATTATCATGATGAGGTAAGATGAACAATATAAGGTATTTACCCATAAGGTAACTCACATTAGCTAATCAAAGTTTTAACATAAATTAGATATTCTATCATAGTGTGAATTAGGTCTAATGCTACCAGTCTCATAATCTATCATGTCATATGTAAAGAGATCCAATCATTTCTATTTGTAATCAATGCCAATTGTATGTACAAAATCTATAGCTTATCATAAGTTGAGTCTAACTTTGCACATTAATTAAATAAGCAAGATTCTACTATACAAAGTATCACATACACATTTGCACCTAATATTCAGATGGTTACAAAAGATAAGTCAATCTTATTTAAGAAATACTAATCATAGCAAGTCACATAAGGATCCTCCCTAATCATGTTATTACATAAGCCATATAATGTTCTCTAATGACAAAATTAATATTTACTTCAAATCAAATTATATTGCAGACAAATTAATGATCCTTCTAGTCCTTACTTGGTCGGGACCTTACATTGTAGGCCTAAGCTAGCTTATTTTTAATTATAAAACTAGGTTGTTTTTAACAAAAGTTAGGGGAAGTCACAGGAAAAACAAATATATCAATGTATTCTCTTAGTCTTGTCAAATATATATATATATATATATATATATATATATATATATATATATATATATATATATATATATATATATATACTTCAAATGTAATTACATATGATGTCAGTGTTGACAACCTCATAAACATGAGTCGATGGACAATACTATGTTCCTTAGGAGTTTGATGCATGTGTATACAAAGGATTTGATTATATTCATTAAGAAGATGTATTTTCTTGAATACAAGGAGATAAGGCTGATTAATTCTAGGCCTAAGCTAACTTATTTTTAATAATAAAACTAGGTTGTTTAAGAAAAGTTAGGGGAAGTCACAAGAAAAATAGATATATCGTTGTATTCTCTTAGTCTTGTTATATATATATATATATATATATATATATATATATATATATATATAGTGATTTTTATGAATCAAGTTTTCACTAGATACACTCTCATCCAATGGCATATGTTCTTTCTGCCAAGCAAAGCAATATGAGCCCCTATACGTGATAGGTTCGACACAATTTGAAAAAATCATTTAAACTCCAGAAAAATGATAACCAACCAATCAAAAATTTTGAATTCGTCAATAGAAACTCATTTTAAGAATAAAAGTCTTAAATTTTAGAATCTCAAAATTCTCTTCCTACGTAAATTAATAATTAGGAGCTCACTGCAACATTAGTTATCTATTTTATAAAAGACACGAAATAATAATTGTCTTCTTTATTTTTAGTAGTGACAACTTTTGAATAATCATTAATACATTTGTATACAAGTATTTATAAATTTTTAATAACTAATAATAAGATTTTTATGCATATAATTATTGACAATAGTACTAGGATGGGTGACCTCTCGGGAAGTCCTGGTGCTTCACCTTTGTGAGCATCACCTAGATCTAATGATTGCTAAGTGTTCCATTTATTGTCATGAGAGATGAATTCGTGTGTGAATCAGTACTCATTAAACATGAGTCAATGAGTTTGACTAAAAAACTACACAATTAAATTCTAATAGCTATATCACAATTTTTAAGAACTGATAAGATATTTGTATATAATTATTATTAGTTCTTGCCAAAGGTAGGATACTTATGCATCCATGTAGTTTCATTTCTTCAATTAGATTAACCAATCATATTCTAGAATTTTAAATAATTAAATCCAAATTCTAATGTTCATAGCTATTTTCCATTTTACATGATTATTTAAAACCTATTTTTCTTCACTTTGATTGCATTACAGTAATTTACTAATTTTAGTAGGGATGAAAATTAAATTTCCCTAGCAAAAAATACATATTTTTTGACTCGGACTATGCAAGCTAATTAATTTACATTTATTAATGTGAAGTAGTGAATAATACTAGTTAATGTACATTTATTAGTGTGTGGTATGACAAGTTGTATTGCTCCTATTATTTTATTATTATAATACACCTGTCTAAAAATTATGACCTGACTTTCTATTCTAACATATCTAACACCACAAACATTTTTCATCGATGGTCTTGCTTAATTAATCTTAATTAATTGCATCTAAAACATTGAATGGATGAATGTAACTAAAAAAATTTAGATAATTTTAAAATGATTTAATTTTTTTTTTAAAATTAAGAATTAATTTAAATGTTTTCTTCCTTTTACATTGTCTTCAATTATTTTAAAATCTAATTTTTAGAAGAAAAAAAAAAAAAAGCTATTAATATTAATATTTTAAATTATATTAAAAGTTCAAATTTTTGTATATATATAAAATAAATTTAATTAAAATATTTAAAATAGGTACATTTAGATATCATAAAAGTAATTGTATTCATAATAGTTGACACTCTTTAAAAAAAAGAGATGATAAAGAAAGATAGATGAATAGTTTGGAAAATGAAAAGAATGGAGAGAGAAAAAGAAAACAATGATAAAAATTAAATAATGACATTTTCCAAAAATAAACAAGTGCCACATAGTGGCTTGTATTTGTTGTAAGTTGTAATCAATAGAAATAGAATATAAGTAATAAAAGTTTGATTTCAAAAATTCATTTAACTAAAATGATTATATAATAGTCAAATAAAAAATTGAAACAATTGAATTAATATCGAAGTAATATATAATAGTATTCAAAATACTTATGTATTTATTATCTATAAATAAAATAAAGTATGAAAATTTGATAAATTAGTGTGGAATATAGTTTGTAGAAAAAATATATTTAGAGTGTAAATAGGGTAAAACACTTAATATAAATAATAAATTAAGATGAAAAGTAATATATAATAGTATTCAAAATAGTTATGTATTTTATATATAAATAAAATGAAGTATGAAAAATTGATGAATTGGTGTGGAATATAGTTTGTAGAAAAAATATATTTAGAGTGTAAATAAGGTAAAACACTTAATATGAAATAATAAATTAAGACGAATCTTAGGACTATAAGAGAGATAATTAATCTAAAAGAATTAAAATTTATGTATATTAATATATTGAGCCTCCTAAAATATTGCTCATAATACGGGTAGTGTTTATTGAAAATTTGCTCCTATAACACCCAAAATATATCAGCCAATCAAAATGCACTAAAATAATTTTAATGAATTTAGAAACTAAAAAACTCACATATATACTTTATAAAAATGAAAAGTGGCAATAAGAAATAAAAATACTTGCATCTAACTAGTTGAAATTAAAAATATTAATCACTAATTAAGTACAACTAAAAATACAATAATACAAATAAGTTAATTTTATGAATTTTGAATCTTCTCTATTAAAAGTTAGAAAATAAATTAATTTTAAATTATAATATATTAAAAATATAAATATTAAAAAAATCTTAAAATATTGGAGGACAATATAGAGAAAAAAATATTTAAAATATTTGAATAGTGAAAAAATTATTAAAATACCTAAATTAAATTTGAGAAATTAATTTTATATAAATCAATATTTATTATTAAATTATTTATTTTAATTTTATTACAATACTCATTTATTTTCATATTCATATTTTTCTACATTTTATAGTTTGTAAATGTTTTTAAAAAGCAATCAAAAATCTATACATGAAATTTATGGCAAGACTTATATTTTATATTTTATGTCTAATAGAATACCTAATACTTACTTACATTAAAAAAATTGAAATGTCTACTAGAATACTTAATATAAATAAATTAACACTCATTTAATTTTGATAAATTTTTATGGTGACACCAATTAGCTATATTACAAATAACTTTTAACAAAGTTATCTTTATCTCTTCTAACTTGCTCTCCTTATCCCCTTTCACTCTATATTACCATTTTCATAGTCTTAGGGCCCGTTTGGTTGCAGGCATAGGAATGGAGAATAGGAATGGAATATTAGGAATATGAATGGAAATGGGGAATGGGAATGGAAAATGGTAATCCCAGTCTTGTTTGGTTCACCTGGAATTCGATTGGGAATATGTTAATCCCTTGTTTAGTTGTACACAATTGGAACTTGAATCAAATTAAATTTATTTTGTATTTTGTATTTTTTATTTTTTAATTGGTTAATTATATATTTTTTGGTTTTTTTAATTCATTTAAATTGATAAAGATATTTAATATATTAGAATATTTTAAACAAATAGATATAATAATAAAAAAATGTTATACATAATAAAATACTCATGAAACTAGTAAAATTCGTTCATCATTTATATACAAAAATATAAAAAACTTAGTCTTCGTTATCATAATTAAGTACAAAACAACAAAATGCTCATTTCAATACTACAATTATAACCAACATAACCAATAGTGCAATTATAGCAGTTAGAACATAATTAAGTCTATGGTGAAACATGATTTTGGCTTTCACCATGGAACCAATCTCTCTGGCAACAGTCTCTCTAACCATGCACATCTTGCAATCATTTATTTCATCTTCTCTAGATTTTGATGCAGTTGATGTAGACGGGCCAACATCGACCCACTGAAAGTATCCACAACCATTCTCACCCTATATTCGAAAACAACATTAGCTTGCCACAATAATTTTGATATTACATAAAATTAAATAAATAAAAAAGTAGTGAAAACCTTTCATTTATTTGGACAACACATACATTTACGTCCTGGATTATTCTCAATGCATGAGGTCTTCATTAAAACAGGGCCAACACCACAAATACACATCGGCAAAGAAGCCATCAACCTTATATATAAATAATGAACAAATAGTGAATTAGCAAATTTCAATAGTTTGACAATAACATTTATGAAAATAGATAGTTGTAGAATGCTAGGAACATCAACAAGACCCTTGTAACAATTACAAGTTTGATTAACATATAATAATAATAATTTAACAAGAATCACTCCTCTAACACCCAAACATCTACTAGAGAATAACAGATATACCAACAAAGATTCATATGAGACATAAAGATGTAATTTTTAAAATAAAATTGATGTTTCTGGATTCAAAAAAGCGTGCCACAAAGTGTGTTTCCCCAATATAGCTTCGACAAATGTTTTGCCTTTCCACTAATACAAAATCTATATACTTGACTATAATGTTTGAAAGATAGTTCTAACTTTGTTTTGCTTTGTTTCTGTTGTGTTTAGGGGATTCCAATGATCATTTGGCTGGATGATAGCACAAAAATGAACCTGATACAATGAGATGTTGTAGAAGTGGAATCTCTTTGTGGAAAGAAAATAGTTAAAACCTTATAACAAGTCCCCATACAATATTTTATATATATTTTACATATGGAGAAAGAATTGAAAAAATAAGCATATATAAAGATTACTATAAAAAAATCATATTTTCATAAATTGATTGCTGATAAACTTGCTCGACTTGGGAAAAGAGAAATATGCAAGCATTCTATCATAATTAACTGGTGTATTATCCAACAGTAAAAATCCAATCAAAATAAATCAAAGAAACAACACTCCAAGTGTATATATACATTCTACTATCTTAGAAATTGAAATCCATGCCTACAATATATATCCATAGCATGGCACAAATGCCACAAAGCATAAATCATCTTGAAGAAGCTAGTATGGCATATAATATTACAACTAAAAATCCTAAGATAGTATAGAATTAGGCTCCTATTTACAGTAGCCGTAACTGATAGAGAAAAACAACACAACAATATTACTAGAAGTCACAAATACCACAAATAAAAAATCATCTTGAAGAAGCCAGTATGGCATATACTATTACAACTAAAAATCCTAAGACAATATGGAATTAGGCTTGTATTTATAGCACTCGTAACTGATAGAGAAAAACATCACAACAATATAAATAGAAGTCACAAATGCCACAAATCAGAAATCATCTTGAAGAAGCTAGGATGGCATATAATATTACAAATAAAAATCCTAAGACAATATGGAATTAGGCTTGTATTTATAGCAGTCGTAACTGATAGAGAAAAACAACACAACAATATAATAGAAGTCACCTCTTGCTGTAGAGAAAATACAACACTATTTTATATATATTTTACATACCAATGAACAATATTAAGCATATGAAAAATTAAGCACTGGTATTTTACATACCATTGAACAGTATACAGTACCTTGAGAAACATATGAAAAATTAAGCATATATAAACTCCACTTTAACAAGGAACAATATTCCAATTGCTTACAATAGATATCTGTAGCTTGCACAAATTTCACAAATCATAAAATGAAATGAAGAAGCTACAAGCATGAGGTCTTCATTAACACAATGCCAACAACAAGGATTTGTAAAATAGGATAACATGATAAATCCAATATATTTTGATTACTTCAAATAGATTGTAGGTTCATAAATAGTCTCAAAAATTAGGATCTCCTCAATGGTCGAGTATTTGAACACAAATATTTCTAATGTAGATGTATAAAAAGTTTTATTACAATCAACACAAAATTCTCCAATTAAAGTGCTAGAAAATCATATAACTCCTCCAAATTTATATCTAATATATTTTGCCCGCTCCTCTTCAGTCATCTCTACGAATGCCCAAGCTTTTGTAGGTTCAGAAGTAAAATAGTTATATGCCACAATTAATTTTTGCGGACTAAGTCCAAGCATGGCTTTAAGGGTAGCATATGCACTTGATATATCACGCTTTGTTTCCCTTGTATCAACATTGACATTGTGAGCCCTACCCATTCCCTCATCTATATTATGGATACTTTCACATATGAAATCTAAACAAGAAGCCATGCTTGCCTTCCTTTTCTTTGGCCTCCTTGTTGATGATGTAGATGGATTTTGTCTAACGAATGGAGTAGAACTGTTTGCATTATGAAAATCTTCATCAAAATCTGGAGTACCATCCATAGGCATATTGAACCCTCCATCATTGTCAAGATCAATAGCCTCATCAAGTAGGTGCTCTTCAATCTCTTGAGTTGTTGCAGTTGCATTTCCTTCAGCCATGTCGTTCCCAACAATGATTGCTAACTCATTGAAATAGGTGAATGGTTGTCTCTTGTATACTCTAGCATTTTTGAAATATTTTCTCTACATGATGGAAAATTGAAGGAATTAGATATGCCTTTTATTACAATTGATAAAGCAATATATAACTTACTTTAAAAATGTCTATAGAACATTACCTTCAGCAGCTCCTCCCAGACACTATCATCAACATCCACACATTGCATACTTTCATTCCATGCAAATCCACTCATGTTTTTCAACTCTTTCATCATTCTATAACTTTGTTTCCATGTTTTTAATTTTTTCTTAAAGTTATCCCTTATAAGATTCAAATTCATCTCTTCATTGAACTTCTTTTCTACTATAGTCCAAGCTATTTTTTAAAACTCCTCTTCAGCTTTTCTTCCTAGTTGAATTTGCTCAAGGAGCAAATCTATCAGTTTTGTCTCCATCGCTTTTGTCCACACAACTTGGGAGATTTTAGTGGAAGAAGCAACTGCAGTAACACGAACTTCCTCTTCCATGCTTATTAAGAGATGAGTGAATGACATATTCAACAATCTAATGTGAACTGCAAAACTTCATAAAAAAAATCAGCATCTCATGAGGGCATCATAGTGTAAGCTATTTTTCTTAGTCCTTTACCAACAATCACATCCATTAAGGTATTATATCCTTCAACAAAATAATGATTGACATAAGGAAATATAACATGTTCATGTACTTCACAACTTTATTACAAACCTTGGACCATAATATTTGGGTGTCAGCCTATTATAAAAAATCTAACTTTTGAAATTCCTTTCAGCAGGGAAATTTTTTAATGCAGTTATTAGTTAAAAACACAAAGAGTGGTGGGGTTGTTTGATAGCTTATCCATGAGGGATGCTTTCCATTGAGTGCCTAGATATGTGGCTAGATTTTGTAGATTTTGAGAAATTCAACAATTTCATAGTCATGTGGCAGGTGATTTTATGGAAATTTGGAATTCGTAGGTTTATATGGCAACTTGCCTTCAGATTTAGCAAGAAGATATGGCAAGTGCCACAAATTATTTTTGGAAATCACCATGTCATGTGACAAACTCTGGGTCAAGGTTGAAACTGACATGCCCATGTGGTAAGGTCTCAAAATGCAACTTTGGAAATTCAACCTTCATGTGGCAAGTCAGATTTGGAGCCTTTATGTGGCATGGTGAAGAGTCTGGATATCACAACCTTGTGTGATTTCAAAAAATCTAAGACTCTTACTCAGTTGTTGTTTATGATTTTAATACTTTGAATGGTGGCCATAGTGAGCCTTATGATAAGACTCTTACCTTGTTGTTTATGATTTTGATACTTTGAGTGGCTTAAATGTCAATGCTGGTGATAGTCCAAAGTGGCCTCCTTTTAAGATTTTATTATGTTAAAAGGTTTGCTAGATATGGTTTCATGAGATACTGGTTTCTTTTTTATGATGCTGCTATCTGTATTAGTTTGATGTTTTTGACATTCATATGTAGCTTACTGTTAATGTGCTACTACTGCCTATTGTGCTTTCTTTGCACCCTTTGAGATTTTGTGTAAAGGAACAACACCTTATCTCTACTACTTTTAATATGAAGCACAATAGATGAAAAAAAGGCATGCAAACTTGTACATGTATGTTTAGTGGAGTGACCATGTTTTTAGTAATTATTTGGAGGAAACCTTCTCCAATTCTGAAGAATAATGAACTTGAGCAAATGGAGTAACAATTGTTTTCTCTGAATTGAACTTTTTTCATCTTAATCTTAACTATTACAAATAAAATATATGAAAAGATGAACTAATCAGTCTGAAGCTTGCAGCCAAAGATAACTTTCAATAAAATGGACAACTTTAAATCCTGTGCTCCTTGTTTGACTTTGGCACCTAAATTTTCCACCTTTCGTATCGGCATATCATGTGATCAATTACCACAAGCAAGCTACCATAGAGAGACGGATTGTTCACATATCTATTTCGAAAGAGAAAACCTCAAGTTTATATGCATCATATTAAGTTCATCCATGTCAAAACAACTATGTATAGGAATTGCAGCAAGTGCCTTAGGAGGAGAAAATTAAAAAGGACAAAGGAAAAGATTGAGTTGATGGCTCTTTTATTGTAAATGGTTGTATATTCTTTAACAAGTAGCTGGTAAAATTTGCACAAAAGAAGTAACAAAAGGAGAGGGGGTGAGAGGGGGAGAGAGAGAGAAGCAAACGTAGCAACCAACTCAACAAAGATAAATGGAGATTAAAGTGAGCAGCTACTAAAATTTTGAAAATACAAAGAAGCAAATGAAAAATGCGAACAAAAAACCAAAAAATTAGAATTAGTTGACCATGGAAGAAAATTGTTTGGATGTGTGCATAGATTAACTAAAAAAGATAACAATATTTTTAATAGAATAATTTTGAAAACTGTGGACACTTAGCTAATAGATTCCTCCTAGAGGAACAACAAAAATTGAAAGACAACAGATATGTGGCTAGATTTTGTAGATTTTCATAGCATGGGAACCACAAAAACATGAAGGCATGTGCCTCCACATGGCCCCTCTATGATTACACAATGGTTGCCCCTTGCTTCCCATTATTCTACACATTTAAACAAATAGAATCTGTTCTCAGCAAGAGAAATTTTATGTAGTTATTAGTTATAAAAAAAACTAATCTTTGAAATTCCTTTCAACCATAATATTTGGGTGTCAAACACTACTAAAACTTCTAGGTGTCCTACCTTTGTTTATGTAGGCTCAAATGCTTGTTCGCAGCTCAAGTTCTCATCTAGATTTCTTAACTATCAATTTTGATCACAAATAAGTTGTGAATTAAATTAAAATAGAATACTATATTTTAAGAGATTAATCATGATGCATTTGGTAACACAACTTCAATTTTGAAAGA
The DNA here is from genome assembly GCA_028749045.1 of Cupressus sempervirens. Lineage (NCBI taxonomy): Eukaryota > Viridiplantae > Streptophyta > Pinopsida > Cupressales > Cupressaceae > Cupressus > Cupressus sempervirens. Next base: position 727,242,895 of record CM053786.1, on the reverse strand, counting down.
ATCCCCACTATTTTTATAAGGCTGCAATGGAGATAAGCATCAAAAAACTTGTAGGCCCAAGTTGTAGAACATATAACGTTGCAATGGAGATAAGCATTCATGAGCTACAAATCACATACCATAGTTTGATAACTTCATTCATACAAGTAAAAAACATACATACTAAAGCCACAAATCCATATTCATAGAAATATTTCACTATCAAAATTAATATTAGTACACCAAAAACTCACTCAAGAGTGCAATACCCATATGCTATAGAGTGTGATTCCTACTTACTACAAAGTGAAAATCAATGTTCAAGTTTTGCGGTACAACTAAGTTTGAGAGTTGTAGTCTTCCCACATCCTTTGGGCTATTTCATCTCGAAATCTCCCCCAGTCATCTCTATCTCACTGATTCATCCCATAAGTCTCAAGAATTGGCACATTTATCCCAACGCGATCATCTTCCTCTTCAATTTCCACTTCAGATGGAAGACCATCCTCCATTGTAATGAAGTTATGTAGTATTCCACATGCCAAAACAATCTTTGTTTGGGTAAATAGATTATAGAATGTTGCATGCCTCAGGATAGAAAAATGTAGCTTGAAAATACCAAACATTATATCACATTCCTAAGAGAGGAGTGTCAGTGGTTAAATAGCTTTTGGGGACTGTTGATCGGGTTTGTTCTACATAACTCTTTAAGATGGTAACGCGTATAAGGAGCAAGGAATCTTGGTACATTTGGATAGTTGACATCCACTAAATAGAACTTTCCTGCGCATATGGGTTAAAGTCAAAATAGAGAAAACAAAATTTGATTTATTATAATCACAATATAATAATCTCAAATATGAATTCATATACCAGGGGGAATCACAAGTGGATCTAATCTAGAGAGAGCTAAAGCAAGCACCCGACTATCCGTAGCAGACCCTTCCCAACCAACAAGAATGTATTGAAACTTATAGTTAAATGAACAGACACCCAAAACATTTTGTGACAAATTGCCTTTTCTATCGTGATATTTTGCTTGGATGTCCACATCAGCAGTAACTGGCATATGAGTTTCATCAAGTGCACCAATGCAATCGTATAATAAGAAATATTATTATCAAATACAAATTAATATAATTAAGTTTCTAGCAACAAAATACATGTCACTAGGATATTTACCTTGAAATATGGATCAAACTGGTCCTTCCTAGCAATTTCTGGAGGAATGGTTGCAAGAGGGGGTAAAAGACAATCATTATGAAGTGCTAAGATAGCTTTTAAGACCTTGTGGAAGTGTCGACTCACTGTCTCTCCTAAGTGACCAAAGTTATGGCCAATCTTTTGATTCCTTAGATTGTAACCAAGGGTGTGGAGGAACATCACTAGTTGTTCTTCCAATGTTATGTTTATTGTATCTTGAATGCTCCCTTTTTGTCTTAGAATTTTGGCCAAGCAGAAAAAGGCTACTCTACTCATGTGTAGTTGGTCATGGCAATTTGTGTTATTAGAATGGATAATACACTTATAAAAAGGACATCCAACTCTTCTTCGCTTACGCCTATGTCTTCTAGCCTCTTGGGAAGATGCTACTATGACTACTGCAAGGATGGAAAGCAAAACAACAAGTATGCATATGATCTTGATCTTCCTCACTATGGATCCTTAAGCTTCTATATCATCAATAAGATCCATCGAATGATCTACAAAAACATAACAACAAAGTTACTGCTTATGAATACAGGTAAGAGAAAGATGTTTGTCATAATTTTGAAATACCCAACTGTTAAAACTATTAAAATTTAAAACTTAGGTTGTAGATAAAAATAGAAACAACAAAAGATGAAAGAGTTCAAATGCCAAAGGAAACCAACAATTAGTTTTGGAAGATTGTTGTACATCAATCTATGACCCTTAACATTTGAAAACTATTGTACATCAAAACATACTAATATTCCTTACAAACAAAATTCTGAGAGATGTCTGCAAATTTAACAGAGAATGTAGGATGATGATGTTTTCCAACATACATTGATATAATTATGTTTGAATTTTATCCCCAATAGACTACTCACTATATGGCACATGCTGGATGGATAGGGATTACAAAGCCACGAGATATTATCCTTTCAAAATCCACAAGGTCCAAGCGGACATTCAACAAATTCTCAAGGTTCTACAACAACTCCCTATGGCTCTTCTATATAACATAGTTCACATAAGCACAACCAATAGAGATTTGAATGCTACACAAGAAGTTAAAGTCTCAGTCTCACAGTGACACTAGCAATTAAGTGTATAGTTTTTAAACTGAAGACTCTGTCTAGTGTTGAAACACCATGATATAAAGAATTTGAGACAAAAAAATCACCTGTATTCTGCCTGCCGACAGACAGGTTACTTCATAGATATTTTTGGACATATTGATAGGGAAAATGTTTTTGGGCAATCTATAGAGAAAAATAGACTAGTTTGTTAGAGATGAGCGCTGGTTTCTGTAGCTTTGAAGGCTTGGGAAAATGTTTGGTGCAAACTTTTGTGTTGTGTTCATACTCTCTTTAATCTTTATTTTATGTCTAAACAAAAATAGATGTCAATTTATGTAAAATTATTATAAATTAAAAATACAACCTTAACACATTGTTCAAAGTAAAAAAAAAATATCATTAAAGGATTTTGCTAATGGCATATCATGCAATAAAATCATTGTCTAGAAAGAAAAATGCCGCATCTAGTTTTCCTTCAAATGGACCTAACAATGGTTAAAATATGAGGCTAGCTGCAAACAAATAATACAAAATAAACAACTTTAAAAATTGTATGACTCTTCAAAACATACATATTACAGGTCATTACATAATTAAAAACTACAATGATTCATTAAAAAAAAAGTTTAAAAAAAGTTTCAATGAATGCATTAGAATGAGACTTCCTAAATATAGACACAAATCACCTTATTAGTTCCTGCCATGGCATGGAACTATTGCCAAGGCTTACAATTAAACAATGATTAAACCAAAAGGAAACAACCAATCAAGTATCAGTTTTCCAATATAGATATTTAAATTAATTTCTTTATTCAATGTTTGCTATAAATATTTGATCGAACGTTAGTGGTTGCCTGTAAAATATGAACGTTGGTAGGCTCTTGTTGGTGGATGCAAGGACATCACCAACTTCCACACAAGAGAATGCCCAAATACAAAGGAAGAGGGTAAAAGGAAGTCCAGGGGCTTGACAAAATGCCTTAGCCCTATAGCCCATAAGTATAAACCTAGTTACAAACTACTCTTGCAAAATAGTATAAATAAGGATGATTGTAGGGATTATCTACCTTAAGCTCCCAACGGAAATCTTTTAATCAGCATGGATTGTGCTACTCATTGCACTGAGAAATCTAAGAAAACTTCTGTCAAAAATGCCCCCTGCCCCAACACCATTACCCATCATTGGCAACCTTCAGTTGATCTCCATCTTCCTCACAAATCTCTAGCCACTCTTACCCACAAATATGGCCCAATTATGACCATCTATTTGGATTCTAAACCAATCATTGTATTATCTTCCTCACACATGGCTAAGCAAGTCCTCAAAACACATGACAACATATTTGCAAACCACCATAATCACATTATGAGCCCATACAAAATAACATCTTTTGATTATGGCTCATATCGGTTTACAAAGAGAGAGGCTGAGATTGCATAGATTTTGAGTGGGTATCATGAGAGGATTGTGGATGAACATGTGGAAAGGAGGAAAATGGGCCACAGATTAGAGTGTGAGGATTTTGTGGATGTGCTGCTTTCTTTGTATGAAGATGAATCCATGGAGATCAAAACTACCAGAGATGACATCAAGACTGCCATTTTTTTAGTACATGATTATAGTTTTGATGATTCATTTTTTCTATTTTGATTTCTTCACTTGTCTTTTGGTTGAATTATTGGACTAAGCAACAACCAAAAGTTAAACTATGAGAGATGAGCACACTAGAGTATAATAGTTGGGAAGTATATTATATCAATGTTACCAGATTTTTACAATTTATTGAAATTTAATGTGTAGTGAAATCGATTTCCTTACAGGTAGCCCATTCAAAAAAGTTTCTAGTTTCCTCACCCACTTTCATTTCTTTGGCTTTCTTTATGCCATTCAATATTGTTTAGACAACTTTTTATGCCTAGAATTGGGAACTCTTTGAAACAATGATTTTGCTACAGAACACATCAGGAAAAGGAGGAGAAACAAATTAATGACGTATAACATGCATCCAATTCTTTCTGATAGCTTTAACATGTTGTTTTTGTTATTACCTGCTTCCTAGTTATCTTTTCCCCCTACTGACATCATTTTCATAGTTGTGCTAGATATTTCCTTGATCTGTCATTAGAATAGAAAGTTTGTTTAGGTCTTCATGGACTAGGTCCGTGTGTTGATGGATTGGATTGGTCAACTATCTATTCATATCTTGGAAGTCCACTAACCACACCTTGGTTTTATGTATCCAATATGGCAGTTGGCTTTGCACTCATAATGTATGTGGTTACCTTATTCACATATTGGTTCTCTGTTTATCATGCTATAGTCTTCCCCACATTTTCCAAGAATATATTGACATATTAATGATGCTATAGTCTTCCCCATATTTTCCAAGTATATATTCACATCTACAGGACAAATTACAATATTTTTGGCATAGTTGATTCCAAGCTTCACTTGGACAAACATGCCTATGAAGGGATATTTAAAATCTAGTTAAAATCCTTGGGCATAAAAAGACATTTGGATCTGTGCAATATATATTCAACAGTCCATTAACTAATAATTCCACTTGTGTAATAAATATCAATACCTTAACTAATAATTCCACTTGTATATCTATGTTTTGAGGTGGAATTTGTAAAACATGGTATGCAAATCCATGGCAATATAACAAGATGTGGGTTTCACTCTGAAGTTACCATGGTGAATACCCTGTTGAGCATGTATGCACAATGTGGTAACATAGAGAAGGCACCCGAACCATTTGATAAAATGCCTACCATAGACATGGTTTCCTGGAATGCAATGATTACAACATATGCAAAGAATACTTCTAACTTATTTTGTATTAGATTTTTTAGAATGTAAAATGTATTTTAAATTACTGATCATGGATTAACATTGTGAACATGAAAACACAAACACAGATTCACAAATAAAAATAAAATTATAAGCATGTTGATGTACATAAACCATTTTTATGTTGCCTAAGTAGATGATTGTTAAAGGCATACATTTTGGCAGACCACTCAATTCCAATGGAAACCCTTCGACTTGTGAGAACTCTTTTATCTTACGTGTTTCATTCCTATGCACCTCAGTATCCTTTACTTGGGGTCCGTCATAAAACTTGTAAAAATAGAGAAAGTCGTTTGGCAAAAAAGCCCTAATCGCATTGATTTCAAGTGAAGGAAAGTTGTTTATGAAAAAAGCCCTAACTGCATTGAATTCAAGTGAAGGAAAAACAAAAACTACGTTAGGGAATAACAAAAAAAATACACCTTATTCTTGAAACACCATGAGATCTGTTGACATAGCCCTAGCTCAAATGCTGAATAAAATTTTGCTTTGAAGTTTTAGATGTCTGAACCTAAAACATATCAACAATGTAGGTGAATATGAGAAGATATACCACCCAAAACAATTCCATTTCTAATGGGTAGAACACAAACACAGTGACTTACCAATGAAAATCACCAGCAATGAAAATCACCCAACAGAATGACAAATAACCATTGTATCAACAATGAGCGGGAGTTTTGCTTCTACCCGAAAAAACACTCGCGCGCAACTGCGGATCCGACAACTTATTAAATTTGGCATAGTGAGATTGAGTATTGGAATGGCCCATTCCAATAAAAAGTATTTTTTGGAATAGATGAAAGCTCATTTTGGGGCTAAAATAGGAATACGTTTTCCTATTCTCCATTCCAATTCCGTCAACCAAATAGGCCCTTATCTATCCCATTCTTGATTTTCATTTTCTCCTCTCATTCTTTATTTCAATGTTTCATACTCTTTATTAGTTCCTGCCTATGGCAGGAATACTTATGCATTCATGTCATCCTAATAACACATTAACACTAACCAATCAAATCAAAGAATTTAAAAGATTATATGAAACTTCAAATGTTTGTATCTTTTTCTAATTTTTCATTATTTTATAAATCACATTTTTCATTAATTCTATTGGTCCATACTATTTTTGGTGGGGGAAAAAACTAACTTTCTTCAACAAAAATACAAATATTTTCTAACAATTTCATCTTACATTAATGAATGCATTAATTACAACTTTATCTTTGTGACAAGTTGATAAGATATATTTTTTTTCAATCATTTTAACTTCCACCTCACACATCATATCTAATCAACATTAATTGTGAATAACAATATAATTTCAATATGTTATATCTTTGTATTCAAATTTATAATTTTTTTAAAACTTTGATTTTTTAATAAAATTAGTTAAATTATTACTATTATTTTACTTTTATAAAAATAAAATAAAAAATATTTACTTTTAATTATATTTTATAATAGTGTTTGTAATATATATAATTGATAAGTGTTACAATTTGTAAATTATATCATTTATTATTATTAATATTTTATATTTAAACAATTTATCATTTAGTTTAAATATATATTTTAATATTAAATTAATAATTATATTTTACAATAAAAAACATAGTAAAGAAAATAACCACAAAAAAGAAATAATTCAATTTTAAAAGATATGTAAATTATTATTAAGTTTTTTATAAACTATGTATTACAATTAAATAATTATATTCTATTTCTTATTTATTACATCATATTTATTCATCAACATCAAATTTATATGTATTACATCTATTTATTATTTACAAATGTACATATCATATTATATAGATATTGTTTCATAATTAAAAATTATTTAATTTTTTGAAAAAATTGGAAATACAAAACATTAAATAGTAAACCTTCTCTAACTGTGTAAAATTAAACAATTAGTTTTATTTATAAAATATTTTTATATTTCAATACATTTCATTTTTTCTTATACACATGTGAGTTTTAATATAAAAATTAAATTCTTAGTTTCATTAATTAAAATATAATATATTTTAATTTTTCATTACAACCATGATTTTATTTTGACTATTTGTTTTATTAAGAAAAATAATTATATTTAATTCTCTCTCTCTCTCTCTCTCTCTCTCTCACACACACACACACACACACACACACACACACACACACACACACACAAATCTTATGTTGATATCGCTCTATCTTATTATTTTATCTCTCTTCCTCTTCCTCCTATATATTATCTATCATTTTTTTCTCTGCATAAATGTTTATGTTGTTATTGTTCTATACTGCTATTTATCTCTATCTAATGATTAAAAATAATGTGACTTCCATTTGATAATCAAGATGAGAATAATACATAGATGGGGACTTTGGCCTCTTATTATTAGGCTTAAATGTCCAAACACATAATAATATAATAAGAAAACTTAACAACAAAATATGAGCCATCCTTTCAGATCACAACTGGATTTTTAGGATGAGAATTTAACAACAAAATATGAGCCATCCTATTAGATCACAAGTGCATTTATACGCAAAAATTAATGCATTCACAATGTTAATTTAGAACTATTTAACCTTATTCTTACTCATCTACACCTTTACAACCATTATGCATTAGGTAGGAACTATTACACATTGTGTCTCTTGTTTCTATTTCCTTTTATTTATCTATATTATTAGTTCCTGCCATGGGTAGGATTACTTATGCATTCATGTCATTCTAATATCACATTAATACTGACCAATCAAATCAGAAATTTTAAAAGATTATATAAACTTCAAATGTTTATATCTTTTCCTAATTTTTCATTATTTTGTAAATCACATTTTCCACTCATTCTATTGGTCCATACTATTTTTGGTGGGGGAGAAAATTAATTTTCTTTAACAAAAATAGAAGAAATTTCTACCAACTTCATTTTGCATTAATTACAACTTTATCTTTGTGATAAGTTGATAAGATTTTTTTTTTTTAAAATTATTTTATCTTCCACACCTCACACAACATGTCTAATCAATATTAATTCTCAATAGCTTGTATTTGAATTTCTATTTTTTTTATAACTTTGATTTTTAATAAAAGTAGTGAAATTATTACTATTATTTTACTTTTGTAAAAATAAATTAAACAATATTATTTTTTAATTATATTTTATAATAGTGTTTGTAATATGTATAATTGATAAGTATTACAATTTGTAAATTATATCATTTATTATTATTAATATTTTATATTTAAACAATTTATCATTTAGCTTAAATATATTTAAAACTTAAATATATTTTTAATATTAAATTAATAATTATATTTCACATTAAAAAACATAAAGAAATAACCACAAAAAAGAAATAATTCAATTCTAAAAGATATGTAAATTATTATTAACTATGTATTAAAATTAAATAGTTATATTTTAATTCTTATTTATTACATCATATTTATTCATCAACATCAAATTTATATATATTACATCTATTTATTATTTACAAATGTATATATTAAATTATATAGATATTATTTCATAATTAAAAATTACTTAATTTAATGAAAACATTGGAAATACAAAACATTAAATACTAAACCTTTGTGTAAAATTAAACAATTAGTTTTACTTATAAAATATTTTTATATTTCAATACATTTCATTTTTTCTTATACAAATGTGAGTTTTAATATAAAAATCAAATTCTAAGTTTCATTAATTAAAATATAATATATTTTAATTTTTCATTATAACCATGATTTTATTTTGACTATTTGTTTTATTAAGAAAAATAATTATATTTAATTCTCTCTCTCTCTCTCTCTCTCTCTCTCTCAACTTATGTTGGTATCGCTCTATCTTACCATTTTATCTCTCTTCCTCTTCCTCCTATATATTATCTATCATTTTTTCCTCTGCATATACGTTTATGTTGTTATTGTTCTATATTGTTATTTATCTCTATCTAATGTTTAAAAATAGTGTGACTTCCATTTGATAATCAAGATGAGAATAATACGTAGTTGGGGACTTTGGTCTCTTATTATTGGGCTTAAATGCCCAAATATATAATAATATAACACGAAAACTTAACAACAAAATATGAGCCATCCTTTTAGATCACAACTGCATTTCTACGACGAGAATTTAACAACAAAATATGAGCCATCCTATTAGATCACAAGTGCATTTCTAGGCAAAAATTAATGCATTCACAATGTTAATTTAGAACTATTTAACCTTATTCTCACTCATCTACACCTCTACAACCATTATGCGTTAAGGAACTATGATGCATTGTGTCTCTTGTTAAAAAAACTATTTTTGAATTTTTCCTTTTCTATTTGTTGAAAAATATTCTAACATTAATACTGACCAATCAAATCAGAAATTTTAAAAGATTATATGAAACTTCAAATGTTTATATCTTTTCTTAGTTTTTCATTATTTTGTAAATCACATTTTCCACTCATTCTATTGGTCCATACTATTTTTGGTGGGGGAGAAAATTAATTTTCTTTAACAAAAATAGAAGAAATTTCTACCAACTTCATTTTGCATTAATTACAACTTTATCTTTGTGATAAGTTGATAAGATTTTTTTTTTAATTATTATTTTATCTTCCACACCTCACACAACATGTCTAATCAATATTAATTCTCAATAGCTTGTATTTGAATTTCTATTTTTTTTATAACTTTGATTTTTTAATAAAAGTAGTGAAATTATTACTATTATTTTACTTTTGTAAAAATAAATTAAACAATATTATTTTTTAATTATATTTTATAATAGTGTTTGTAATATGTATAATTGATAAGTATTACAATTTGTAAATTATATCATTTATTATTATTAATATTTTATATTTAAACAATTTATCATTTAGCTTAAATATATTTAAAACTTAAATATATTTTTAATATTAAATTAATAATTATATTTCACATTAAAAAACATAAAGAAATAACCACAAAAAAGAAATAATTCAATTCTAAAAGATATGTAAATTATTATTAACTATGTATTAAAATTAAATAGTTATATTTTATTTCTTATTTATTACATCATATTTATTCATCAACATCAAATTTATATATATTACATCTATTTATTATTTACAAATGTACATATTAAATTATATAGATATTATTTCATAATTAAAAATTACTTAATTTAATGAAAACATTGGAAATACAAAACATTAAATACTAAACCTTTGTGTAAAATTAAACAATTAGTTTTACTTATAAAATATTTTTATATTTCAATACATTTCATTTTTTCTTATACAAATGTGAGTTTTAATATAAAAATCAAATTCTAAGTTTCATTAATTAAAATATAATATATTTTAATTTTTCATTATAACCATGATTTTATTTTGACTATTTGTTTTATTAAGAAAAATAATTATATTTAATTCTCTCTCTCTCTCTCTCTCTCTCTCTCTCTCTACTTATGTTGGTATCGCTCTATCTTACCATTTTATCTCTCTTCCTCTTCCTCCTATATATTATCTATCATTTTTTCCTCTGCATATACGTTTATGTTGTTATTGTTCTATATTGTTATTTATCTCTATCTAATGTTTAAAAATAGTGTGACTTCCATTTGATAATCAAGATGAGAATAATACGTAGTTGGGGACTTTGGTCTCTTATTATTGGGCTTAAATGCCCAAATATATAATAATATAACACGAAAACTTAACAACAAAATATGAGCCATCCTTTTAGATCACAACTGCATTTCTACGACGAGAATTTAACAACAAAATATGAGCCATCCTATTAGATCACAAGTGCATTTCTAGGCAAAAATTAATGCATTCACAATGTTAATTTAGAACTATTTAACCTTATTCTCACTCATCTACACCTCTACAACCATTATGCGTTAAGGAACTATGACGCATTGCGTCTCTTGTTAAAAAAACTATTTTTGAATTTTTCCTTTTCTATTTGTTGAAAAATATTCTAACATTAATACTGACCAATCAAATCAGAAATTTTAAAAGATTATATGAAACTTCAAATGTTTATATCTTTTCTTAGTTTTTCATTATTTTGTAAATCACATTTTCCACTCATTCTATTGGTCCATACTATTTTTGGTGGGGGAGAAAATTAATTTTCTTTAACAAAAATAGAAGAAATTTCTACCAACTTCATTTTGCATTAATTACAACTTTATCTTTGTGATAAGTTGATAAGATTTTTTTTTTTATTATTATTTTATCTTCCACACCTCACACAACATGTCTAATCAATATTAATTCTCAATAGCTTGTATTTGAATTTCTATTTTTTTTATAACTTTGATTTTTTAATAAAAGTAGTGAAATTATTACTATTATTTTACTTTTGTAAAAATAAATTAAACAATATTATTTTTTAATTATATTTTATAATAGTGTTTGTAATATGTATAATTGATAAGTATTACAATTTGTAAATTATATCATTTATTATTATTAATATTTTATATTTAAACAATTTATCATTTAGCTTAAATATATTTAAAACTTAAATATATTTTTAATATTAAATTAATAATTATATTTCACATTAAAAAACATAAAGAAATAACCACAAAAAAGAAATAATTCAATTCTAAAAGATATGTAAATTATTATTAACTATGTATTAAAATTAAATAGTTATATTTTATTTCTTATTTATTACATCATATTTATTCATCAACATCAAATTTATATATATTACATCTATTTATTATTTACAAATGTACATATTAAATTATATAGATATTATTTCATAATTAAAAATTACTTAATTTAATGAAAACATTGGAAATACAAAACATTAAATACTAAACCTTTGTGTAAAATTAAACAATTAGTTTTACTTATAAAATATTTTTATATTTCAATACATTTCATTTTTTCTTATACAAATGTGAGTTTTAATATAAAAATCAAATTCTAAGTTTCATTAATTAAAATATAATATATTTTAATTTTTCATTATAACCATGATTTTATTTTGACTATTTGTTTTATTAAGAAAAATAATTATATTTAATTCTCTCTCTTTCTCTCAACTTATGTTGGTATCGCTCTATCTTACCATTTTATCTCTCTTCCTCTTCCTCCTATATATTATCTATCATTTTTTCCTCTGCATATACGTTTATGTTGTTATTGTTCTATATTGTTATTTATCTCTATCTAATGTTTAAAAATAGTGTGACTTCCATTTGTTAATCAAGATGAGAATAATACGTAGTTGAGGACTTTGGTCTCTTATTATTGGGCTTAAATGCCCAAATATATAATAATATAACACGAAAACTTAACAACAAAATATGAGCCATCCTTTTAGATCACAACTGCATTTCTACGACGAGAATTTAACAACAAAATATGAGCCATTCTATTAGATCACAAGTGCATTTCTACACAAAAATTAATGCATTCACAATGTTAATTTAGAACTATTTAACCTTATTCTCACTCATCTACACCTCTACAACCATTATGCGTTAGGCAGGAACTATGACGCATTGCGTCTCTTGTTATATCTGCATCTCTTTTCTAATTTTTAAAATAATTAAAAACCATAATTAGACTTTAAAATGACTACTTTTAAACTGAGCCGCTAGACTGCAATATTTATGGTACTTCCCACAAGAAGAAGAATGGTAAGATTTTCAATTGAAGGTTTTGGAAAGAGAAATATAAAAGAGGGTACGAGAGGAGAGCGTCAGGAAAAGAAATGGCGGCATCAGCAGTAGTAATGGAGCCAAAGAGTGTGGCGGAGGGGCCATCAAGCCCTCGGCGATGGTTGCAGGGTTCGAGCTCTTCAGAGGGCATGGAGGAGGAGGACGTCTACAGCAAGATGAAAACTTTGGAGAGACAACTGGAGTTCATTGACATACAGGAAGAGTACGTGAAGGAAGAACAGAAGAATCTGAAGAGGGAGCTGCTGAGGGCGCAGGAGGAGGTCAAACGGATACAATCCGTGCCGCTGGTAATAGGGCAGTTTATGGAAATGGTAGACCAGAATAACGGCATAGTTGGTTCCACCACCGGCTCTAACTATTATGTGCGAATCCTGAGCACCATTAACAGGGAGGTTCTAAAGGCCTCTGCCTCTGTTGCCCTGCACCGTCACTCCAATGCCCTGGTTGATGTTCTGCCGCCGGAGGCCGATTCCTCAATTTCACTTCTTTCGCAGTCCGAGAAGCCCGATGTGACCTATTCTGATATCGGCGGATGCGATATTCAAAAGCAGGAGATCCGCGAGGCGGTGGAATTGCCGCTTACACACCATGATCTTTATAAGCAGATCGGCATTGATCCTCCCCGCGGTGTGCTGCTCTACGGACCGCCTGGCACCGGCAAGACCATGTTGGCCAAGGCCGTTGCTCACCATACCACAGCTGCCTTCATTCGCGTTGTTGGTTCGGAGTTCGTGCAGAAGTACCTTGGAGAGGTATGGTTGTATCATATCAGAAGTAATATTGGGAAAATGCATAATTGCTTTTAAAAATTAGATTTGCCTTCGAGAGACATGCCTTATCTATGTTTTAGAGAGAATTTAGTTGCCAGTTTGTATGCCAATCTTCCTCCATTTCGAAATTTTGGAATTGAATTTGACATTATCAAACCCTAGTTATTATGTTAAGGTGAATTTTGTGCGTTTATCTCAAAATGAAAATCTTTGTTTCAGAAACACCTCTGTAAGAATGACGTATGCCCCTTTGCCTACCTTGGGGGGATAATTTTAGCAGCAAATGGGTTATTTTTACCCACTCTTTAGACCAAACCATATGAAGCTTAAAATGGTTTGTTCGAAACAGGAGAGAGCCGTGATCAAGCGATAGAAAAACAATGTTTAATTTCACTACAAAGGAGCAGTTTATGATACTGCAACGCTTAGTCTAGCCCCAAATTAGATGTGCCCTCGAGAGGCACGACTTATCATGTTTTAGCGAGAATTTAGTCGCAATTGCTCGCTAGTCTTCCACACTTTTCGGAACTTTTGGAATTGAATTTGATATTATCAAACCTTATTTATTACACTTGGGTGAATTTTTGTCTATTCAATTCAAAATGAAAATGTGGATTTCAGAAATACCTTTGGAAGTATGACGTGCGCCCCTTTGCCTGCTTTAGGGGGATAATTTTTGTAGCAAATATTCACAGATGGGTTATACATACCACCTGTAAAACCAATTCGTATTCAGCTTTAAATGGTTTTTTCAAAAGAAGGAGATTACAGAGGGGTCAATCAAGGAAAAACAATGTTTACTTTCACTATAAAGGAGCATATGATATTGCAACTCTCTAACTTTGGCGGATAAGTTTAGTGGTAAATGTTCACGAGTGGGTTATGTAGTCTTTGAGCATGTATGATCGTGCATCTCAGAAATCTATTGTGGTTCATTAATTCCCAGCATTGCAGTGTTGTCATGTGTATACAACTCTTTTTGTCTGTATGTCTCTTATATTACATTCACAGAATTCTATCTATTCTCTATCGACTACGTATTGTCATACGGTGTTAGTCTCCTCAGTGCCATTTCATCACTGAATTGGACCTGTCCTCTTTTATGCTTCTTTGCTGGCAGCTACATCAGATGCTCGTGCCTTGTCTCCTCGTCTATGGTCTTTTATTATTTCCCTCCCCTTTCCTCCCTTCTTATTTGGTTTAGGTCTGCAATTTTACACTTTTTCCTTATGTTCTCATGCATATCCTGATGATGGATCACGTAGTGTGATCCGAAACGTTGATGAAAATTTGTACACAATCTAATCCAGAAACTATCAGAACAATTTCTCCTGAATTGTGGAAATCTAATAGATCTGGATTTATTATTCTGTTATGAGTAGACTCCATGTCAACAGTCAATCATTGTCAGTAATTTGTTTGTATTGTTTTATATCTTATTTGAGACTTCTGTCATTCTTTACGACATTGATAGATGTCGCTTATGATTCATGAGTTGACCATTCATAGTCAATTTGCTCTCTTGCCCGAGTGGCAATGACCTATTTTCAGGGGTATGTTTTATGATTAAAATTCAAGTTGGGGCTGGCGGTTATGTTGTTCTGTTCAGGAGATTGAATAATCAATTCATTGTGTGCTAGCTAGGTCTTTTATTTTTTTCGAGTGTCGTCTTTGCTATCTCAATCAGTGAAAGAGCAGAACATATTCATGTTATATGTTTCCTGTGCATATGCCATACATAATATTCATGTTCAAAAGCTTTTGTTTCTAGAGTGTTACTAAGTTCTGAGATTTTGGTATCTAGTGTATCTTAATTTGATCGCTGTGATACTTTATTTTTAGAACTTTGATCAAAGAGTTATCATAACATTGAAGTATTTTTCAAGTGCAAAGCTTTTGTAATTTGTTTCAAGGATCTCAATAAAGGAACTATTTTCTATGGGCTGGGTTGTTTCCCTTGCAGAGGAGGGGTTTTCCCAAGATAATGTGTGGAGTTCTTTATTTGTCTTATTTATTTGCATTTTATATTTTTGGTTCTTGAAATTTAACATGGTATCAGAGCAAGTCTAAGAATTTTGATCCAGGACCAGAAGTATCAAGTTATTTGTGTTATTTGATCCTCCTTCAATTGTTCATTTTTCAGTGTGTGAGAATGGTTTTTGAAAGTTGAAGATAGATTAGATTGGTCTATGGGTCTTCAACTTTCTCTTCATGGAAGTTTAGGTTCTGATTGCAGTTAGAGAATGACCTTTTGGGTTATGTTAATTCTGATGTTGCAGAGCCATTTGAAGAAGCTGAAAAAACTCAATGGAAAAAGAATAAGATCATCTCAATAAAGGAACTTTTTTCTATGGGCTGGGTTGTTTCCCTTGCAGAGGAGGGGTTTTCCCAAGATAATGTGTGGAGTTCTCTATTTGTCTTATTTATTTGCATTTTATATTTTTGGTTCTTGAAATCTAACATGGTATCAGAGCAAGTCTAAGAATTTTGATCCAGAACCAGAAGTATCAAGTTATTTATGTTATTTGATTCTCCTTCAGTTGTTCATTTTTCAGTGTGTGAGAATGGTTTTTGAAAGTTGAAGATAGATTAGATGGGTCTATGGGTCTTCAAATTTCTCTTCATGGAAGTGTAGGGTCTTCAAATTTCTCTTCATGGAAGTGTAGGGTTCTGATTACAATTGAAGAGAATGACCTTTTGGGTTATGTTAATTCTGATGTTGCAGAGCCATTTGAAGAAGCTGAAAAACTCAATGGAAAAAGAATAAGATCATCTCAATAAAGTAACTTTTTTTATGGGCTGGGTTGTTTCCCTCGCAGAGGAGGAGTTTTCCCAAGATAATGTTTGGAGTTCTCTATTTGTCTTATTTATTTGCATTTTATATTTTTGGTTATTGAAATTTAACATGGTATCAGAGCAAGTCTAAGAATTTTGATCCAGAATGAGAAGTATCAAGTTATTTGTGTTATTTGATTCTCCTTCAGTTGTTCATTTTTCAGTGTGTGAGAATGGTTTTTGAAAGATATAGATAGATTAGACGGGTCTTCAAATTTCTCTTCATGGAAGTGTAGGGTTCTGATTGCATTTGAAGAGAATGACCTTTTGGGTTATGTTAATTCTGATGTTGCAGAGCCATTTGAAGAAGCTGAAAAAAACTCAATGGAAAAAGAATTAAGATTGCGGCTAAGAAGATTATTATCGATTCAGTTAAGGATCATTTGTTTCATGTTATCTCAAAAGTGGAATTAGCCAAGGAGATGTTTCAGACTCTCAAGGACTTGTAAGAGTTCAACAATACCAGTAGAGCTCTAGCCCTGAGACGTTAACTGCTCTATGTGAATCAATTGTTTCATATTTATGAAGATTACTGAGTAAAGGGACAACTTAGTGCAATGGGAGAGTGTTTGCTGATAAGGTTCTGGTTATGCCTGCTATGAATGGACTTCCCCACTCTTGGGAGTTTTTCATTCAAGGTGTCAGTTGTAGAGATGAGCTTCCAAAATTTGATAGATTAAGAGCTGATTACATTCAAGAAGATTGCAAATTAGAAGCATGAGGAAATGGATGTAAAAGCCATCTTGAAGATGATCATGTACTTGCATCCCACACTACAAAAGGAAAAGGGAACTTCAAAAGATTCAGAGGTCAAAACTTTGTGTCAGCCCCCGATATCAAGAAAAAGAAAAGGGATCTTTCTAGGATCTAGTGCATCAGGTGCGACAAAAATGGACACTTCACGAGAGATTGTACCTCTAGATCAAAGCCTTAAGGAGCTTCTGCAAATGTAGAAAATTCTTTTCCTTAGAACGAGTCAAATGAAAACTCTGAAAGATTTTTATTTATTTCTGCACTCTATTGACGTTCCCACAAATAGTCAGACATGGTTGATTAACCGTGAAGCATCTCGTCATATTCTTGGTTACTGAGAGCATCTCTTCAGCTTGAAAGAAAAGGATTCACATCTTCAAGTCATTATTGGTGATGATGCAAGTTATTTGTGAAGAGTGTTGGTTCTACTTTTTTTCAACCAGATTCTGAAATTCCTCTTCACTTGAGTGATGTGCTCTTTGTTCATGACATCAAAGAAATCTGATTTGTATATCAACATTAAAGGATAAAGGCTATCATGTTGCCTTTGCTGATGGAAAGTTTCTTGCATGGAAGAACTCAAAGATTCAATCAACTTGTGAGATTGAAGTTTGTCATGACAATCTCTAAAATCTTTTAGCCCATCCCATTCAAGCTTTAGCTCACGCTACTTCAAATTCGAGTGAACTTTGCAATAAGAGGTTTAGACTTTTAAATTTTAGAACTTTACCTTCTATAGACAAGGTTGTGATTGGTCATCGGAGATGAACTAGAATGAGGAAGGAGTTTGCAAGGGATCACTCTAGGTAAGAACACTAAAAGTACTTTTCAAAGTAGTTAAACTAGAGCAAAATAAATACTAGATTTAGTTCATTCCGATTTATGTGGTCCTCTGTCAAGTGCTTCACTTAGTGTTTTTTTGTATTATATTGCCTTCATAGACAATTTTCTTGCAAGCGTTGGACTTATTTTCTGAAATCTAAAGAATCTGATGTAATGTGTTCCATTTCAAAGAATTCAAAGCACTTGTTGAAAATTTCCCTAACAAGAAGATCAAGATTTTAAGGTCTAATAATGGTGGAGAATATGTTTTTGGCATCTTTCCTAACTTTTGTGTTGAAGTTGGGGTTAAGAGGGAGTTACGTGTCCGTTATAATCCTTAACAAAATGGTGTAGCTGAAAGAAAGAACATGACAATTTCTGAGGCAGAAAAGGCTATGATTCATGATCAATGCCTTCATACTTTTGTTTGGACTGTGGCTTGCTGGAGTGTAGTTCATATTCAGAATTGTAATCTTCACTAGATTCATGACAATACGATGAAGAAGCTTTTACAGGTATCAAGCCCGATATTAGCTATTGTAGAAATTTTGGATGCCTGATTTATTTTCATATTCCAAAAGAGAAAAGATCAAAGTTAGAACCATCAGGAAAGAGAGATGTCATTGTTGGCTATAGTGATTCTTCAAAAGCATACAAAATCTACATTCCAGGTCAAAAACAAATTGAAATCACAAGGGATGTTTCTTTTGATGATGCAACTTGCGAGAAACCAAAAGAATTTAACATGAAATTTGATAGAAATTTTTTGAACATCCTCAGGATATTGTAATGACTGATCTTGGTCCACCTTCAGAGATTCAGAGGGAGAGTACAAGTTTAGAAGATTCAGCTGATCTAATTGATCCAATGGGTCCTAGTGAAACTTCAATAAGTCCCAGTAATACATCAGTCAACAAGAGAAGACCTTTGTGGGCCAAGAACACTTTGGAAGAAGTTGAACAATATGCAACCCCTTGTGGTACTTTCAGAGAGGGTAAAAGACCTCGTAAGTATAGCATTGATGAGTTACATTATAGCATTGAACCTTCCACTGTTGAAGAAGCTTCAAGTCAGCAAGTGTGAAAGGATGCCACAATGGAGGAATATCAACCCATCATTAAAAATGATGTATGAGATATTGGTCCAAGACCAAAAGGTAAATCATTTGTTTCATGTAAATGGTTGTTTAAAATTAAGCAGACAACTCATGAAAGTATAGAAAAATAGCTAGATTTGTAGCTTGAGGTTTTTAACAAAAGCAAGGGATAGACAATGAAGAAACCTTTGCACTAGTAGCTTGTTACACTTCCATCAGAATCGTCATAGCTATTGCAGCAACGAAGGATTGAAAAAACTTCATTAGATGGATGTGAAAACAATTTTCTTAATGGAGTAATTGAAGAGGAAATATACATTGAGCAGCTAGAAGGATTTGTGATTCATGATAGTCTCATTTGTGCAGCCTAAAAAAGGCATTGTATGGCCTTCCACAAGCAACCCATGCTTGGTATAATAGAATTGATCACTATCTCCTAAGTTTGGGTTTTCAAAAGAAGATGCAGATCCAAATTTATCCATCAAGGTAAATGATGACAAAGTGTTGATTCTTGTGCTTTATGTCGATGACTTGTTTCTCACTATTAATGATGATCTCATTGTCAAATGTAACACAAGCCTTGACATATGTTGTGCAGTCAATACGTTGAGTCAATTCATGTGTGAACCAAGGCAAATTCACCTTATGGCAGCCAAACACATATTGAGATATGTACGTGGTACATTGGGATATGGCTTGAAACATTTTTCATATGTAGAGCTGAACTTGTAGGGGTTTTCTGATTTAGATTGGGATGGATGTGTGCTTGACAGGTAGAGTATTTTAGGATGTTGTTTCAGCCTAGGTTCAACCATGATTTCTTAGTGCAATGGAAAACAATCTTGTGTTGCTCATATTACAGTTGAAGCACAATATGTTGCAACATTTGTGGCTGCAAGAGAAGTTGTGTGGCTTCATAAATTCCTAGCAATTTTGTTTGGGCAGCCTTTGGAACCTATAATGATTATGTGTGTTAACCAATGTTGTGTGAAGCTTTCAGTTAATCCAGTCTTTCATGACAGAACCAAACACGTGGAAATTAAATACCATTATTTAAGTGAAATGGTTCAAAGAAAAGTGTACTATGATATAATATAAAAGCGAACTGTGTGAAGCTTTCAGTTAATCCAGTCTTCTTGTGGATGGTCTTTTATTATTTTGTTATTAGTCGACTCTACGCTTTATATCTTACTTGAGACATCCACCATTCTTTACAGCATTAATAGATGTTCATTGTTTATGAGATGATCATTCACATTCAGTTCGCTCTCTTGCCCGTGTGGTGACGGTCTATTTCACTGGTGTGTTTTATGATTAGAATTCAAGTCAGGCCTGGCAGTTATGTTGTTCCATTCAGGAGATTGAATAATTGATTGATTGTGTGCAAGCTAGATCATTTTTTTCAGGTGTCGTCTTTGCCATCTCAATCAGTGAAAGAGCAGAAAATATTGATATTATACGTTTTCTGTGCATACATAATGTTCACGTTCGAAAGTTTTTGTATCTAGAGAGTTACTAAGTTCTGAAATTTTGGTATGTAGTGTATCACAATTTGATTGCAGTGATGCTTATTTTAAGAACTTTGATCAAAGAATTATCATATGTTACATCCCAATTTTTGACCTAGCTTGAAATATAGCCGTTGAGGTTCGCATGAAATCAGTTGGCAGTTTAATTTGATATAATCTGACGAAATGGTAAGATAGTTGGTCGTTATGATTTCAAGTGAAGATGACATGTTAGTTGATTGTTAATTGCAAATTCATGGAATTAAGATGAAAGGTTAATTGTTATGATTATTTAAGATTAAATAATTTATAATTTAATTAAGTAGGAATTCCTTGCAGTGAGCATGTTGAAGGGGTGGAAGCATTGTCAGAAAAGAATTTGGTAGGGCATCACCATCACTGGGCAGACAGATAAAAGACCCAGCGATCTGAAAAAGAATTACATCTGCAGGATTCGCATGAGTTATTTAATAATTTAATTAAAATAATCGAGTTTAAATATAAAACGTATCTTAAAGGATTTTAATTTATCTTTTGTTATATTATTTTTAATAAATATTTAATTGCGTGCTTTTAAATATGAAATGATTTGGCATTATTATAATTTAATAATTAATAAAGTAATGTTGCCTATAAGACTTTAATAATGTTCGAATTATAATAACATTTCAATTATTATAATTCCCAAATTATAACTTTCCAACTCTTTGCTTTTCGATTTAATATTCCTTTTTAATGATAATACTTGGCGGGGAGATCGATTTAATTGTTTGATAATTTGAATTGTGTAATTATCTTTTTTTTCAAACTTTATTTCCCTTTTAAAAGTATTTGATTTGAGTGGAATTCATATAGTTTCTTGTAACGGTGAGAAGCCTTAGAGTCGGGCACTTTATTATTAATTTATTAGACTCCTATAGTTGTTTCATTATGAGATCTTTTTCTTCAGTCTTTCAAACTATTACCGCCAGACCAAGATAACATAACTCAGCGATTAATTTCATGTTCATCGAATTTCCTTATCATGCTGTGGGTAACAGTTCAGGAACGGAAGGTGAATAGGAGCTACTAGTGGCAAAGAATAGCGGTTATGCAAGGATTCGACACCTCTTCATAGGGCACGATAATGGTACGCTCATGTCCTGTTCGAAGAATATATTACAGTCCAATAGCAAATTCCATAATTGATATACAAATGTTGATTCATATTGCACATGATTATCGTGAGAGTTCACACCATGCCATCGTTTCATTATCAACACAAATTGCGACTTTTAGTGGACAAAGGATCAACCACAACAATTGGGTATAGGAGCTAAATGGGGGCATCATACCAATGCTAAGCCGCATTTAGCGACTCGTATACCTGAGGACTGAGAATATCGCATACTTGTCATTACTGTGGTGACTGGGGTATATAAAGATCTCGGTAGCTATTAAAATATGGCAACACATTAGTCATAGGTATTATTCATCACGAACCAAACATACAGACAACTAAAACTTACAAGTATCGAATGAAGTCTGCGAGCTATATAAGGTAGGGATTTAGAAGATTTGCATACAGAGCAACTGAAATGGTCCATGAGGAAACGATCAAATGCGTGATTAAGTGTTGAAGGCACATATAAAGTCTCCATCAAGCTATATAGAATATAGGCAGAGTTGTGAATGTATAGTCAAGAGTGTTATATATCAGGATGCCCAGTGGATGGTAAGATGTTCTTTGTCAATTCCGGGTAGGGAGGGCCTTTCTTATTGGAGATCGTGTGGGGACATATTGTGGTCCGAGGTTGGGTGGTAAAGCCCCTGACAATGTTTCACCTCTCTCAAGATGTCGGATATGCGTCAGAGAGAGATAAACCATGCATTCAATTGTTTATCAGATTACAGGTATTATCATTTTTGTTTATGAGAAGGTAAGATTTAATTGAAGTATTTCATTGTTATCATCATTTTACTTTCATATAAATGAATATTGAATATAAGTATTTATCTAATCTTGAGAAACTGTCACAGATAAGCAATCAAAGGAAAAGAAATCCAAGACCCTAATTGATTGTGTGACAATTGGAATCTTAATTGTTATAGTGGTATTGGATGCCCTAACTGAATCCGTGGTATCGAAAGCCCTAGTTGAATCCGTGGTCGCGGAAGTCCTAAATTGAATCCGTCATCGTGAAAACCCTAGATAGAAATCCGTCGTCGTGGATGCCCTAATTGAATTCCATGGTCGCGGAAGCCCTAAGTGGTAAAGCGGTATCAGAAGCCCTAAATAGACCGAAGGTAATTGATGCCCTAATTGGTAAGATGATATGTGATGCCCTAATTTATGTTATAGTGTCATTTAGTTGTATTCATCAAATGATCTTTGAGATAGCAGTCAATTCGAGAAATTGTTATAGTGCATTTGTGGACTAACCGGGTGGTTGCAGAAGCATACTTATATGATTTTCAGTCTCAGTTTTCCGAGGTATGTGATTTCAATTTCTGAAGTTCATTAAAAGGTATTTCAAGTATTTAGATAAGAAATTATTGTTTAACTGACTTCAACGGTAAATCTTCTTCACATGAACATGAATGATGTAACTGCCTCCTTATGAAATCGAAGTTATAACTGTATTTTATGCTTATGTTAGATGTTAATTTAGACGCGGGAAATTGGGATGTTACATCATAATATTGAAGTATTTTCAAGTGTAGCTTTTGTAATTTGTTTCAAGGATCTCAATAAAGGAACATTTTTCTGTGGGCTCGGTTGTTTCCCTTGTTGAGGTCGTCTTTTCCCAGGATCATTTCTGGAGTTCTCTGTTTGTCTTTTTTTTTCTGTGGGCTGGGTTGTTTCCCTTGTTGAGGAGGTCTTTTCCCAGGATCATTTCTGGAGTTATCTGTTTGTCTTATTTATTTGCATTTCCTTTTGCATCTTATATTTCTGGTTCTTGAAATTTAAGGGAACATTGGTGGGCAGGGGAGTGTTGCATACTATACATAGAGAACTTGAAATGATGTTTAACATACCAAATTGAAATACTTGAACAGATCAAACTCGCAACACAAACTAGAACCATTGAGCAGAACCAAATATGTGGATTAACTAGAACCACAAACTAGAACTCAAACCATTGAACATGAACTAGAACCATGAAAGCTTTCAGTTTATGCCAGTGCACTATGTTATCCACAAACTGTGTTGTAAGGCATGGATTGAATAGGAGATGTTTTGTTTTCTGTTGGTACTTGGCATTCATTTATATCGGATTTGAATAATTGTTTGATTTGATGATTGCATTGCATGCCTAAATTCAGTATCTTTGATATGTTGAATGTTACATGCCAATGCGCTCTAGATGAAGATTCATAACCTTATTAGTGGGACAGGGTTGAGTCAGAGATTTTTTTTGTTCAAATCTTGTTTGTATGGGTTTGTCTGTAGCGTTATCTGTTCTATCAACTATAATGCTTATCTATATGAATTAGGGAAGGTAGTTTTCATTGACGATAGTTTTGTTAACTGCATTATGTAGTTGTATGAATTTTTCATGCCCATCATTTATAAAGGAGGTCGATTATGACACAACAGTCATGGTGCTAATCAGAGTGACTGGTCCTCCCTGATAAGCTATTTGAATTTCAATAGTTTTTTCACTTAATCATTGCTTAAAATTTATGATGTTCCAAATAGAAATGTTATATGCCAATCAACTATTGGATTGTAATATGCCCAAGGGTAATAGAAAAATGACAAAAATTCTGCCAACTAGGGCACAGAGTGTCTGAAAATTTATTTGCATAATTTTTTTTTCATGACAAATCAGAATTCTGATCAAATCTGAGAACTGATTTAGAATTAAGATAGAGAGTTCTGATTAATGCTGGGTTCCTAAAAGTTACAACATAGAACCATATGACTACCAATAATTTTCAGAAAAGCAGTTGATTGATTTTTCTTTAATTTTTTCTGAGATAGAGACAAATTTATACAAACAAGTGATCTACTCACAAAAACACCTCAGAATTGTTTCTGGGTTTTACGAAACCTTAGATATCCAGAGATGGCAGCACTAGGCTTCCAAAATGACTTCCAAACAATCTCCCCAACTGCTCCTTGACAGCCATACCACCAAGTGATCATAAATGAGTAAAAACAACTTAAGATGATCACCAATCTGAAGCTTCTTTGCTGTTATCTTCCTCTGTTTTTGCCACCAACTGTATCTGTACTTGCAGCTCTGAATGATAGTGATCTAGGGTTTCACAAACCTGTTTTTCTGCCTAAACACACTCTTCTGTCGAGGGTGAGCCCATATGTCACACAAAAACAGGGGTACTCTAGGTTTTATCCCCTCCAGCCAAGTTGCCATATCAATATGTGATTCTGTGAATCAATCATTACATAATGCCCCTCAAAATGAGCCCTGAGGGTGTCTACAATAACAACTTCTAAAAAGATGAATCAATCCTCCCTTGGTAGTCCACCTCTTAATCCAAGGCTCCAAATAAAAACCTAAAACGTGAATGAATAAGAACTCTTGAAGCTGGGGCCTACCTTGACTTTTGTCACATGTTTTAATTCAGTTAGTTAAATACATAAAAGAGGGGACAACTTAAGTCGCTTGGCTAGGTATCACTTAAGATCGCCTAAAAAGATGTTTTCAATTTAAAATTAGGAATTAGGAAGTAGAACAAGCCAAGGACATCTTACTCAATGATGCTCTATTTCTTCTTCCTATTGGGTAAATCAAAGGAAAGGATAACCAAATTACAACTAAGCGTCTTGATTTGAGTTGGGGACATTACATAGATCTATATCTGATATTATTCTAGCTCCTCTGACATTTCCAAGGTTGCCCTGTATAAGGACCAAGGACAAAGGGAATACTTTTTAAAACAATGGATTATGCTCAATGCATATTAAACTATAATGAATAGTTTGTCTACAGCTCCGTGTACAATGATCACTTTACGAAATATCCTCTGTTATTGTCTTTCTTTTTAACTTTGAGAGGACCTATGAATGGTGCTGATTTTTAGCTCCCTCTTTTTAAATTTTATCTTGTTGCTTATTGTAGTATTCATCCCTTTCTTCATTCTTAGGGACCAAGAATGGTTCGTGATGTCTTTCGTCTAGCAAAAGAAAATGCACCTGCTATAATTTTCATTGATGAAGTAGATGCAATTGCAACAGCAAGGTTTGATGCACAAACTGGGGCTGACAGGGAAGTTCAACGAATTTTGATGGAACTCTTGAATCAGGTTTGTGTTCTGATGACATGTTGGATTTATAATGATGATATATACTGCATAATTTGTAGTGATAAGTCATACTTTTTCAGATGGATGGATTTGACCAAACAGTGAATGTGAAAGTGATTATGGCAACAAATCGAGCAGATACATTAGATCCCGCACTTATCCGTCCAGGCAGGCTTGATAGGAAAATCGAATTCCCGCTGCCTGATAGGAGGCAGAAACGTCTTGTTTTCCAGGTAAGCAATAATGATAAATGGTATTGCTTGTCATAATGTTCTTTCAGAAGCTAAATTCTGCTGTAGCTTCTTATATTTGACCATATTTTCTGGGGCTTTTCTTACTAATGTAAGTGAAAATAGTAAGCTTATTCAAGGCCACGTGTACTAAACATGTTTAACATATTGTGGGAACACTGAAAAGGTCTGCACAGCAAAAATGAATCTTAGTGATGAAGTTGACCTTGAAGACTATGTATCTCGGCCTGACAAAATTAGTGCTGCAGAGGTAAGTCTGTTTAAACTTCCAATTAGTCGTTAACTTCATCTATTCCATACATAATTGGGCCAGCTGTGGTGGAGGTGTGTTATTGAGTAGATGATTATCTGCAGCCATTTACAGCTTCATATTGCTTACACATTTTGTCAACCATTAACAATGCAGATAACTGCCATATGCCAAGAAGCTGGAATGCATGCAGTTCGGAAAAATCGTTATGTGATTCTTCCTAAGGATTTTGAGAAGGGTTATAGGGCCAATGTGAAGAAACCTGACACAGATTTTGAATTTTACAAGTAGGGAAAAGTTTTTGATGTTCGGAAAGTTTGATGGCAAGCAGCTAAAGCTGTTTGCAATTTCAGTTCATTCAGTTGAAGACTTTAATATATCCAATTTGATGGCTGATTACTCATACAGAAAAAGAAAATTTGTGTCCGGAACATACAGAACATATTTAGCCAGAAAACAATTGGCACATTAGTAAGCTTCATTAAGTTTTTATTTCACCAGCTGTGTAATTATGGAAACATGAAATATTTGTTTGTAAGATCTTCAAATCACGTGGAATGCATAAATGTAATCTTGATTAATGTTGATTTGTGATTCAAATTTTTATCAATTGGTTGATTTGAGATTGGCGTTATTATATTCTAAATAAATATTTTATAGGTTCTCTCAATTTACTCCTTTGGACAACATGTTCTGTTATTATTTTGTAGAAGTGTAAGCCAAAGACAACAAAATTAATTAATCGAATTCTCTACAGAAGTCATTTTTTTGAATTGCTTATAGTTTTCTAATAGTAAAAAAATTGCATCATTAAAGACTGTCCCAGAATGTTAAATCATTTAGACTGCTGGACCACGCATGGCCACAGAAAGAGTACTACCATGGCTGGCTATGCGAGGTCTATGTAATAGAATGTCAGACTGCAAAGTCCATTGCAAGCAACAGAATATTATTGTTCATTATAAAAATCTGACTGTGTAAAGTCTGCAGAAGCAATGAAGTATACTATGCCATAGCAAAATTCCATGATGAACTTAATATATCAATATTATCCATAAAATGCAACTGTCAATCAAAAGTGCTTGTTTTCATTGTATGTATCATGTCATTCCACCCTAGTGGTGGATCAATAAAGAAAGGTCTACATTGGATATTACCACTTAACTGGGAAATTCTTTCCTAGGTTTATAGTGTATTGTGCTTCTTGTTGTTAGCCCTAGTCTCTCTGTAATGTCTCAACTGCATATTTCTCGGCGCGCTTCTTCTGGAGCTCCACGTATCCGCTCAGGAATGGAATCTTATCTGTGTGTTAAATAAGCAGCGTCTTGCATACATTATTTCTGTTTTGTTGTTTTCTACAGTACCCATCTTTAGCAATTTGAGAACTTATCTGTTGAAATCTCCATCATCATAGTAACCTGCACAGAGATATAATGGAAAATTATTCTTTTAATAGACTCTGTAAGAGATCTCCTATTGCCTTGGATACATTCCCCATTTCACATTTTTCCATAAGAACCATAGTATATAAAGTGAGCTAAAAGAGATTAAAGGATATATCACACACTGATAAATCCGAATGGAGTATTTTGCCAGTTTACCCACCTATGTTTTCCCCAGCATAGGTCTGAACAAAAAAATTACATGCCTTTTCAGTATACAGGCATTCAAATATTTTGTTGTGGATAACTTTGCTCTGGAGGAACACAAGTGAGTTTCATATTTTCTGAGCTTAACAAAAGAGTGGTATCATCTACAAATTGAATGTTGCAGGGGTCTTCATTGATTTGGACAGACAGTCCTTTGATCCTTGGGTTCATGAACAAATCCCTTAAAAGACGGTAATAGCATTTTCAAAACCACAAACAAGGTTGGGACAAGAGAATATCCTACCTTATAGGTTTCTGCAGAGTGAATTGCTCTGATAATGAACTATTGACATCTACTTTTGCAATGGTATCTTTTATTAAGGTGTTAACCATCTGAAACCATGTGGGAATCCAAACGATTCAAGAGTCATTATAAGGGCAATTTTACCCTATTATAAGCCTCCTTGAAATCCAACAGTAGCAAGTTATATTCTGTTTAGAGGACCAATGCCAAATCCAATTGCTTCCTAGTTCGCTAGGATTTTTTCAAGATGTATCTGCCTTTAATGAAGCCTGTTTGAGTGCTACTGACGAAAGAAGGGAGAATGTCAAACGGTCTCAATGGTAAATTTTTTGCCAAGATCTAGTATGAAAAATCGAGAAGAGTCATAGGTACCCAATTTTAAATTAGACTTATCTCATTCTTCACATAATGATTTGATTATACCCTTATTGATGTTACTGCAAAGAGTCTGTTTCAATAGTTTATTTTTAGATTTGCCACAGGTCATCACTTAGCCACACATAAATTTTCTTTTAGAATTTCAAGTAGGTCCTCTGCCCTCGGAGATTTATCATTTACTTGAATGGCCTTTGTAATTTCATCCTTAGAGATCTCTTTGTTCGACAATTCTGCATGTTTAACCGATAGGCAATATTTGGAAATAACCTCTGGCAGAAATCCTCGTCTCACATGCTTTTTCGGGGGGTCGACTTCTTTTCAGCGTTCCTTTTCTTTGCCAATATTTACAAAACACGGTGGGCTTGTCTTTATTACTGTTTCTGCAATAATAACAACTGAGATGGAACAATGGTTAAAACAATCCGCTGGCCATTAATGAAAATCTAAACTGACACATCACCACCCAGAATAAGAACCGCCTCAAGAAATTTTAAATAGCCCTCACACCCTTCAAAACCTCATGTGGTAGTGACAAATTTTGGGGAGACAGCAGAGACATCGGGCAGAAAATTAAAGAAGGCAGCAAATAGGATACCTGCAGGGTCTGTGAAAGATTTGATCATAAAATATGAAAACCAAGGGAGAGGAATTGGGACATTGATCATTCCATGCAGAAGCAACCCAAATATAAAGAAAGACTTCATTATATGCACTGCCGATGATGACTGAGTAGAAAAGGCGGTGGAGAAGCTTAATTTTAGCTTTCTACCTCACATCAACAGTCAGCACATGGTTACCAGCGGTTTTCTTAGAGCAATTCACCCCACAAAAAATTTGGCACTTTCAAGCTCTACCTAGCGGACTATACCAACATACTCGCTTGGATATACCACTAGGAGTTGAGCGAGCTGGAGTCCAATGTTCCCCTTTGATTGTGCAAAGTGGCCAATTTGACAAGCTAACTTCGAAGCATAGATGGAAAACTCACCGAGTTTCCTAGCTCGGCGAGTTTTTCACCAGTTAACTTGCCGATTTAAAAATTCGGCAATCTGGTAAAAACTCGCCGAGTAATCGGCAAAAACTCGGCGAGTTTTTATGAAAACTCGCGATTTACTGGTGAACGTGGCCTGTGATGGATTAAAGTGGCAGTGAGTGTTTTTTTTCTCATTCTTTCTTGTATTTGCATTGTTTAGAGCCTTGAGGAGTGAAGAGAAGAAGGTTTGGAGGCATTCTTGGCTGATTGCAAGTGATTCAAGGCAGATTTGAGTGGATTGTAGAGGATTCTAATCGATTTTAGAAGACAAATTTCTTTCCAAGTATATTCATCTTATCATAGTTTGAAAACATTTTATAGTTTTATAACAAATGTTCGTTTGTTTTTGTTGTTTGTAAATGTTTTCAAATCATTTAAAATCATTTTGAATCATTTGAAACCCTAGCTTCTAAGGATATGGTTGAAATTTGTTGTTTGCTAAGGATACGGTTGAAGTTTGAAGTTTGAATCATTTGAAACCCTAGATTCTAAGTTCTAACTTTGTTTATTCATTTTTCTATATATTTATGTGTAGGGCAGTGGTCAACCATTAAAAAAATGACAAACCCGCAAGAAGAGTGGCCACAAACACCATGCCCATTTCGATATATAGGCACTCGGCCTAAAAATGCAAGAGATAAGGTATGGCGGTATGCCTATGAAGCTCTAAGTCCAAATGATATTGGGAAGGTGATATGCATTCCCTATGAAAGAATTATTTCTGGAGGCATAAACCACCTCAAATATCACCTTGCAGGCATAAAGAAACATGACTCAAATTCTTTTCTCAAGGTAACTGAAGAAGAAAAAAGATTCATCAATGCCCTACTTGTAGCTGCTGAAGAGAAAAAATTGAATAGGGAGAAGGCAAAATTAGCTATGAGGGTAGCCATAGCTGAATCTGAAGGAGCTCCTTTTGATATGCAAGATGAAGAAGAAGCATTTGAGAACATACCAAGATCTCTTCGTGGCCCACGGATCCGCAAACAAAATTTCTCTTTTACCGATTCCACTTCTTCTACATCTCCTACTTCTTCATCATCACCATCCGGATCCCCATCAGGGATAGGTGGTTATTTTGTGTCCAGGAACACACTTGGAGCACAACCATCATTAGAGGGCACTGCATGGTTTAAGGAGGTGCATGAGCAAACTGATATTGCAGCTGCTGATTTTTGATTTTTCAACAATATCTCAATGAATGTCGCTGATAGTCCCTATTGGGTCAATATGGTGAATGCAATGACAATATCAAGCAAAGGGTACAAGCCGCCTAATCGCAAAGATATGAGTGGAAGGTTAGTATTTCACTATTTAGTAATTGTAAATAATTGTAATTCACTTTAGTTCATTGTTATATTTTAAATCTTAATTGTTATAACTTATTTCCTAATTTTTTACTAACACTTACACTTTATTTAATATTACACCTAAAATTTGTAGGTTGCTTGACAAAGCGGTTGGTAGGGCAACATTGTTGATAGAAGACCAAAAGAAAGAGTGGAAGAAGTATGGTTGCACCATTTTATTTGATGGGTGGACAGATGGAAGAAGTAGAACCATTATTAACTTCTTGATTGCTTGCAAAGATGATGTGGTGTTTTTGGAATCTGTCGATGCCTCCAACAAAGTGAAAAATGCAGCCACATTGGCTTTAATGTTGGAGAATGTTGTCATGGAGGTGGGAATAGAGAATGTGGTGCAAATAATTACAGATCATGCAGTAGCATATGTGGCAGCAGGTAGATTTAATTTTTTATATTTGAATCAATATGAACCATGAATGTAATGCTATGGTATTATTCAATTTAGATTTGATGTAATTTGTAAACACTAAATATGGAAAGTTTGTTACTAATTATTGATTTTTTGCTAATCTTTTAGGTAGAATCCTCCAAGAGAGGCATGTCAAACTTTTTTGATCACCTTGTGCAACAAATGTCCTTGACCTTCTTTTGGAGGACATAGGAAAACTTGATTGGGTGAGTCCAATTGTGGAAGATGCTAGGTGAGTCACAAAATATATCTATAATCACCCTGGGTTCTCAGTTTGATGAGAAAAGCCACTAAAGGCAAAGATTTGATGAGTCCTGCTATGACAAAGTTTGCAACGGTCTTCTTGACGTTGCAAAGTATTCTTGACCACATATTGGCTTTGAAGCAAATGTTTGTGTGTGTTGATTGGGTTGCTTCACCTTACTCAAAGAAGCCCGAAGGAGAGGCTGTGGCACGAATAGTCTTTGATGATAGCTTTTTTGCAAAGGCTAAGGAGATTGTGGAGGTAACTTCATTATATTTTTAGTTTATTCAAGTTTCATTATCAATTTATAACTTACTATGTTATTAACTAATTTTTTATTTTTCAAATTTCAAATATAGATGTCTTTGCCCCTGGTTCTAGTCTTGCGCACATGTGATGGGCAAAAATCCCCAATGGGAGGTCTTTATGAGGCCATGGATAGGGCGAAAGAGGCTGTTAGAAGTTACTATCATGGGGACAGTCTCATATTTGATCCCATTTGGGAAATAATTGATAGGAGGTGGAACAATATGCTCCACCAACCTATTCATGTAGCAGGCTACTTTCTCAATCCCAAATTCAGGTACTATGATAATTGATTGTCCTTGAAGTTGGGATTTTAATAAGTCTTTATTTTACTTTACTTTTTAAGGTTGTGTAGTAAGACTTGATATCATTTTCTATTTGTTTTAGGGCTGATGATTCCTACTCAGATCCTAATGGAGAGGTCATGGAAGGTCTCTCTAAATGCATTTAGAGAATGATATCAAGTGAAGAGGAGAGAGACCTTATTGTGACCAAACAACAAATCTATGTGGAATCAAGGGGTCCTTTGTTCTCTTCTATGCTAGCAAAGAGAGCAAGATCTACTCAAGCACCAAGTAAAGCATCAAACTTTAAAACTTTTGCTAATTGATAAGTTGTGCTTCTAATTTTTTTTTTATTGCTTTATAACTTTTTTAATTTTGTTTTGCAGATGCTTGGTGGGCAAGTTGGGGTGGCAATACCCCCAATTTAAGGAAATTTGCTCTCAGAGTCCTATCCCAACCTTGTAGCTCATCCCATTGTGAGCGCAATTGGAGCTTATTTGAGTCTATCCATACAAAAAAAAGAAACAGAATGGCTCAAAAACGACTTAATGACCTTGTTTATGTGCACTATAATCTTAAGTTGCGCATAAAAAAGGCACAACTCTTAGAACTACCTGGTCTGCTTGATCTAGATGAGATAGATCCTTATTCTGATTGGAGAGCACAGGAGCCAAGTCCATTGTTTACACCAGATGAGATCGCTGATTTGGAGAGGTAGGCCATGGAGGGGGAGGCTAACATTGATTTTCAGTTCACTATGGATGACATTGAGGATGACGACGAGGATGATGATGATTCAGGCGAGGATCAAGCATTACCATTAGGAGGAGATGCATCCTCTTCTAGGACGCCGAGCCAGTCAGTAGGGACATCGAGCGAGGGGGCACAGCCACAGAGTTCACAATCACGCAGCTCACGCCCTATCCCAGTGCGGGGCACTTCTTTTATGACTAGACCCCCTCGCTTTCCTGCTAGTGCAAGTGGAAAGAGAAAGATGTGATTGACATTGTATTGATGTATTTAGACTTTTAGTATTTACTTCTAGTTTGACAGATTGAAACTATTTAGTAATTTACTATTTTGCTTCCTACCATGAGCATTCTGCATGAGAATGCAATTTTGTACGCATTATGCATTTATATATATCTAAACTTTGTTTCTTTCTTTTGTATTGTCTTTAATTAACTTATTAGATGCATATTCTCATTAAATTTTGCAAAATAAATGTATTTTTAATTAAATTTCAGCGGTTTTTTAGGTTCCCAAGTTTTTTTTTTAAATCGCCGAGTTTTTTCCGATTAAACTTTGGGGGGGCTTGGCGAGTTTTTGCATTTGGCAAGTTTTCCAACTATGCTTCGAAGAATGTCTCTTTATTAGATAGGTGGTTCAATGCCCACTTTATATTTCTGAAAATAAGGTCCCATGCAACAGATATGTTGATAAAGTTAGCCCATATGACTATTGATCCCTCTCTCCTAACCAACCAATCCACCTATCTACATGAATATCGGACTAAAAAAAACCTACACTGTAGTAGCTGAAGAACTTTATTACAACTGCTACTACAACAAATTGACAAAAATCATTGATGAAACCAAAAAGCATGTTACTGTTTTTAATAATAAAGCAGCCAAAACAAGGGGGCTAGTCCTTACAAGACAAACTGGCCTACAACCAGCAGATTACCATCCAAACAAAAAATTACCCTCTAATAATGCTTATCGTAACAAAAAGCATGTTACTGTTGCAACACATTTTGGATCTATCATTATTATTATTTTATGTTTGAATGTTTGAAAACAGACCAAGTCCTAACAAGGAACAACCGTACTACCTGATAACTTTACCTTCTCTACTATTCTTCCAGTTTGCGCTAATGTGGCATCTCTAAGACATGGTTCGCAGATCCATGCAAGGATACCGAAATGTGGCTTTCAGTTTAATATAATTGTGATGAATGCTTGTATAGATATGTATGTTAAATGTGAAAGACTGCATCCTCGTTGTTTGTGCATGACCAAATGAAATGATACATAATTAGCCCATAAGCTAGGTGTCTAGAAAAATTCAATAACATATAAATATATATAACTTTGAAATATTGGCATTCCCTTATATGAGATGCTCTGCCAAATTTTAACATTTCTCCTCAAGCATTGACGACCATTGAAGTCATCATGTACATTGGTTTCTTTTTTACTGTAGAGAAGACTGCTTTATTAGTTCCTGCCGAAGGCAGGATACTATAGCATTCAGTGAAATGCTACTTTCCAATTAAAGTATCCAATCATATTCTTTTATTTTTCAAAAACTTTTAACTCTATATAGTTCTAAAATATATTGATATTTTACTAATTTGCAAAAAAGTATTTATTTCTAATCTTATTGGTTGCATCCTTGCTACAGTCATGAGTTAGTTTTTATTTTTTCACTTTAATTTTTTTTGGGTTGAAACTTTATAGCTAACATTAATATGATAGACAACTCACTCAAATGAAATAAATAAGTTTGACAATATATAAGAATATCTTTGCTACCATTAATATGATAAGACAACTTGCTGAAATGAAATAAATAAGTTTGACAATATGTAAGAATATCTTCTTCATGTTTTGACATATATTTTCTTGAAAAATTAAATTAAAATATATTTCTCCTTAACTTTAGACTTTTCTACAATGTAAATATTTGAAAAATCTAGTTTTATAATGTGAATTAGTTTAACAAATAAAGGAATAAAGCTTTATATCATTTTTTTGTATCTTTATATTTGTTAATTACAAAAATTAAAAATAACTTTAATAAAAGTCATAAAATAGTGATATAAACATATAAGTCTTAGAATAAAATTCTTTTGTAAAAGTTGCCAATTGAACATTGTAAATTACAATTTAATTTTGCTTAAAGGAGAATCTAAATACTTGAATTATATATGACTTAAGCTAAACATACATAAGTATTAAGAAATCATTTGACATTCTACTAAGATGACTGGTTGTATAACGTATATAATATATAAAATGGATGCCCTCCTCTCTGTAAGCCTGGGTCAGAATCTGTCTATCCCCTACTATTGAAAGGGCACGAACATAAGAATTTGGATCTTTTTCTGTAAAGGCAACAGCGGAAGCAAGATACAACTACGGGACCTAGCTATATTGCATACATTTTTAATATTCTAATACTTTGATCTTACAAGCTTTCGGCAGGAACTTGACGCTATGCGTCCTTGTTCATTTTTAGGATCCCAACGTTGCACTCATTTTCCATTACTTAGGCGATAGAATATCAGTAGCTACTTGAGGACTTTTAGGCATAATAATTTATAGATCTGTGTCATCTTTATTATAAATGTCCATCATATTTGCGATTTGTCCTCAGGTAGAGATTATGAGACTAGATTTGTCATCTATATCGTATGTTACTTTACATAAATAATGGGTCACTGAGTAAATATGATGTGTAGTCCATATTAGTGTTTACAGAGATGGGCATAGATCCTTTATGACCGTCTCACTAATCTCAGCACATTGTAAAAAAATGAGTTAATATTGGAGCGTGACTCTTCAACAACAATGAGGAAAGCTGATGGAATATTAATTAATATACACACATCACATAACAAACTTGACCAATAATTCCCAGCCAAGACAATCCCACAACAAAATTTGGGGATCCAAAAATGAACAAAGCCGCATGATCCAACATCAATTTGGAAATTGGGAAATGAAATGATGGTAGTTGATGCTATGCTGACAGAAAGGACGGATCTGTCTTCCAAGGTTGTGGGAAGAGGGCCTCCTTACTCGATGTCTCCAATTTTCTGCTGCTCTTCACAGCTGTCCTCACCATTTCAGAATATGCAACTGCGAAGAGAGCTGCGTCTGTAGTGGGGAGAACATGAATGTTCAAATTTTATCAGGCTTATGCAACCATTGAGAGTGTCGGCTGGCCTCGTTTCAGCCACTGTTGCTCTCAATTTTACGGTCATTTCGTGCTATGACAGTAATTATATGACTAGATCTACATCTACAGGAAGCGTTGATATCACTTTGCCCTTTTTGAGTGGAAAATCGTGTAGCCCTTTCGAATTGAGTGTTTTTTTTTGGTTGATTTTCATGATACAGATGTTACTTGGATTTTAGACTTTGACAACTTGGTTGAATTGGCAATCAGTGATGCCTTTGTGTTTTTTCGTTGATTTTCATGATACAAATGTTACTTTTCCTGGATTTCGTATAGCCCTTTCGAATTGAGTGTTTTTTGGTTGATTTTCATGATACAGATATTACTTTTCTTGGATTTTAGACTTTGACAACTTGGTTGAATTGGCGATTCAATTGAATCGGAATTGGTGATGCCTTTGCATTTTTTGTTGATTTTCATGATACAAATGTTGCTTTTCCTGGATTTCGTGTAGCCCTTTCGAATTGAGTGTTTTTTGGTTGATTTTCATGATACAGATGTTACTTTTCCTGGATTTTAGACTTTGACAACTTGGTTTAATTGGCGATTCAATTGAATTGGAATCGGTGATGCCTTTGTGTTTTTTCGTTGATTTTCATGATACAGATGTTACTTTTCCTGGATTTTAGACTTTGACAACTTGGTTGAATTGGCCATTCAATTGAATCGGTGATATGCCTTTAAAGATATGTAAGATAGAGAAGGAAGCAAGATGATAAAGTTAGGGGAGCGCAGGGACAGTCTTGGCAAACTCTCTCCCTCATGTGATCGTAAATGATAAGCACTCAAAAGTTCAAAGGCTGACAACCTATTTGGTGGTAGTGTTGTCATATCCCTTTGCTTCATCTTGATCGTTCCACTACCATTCCTTACTGAAAAGGAGGCTTTTGTCGCTCTGTTGACGAGAGCTTTGCCTCTTGACTCCGCTATAAAGCAATTATACTCCATCATTGATCGAATAGTCATATTGGTTCATGTTTTACCAATCCAACCAATATCTCTTAGGGACGCGGCTATCCTCCATCCAAACTGTATAGTTGACCAATTTTCAAAAAATCCAAAACATCATGCATTTTTTTGAAAATTTCAATGTTTGATCTTCATGATTTGCATAGTTTGTAGTCTAAAACAACAAAAAAAAAGTGGAAAAAAATCACTAAGTTTTAGTGAATGTGGAAAAAAAGTAGTTTGACTTTGTTTTGTCTTTAGTGCATTTTGGATGGGGATTAGCCCGATCTCCTAAAGGGGTTCCAATTTTTTAATTGTTGAGCGGCATATTTTTGCTTCCATGTTTTTTCTCAAGATGAGGGCACTTTCAGAGTTTATCTTTGTTCTGAACAATGCATTTTCTACAAATTCTCGCAATCAAATGCATTCCATGAGACGTGGTTGAATCATTATGTGAGGTCGCTAACATTCTACTAGCTAATTTAGGCAAATATTGATTTTCATATACTTAGCAACTCTTGATTATTGGCCTTGGTTTTCTTATTAAAATTTTCTATTGTTAATGTGATTAAAATGTTTTTATTTATTTTCAAGTTTGTCTTTTTGGTATAGGGATCTCGTTTAATAATGGCTTGATAAGAGTTCTATGATTATCATAGATGAGGAAAAGGGGAACATATTATACCTTGAGTTTCTCATCGCTCAAAAATGGCAGAGTTATTAGTAACATGTATATGTTGCATTGGTTATATATATGTTTGTTCCGAAAAATAGATGCAAGAGAAAAAAGAATTAAAAAAAAAAAAAAATTAAGGACTTTTATATTATTTTATGAGGAAAAAAACAATTATACATGATTGGTAATATATTCTATTGAAATAAAAAAAATAGATCGGAGTTGAAAAATAAAATAGTTGATGAATTAAAATGGTTATATAATTTTGGCATGACAATTTCACAAATTAGATTTGATTGAAATGATTAAAAAGGTATAAAATGAAGTTGAATTATATATTTTGTGTTTTTTAATATTTTTATAATGAAATTATTTTACATAGTTTTAGTATGACAATTTTACAAATTAGATTCGATTAAAATGATTAAAAATGTGTTAAATGAAGTTATATAGTTTTACTTTTTATAAAAATAATTTGATTCTATAAAATCGAGGTAGCAATGATCTATAATTGTTCAATAACTATGAATGGATATAAAAAAGGCACTAGCTATGGAAGGGCCAAAATGCACCCCCCATTGTTGCGCTTCGCATGGTCATGGGATGATGACATGGGAAACTCCATCCGTTTTTACTACCCAACTCTTAGTCAATTTCTCTAGACTCCAATTGAAGCATCCATTATGTGAAGCGTTATGTCACTATTTCCATGTTCCTTTTAATTCAATGTAATTTTATGAAAGATTAATGATATAAATATATTTTTATTTATGATGATTAAATTTTTATGATGAGTTTCCATGTCATCAAGTCCGACAATGGGGGGTGTATTTTGGCCCTGCCAGAGCTAGTGCCTATAAAAAAGTGTAAGATGAAGTTGAAAAGTGTATGATTTGATTTCTTATATAATTATTAAATGAAATAAATAACTAGTGTATTTGACTTTTATATCTATTGCTTAGTTTCTTTTATAAAATTTTGTGTGTTTTTCAAACAAATTCAAATTTGAGTGTGAGAAAAACCATGAACGGATATTAAAAAGGTGTTGAAAAGTGTATTTTATTTTTTTATAAGTAGTAATTGAAATAAATAACTAGTGTATTTGATTTTTATATCAATTGCTTAATTTATTTTAAGAGATTTTGGAATCTTTTCTAGCAAATTAAATTTTAGGTGTGAGAAAAAACATGCAATGCTACCCGTCCCTTGCCCTTATATCCATACGTGGACAATCCCAAAATCCATATTGTGCCTCTATTACCTTGTATTCATTATGTCTACAAGGATTGAGTAGGTGTCTTTTCTTTTCTAATATACTATTTTTTTAATAATCCTATATATGTATGCCTATTTTGAAGTTCCATTCTAGAATAGTGATCATATAAGGTGAGCAATAGATTGAAATATATGAACCATCTCACCAAAAATTCCCAAACATGTAACTCCTCATGCAAGATAGGTACCTCTTATTACCAAGTTGTTTCATACACTATTGAGTGTAGTCAATGATTGAGTAGAAAGCATACAACCAATTAGCATCCTATAATCAAATTTACACTCCAAAAGATACATTTAATAGTACCAATGAGATTCCACAAGAGTGCTAGTTAGGTAATTGCCCAAGACATCGAGGGTTCTCAGAGAAAAGAGATTCCCAATACATGAGAAATGGTGCCAAAAAACTTGCTTGAGGTAAATATATAGAAGATATAGAGTGAGATTTGGAGTGACAAATAAGACTAGTCCAATTACATAAGTGTTGAAAGGGAGTCTAGTCAAGCAACAAGTGGAATTCGTGGAAATTGTAGTGGTTTTGAATTGCGCGAGCAATTCGTATTGTTTGTGTTGATAATGACACGAGAGATGATTTGGAGAATGAGGAAGAGTGCAGATGAAAATCATGGAAAGCGCACTTAAAAGTAACATCAAAAGAGCATCCATGGTAGATCAAAAAACTTGGAATAGTGATTCAATGGGAACTTGGGACCCAAGAATGTACTCGTGGTTTATTGAGCATGTTGTTTGTTAAAAAATACCCAAGACCAATAGTCTGTGGTGCAATCTATAGCTTAAGGAGATAGACAGAGCTGTGGAGATGGAGATGGAGATTGAGATTGACAAGAAGAGGGATATGGAAGGGAGGAGGGGCATGGGTGGGTAGGGGGGTGTGACGGCAGTGGAGGAGGGGGGAACTAGGTGGTGTGGGGGTGTGGAGGAGGGGGGAGCTAGAAATGGAGATGAAAATAGATTAAGAGGATGGGAGATAAATAGAGATATATAGACAGAGAGCTGAGATATTGAGAGGATAAGAGGGAAAAAAATACACATGAACAAATTATTATATGACCTTCCATACTTCTACGAAGTACCTATTGCACACTAAGGTGCGATTGCTAGTTATTTAACAATGAATTTGAAACATATTAGGATGTTGTAGGAAAAATACAAGAAAGTGTAGTTGTTTAGTTGATATATAAATTATTGCATATTTGATGTAAGAAATAGTTAAAGATAAGTTGATTTTAATTAGACATTTTAAAATATAATTAGATAAAAAAATTGAGGAATTATTGTTCTTTATTTTTTATTTAAAAATGATGATCATTTTATAACACATTGTATTAAATATGATTAGTATTTATCTAAAATTGGTATTAAATTTGAAATAATTTTCAATGAGAATATATTAATTTTGTATTATATTATTAGTCGTAAAAAGTCCTTAAAAATTAAAAAATTATTTAGTACAAAATAAATATTATATTGTTATTTTATGAGAAATGTTTTTAAAAAAATAAAATTATATATATTTAAAAAAATTAAATGTTGTTCCAAATCAAGTAATTTGAAAATTATTATTCAACAAAATTTTTAAATTCAGATTTATGTTTTCATATTTATATTGCAATTTATTAAGATTGATGATTTTTTTTAGAAATATGAAACCTTAAAGTTATTTGCTTAGTAATACAAAATAATTTGTAGGTTGCATTTGTTGATTAAGCTTTAGAAACTTTTATTTTATACGATTTAGCTTTTGTTAATAGAATTTTCGGTCTTTCATTATTATTTTTTGATTGAATCATCTCTAACAAAAGTGAAGACAACTATATCGACCTACACAAAAGCCTAGAATTAGCAAGATGAAATTATTACTCTTTTTTCCAAGGTCTAAATTTGTAAAATAACAACTATGGAGATATTCAAATCAAATTCTTAGCCCTTATATATTAGGAGTGAGATTTACTCACAAGAATTGAATTCATCATATCTTCATAACTTAATTTGTGATGTTTAGAAATTACGACAAAAAATAATTTGCATATATCACTATCAGCTACACCTTTGCACCTCATTCGGTGTAAATTGTTGAAAATAGATTGATACAAGTATGATAAATGGGTTTCAATCATTGTTTTGTCACTGATATCAAACCTGCTACTTGCTGGTAAGACAATTGCTGATATGATTTAAGTACTATCATTTATTTGATTGATGAAAATGATTTTTGATCGAATGAGGTAACAATAGAACCTAGAGGAAAGGTTGAGTTATGATATGAAAAGAAATACAAGAATCAGTTAAGTCAGTGATATTATAGTGCATTGATAATCTACTTAGGGTTGCAAAGGTTGGTTACATTGAGTAAGTTTAGAAGAACAAGTTAAACAAATTTTGTTTGCCAAGCTTGACCGAGTGGGTAGTAGGTGCCAAGCAAAGTTAGTGCAAGCCGAGTAGAAAATTAGTTGGAGCCGAGCAAAGTCAATTTCAGTGTATGCTGAGTGAAATAGTGTAAGCCAAGTAAATTTTAGTTGATGTCAAGCACCAATAAATTTTAGTTCGTGCCAAGTGTTTTGACAAAGGATGCTAAGCAACATAGTATGTGTTGAGCATCAGAAGTTAGCTAATGCCTAGTGTCAGCATTATGAGAAAGATCAAGATTTCGATGACTACGAGCCAACAAATTTGATTTCTTGGATTGTGTGAACCATGTGGAAGATAAGATTGATGAGTTGGTGGCACAAAATTCAAGATGAACCATTTTGAGACGAATGCAAAGAGGATTGAAGGAGAAGTTTCTAAAAGGGAATGAAATGAAATGAGGGGTAGATTCATTGAATTCTACCTAATCTAACCTAACCCTAAAATGGATGACAGAGGATGAACTACAAAATATCTTAATTCTCTATTTATAGAGATGGCTAGTCAGAAGCAAGGGTTGTCATGTGTGAGAACCTAAGGAAGACAAGGAGTCTAGGGTATTTGCTTCATTCAGTGACCTAAGAGAAGAGACTATATTGACAAACAAAGTAAAAAGGCTTAAGGGTATGGATGCTTGAAGGGTGAACAAGCTGTCAGAGCTGAAGAGTGTGAAAGCCAAGCAAAATGAAGGACTAAAATAAAGATTTGAAATCTACAAATGAAGTTGTAAATTTTTGTTAGATCAAGACTTACTGTTACTCTCTAATCATTGTATCAGTCTCGGGTAAATCTTTTGGATTAAGGTTGACCTAATAGTCATTTATAAATCCTTTAACTGGGTGACATTCCAAGTGAATGATTTGAAGTCCTCTAACAAGGCTCACTCTTAACTACGTGATTGAAATCCTTTAATTGGGTCACATTTAATAGTGTACATTGTAACCTTTAACAAGGTTGGATTTTCACAAGGCATCACTTTAGAAGAGTGAGAATGAGTAGCATGTTACTGGTGGTTTTTCCCAAATTGGGTTTCCATATTAAATCATTGTGTCAAATGTGTTATTGAATCTGTTATGTTTCATGTTTACATTTCTACAAATTGATTTGGCAGTAACCTACAAGTTTAAGTGATTTCATAATCTAATGGATGCATGCGTGATGAAAATGTTTTATGGATATGGGTTCACTAAGTTGTGAAAATTTTTAATTGTACATCTGGACCTTGGATAACTGATTCACCTCCCCTCTCAGTTATTCTAAATAATTCCAACACAAATGCTAGTTTAGAGATTTTATAAAGTATTAATCTTTTACAGAGGCTTCTAACATTATGATGTTGAGAGTTGTCTCCTTTAGCAACGAATATATTTATTTAAAAGTATTAAATTGATATTCGATTTGTTTTGGGTCCACATATGAGATTATTCTCAGGCTATTAATTTATATCAAGAAGAATTTTGAAGTCGTCTCTCCATTACATAACCAAATCACATCTCTTACCTTTAGTCCTTGGGTTTTAGTAACATGTAGATTCCTCGTTTAGTTTTTGATCGAGATTAGTTTATCATTTATTTATTGTGTTTTGGATCATTTTGGAGTTCTTATTTCATTATGAAATATTCCTCTTGAAGATTGCTTTAAGTCTTCCTATTGCCCATAGTGTTTTTCTTGCGTTTGGTCTGATATATAAATAGCCAATATTTGACATTATTGTTCCATATCTCAATGACATATCTTTTAACATTTATTTTTCAATATTTGTAAGAGTGAAAACATGACATGAAAATCTAACCATTGTCTCCTAAGAGATCAGAAAATCCAAGTGAATATATCATGGTCCAAAGAGTACTGTATTGTGCCAAAACTCTAAGCTAGCAATCAAGAGTGCATCTTGACAATAATAAATATACTCTATACCAAGAATCACTAGTCAAAGTTGACAAGTCATGACACTATAATCAATGACTACAATTCCTCTATGGCTCTAAGTTGTTAATGTCTCCAATTTCATTGAAGATGACATCTTTAACTAGTGAACCTGCATAAGTGAAAGACCTTTTAACACTAAAGAAACTCATCCATCATCCAACGATGAGCCCACACAATCACCAACAACTTCTATTGAATGGTGACATCGAGTCACACGTGGCATCATGATCATCATATTTGAAGTGAATATCATCCACATCTATAGACAACTTGCATATCAATAAAAATAAGTGAAACAAAGATCTCTAATGTAAGATGATACAATTGCCAAAAGAACCATTAGAATCAATCCTACACTACCAATCTATCATTTTTAAAAACTATTCTCATATAGTGTAACCAATAAATATTCACATGTCACAAGACCTAACAAAAAACTAATCAATATTCTAATAATTCATCCTCTAATCTCAAAGCAAAC
Source organism: Cupressus sempervirens (assembly GCA_028749045.1). Taxonomy (NCBI): domain Eukaryota; kingdom Viridiplantae; phylum Streptophyta; class Pinopsida; order Cupressales; family Cupressaceae; genus Cupressus; species Cupressus sempervirens. Next base: position 727,198,943 of record CM053786.1, on the reverse strand, counting down.
ATATCGATAAATAAAGGACAATAGACAAGGCCAACTAACAAAGGTTGGATTAACACTAAACCAATCATGTGGATAAAGATAGTGCACAACTGGGTCATCCCACTATAAGATTGTGAGTAGCTAATTCACAACTTGCACAATTTGAAGTTTTTACCAATGGAAAATTTGAATTTTTTACCAATGGAACATGCAAACTACTCATCACATTAATAACATGTAAATTGAGATATTAAAAGATAATAATCATGTATATCGAATGAGACATACACTAAATCTTTTCTACCTTGTACCCTATGTTTTGGCCCCAAATTTAAGCCACATATAAGAATTGTACAGTGGTTTTTGTTTCTATACATTTAAACTCTCTATTAGTTTGCATCGGTTTCTTATTTCTATTTTTTTGTAACTTGTGTAATTCATCACTAACATAACACCATTTCATCATTTTCATATCATTACACTTTTGAGAGAAAGATCATTGTCTCACCTAACACTTCAGCTTGCTCTTGGTTCTAATGGAGTGTCTTCCTTTCAAATGTGTGATTATAAAAAGGAAAGGCAATTTTACCTATATGTGTCGCTTCTTTTTTTCAATCATAATTATTGGTGAAGTCGTCCCTTCTCAAATAATTTTAATATCAGATCCTATTTACATGATCTCTATTGTATGCATTTGGATCTAATTTTTATGATTTACAGGTAAAAGTACAAAGTTGTGTACTTTTCAAGCTGACTTATCAGAACGATTGAATTTGAGTATTTCTATCCAAAAATAAATTTTGCTCAAATATATGATCTAGACAAATTCATTCTAGCTAAGTTATATATGGTCTCACACTCTTCCAATTAGAAATGTTTATTAAATGCATGTTTTATACTAGTTTGTATCCAATTACTAAAGAAATAAAATTATTTCAGAAAACTGGCATTTCAATAACTCTTACTATTTTCTATGATATTATTTTAGTAACATATAAACACCATTTTATAGAGCTCATAGTCAAGAATATTCTCATGTATAATTTATAGTGTTTTAATTAGATATAATATATTGTAATTAAAAATTCTACAAGCACGTATTTTAATACTAAAAAATAAGTCAATTTTTAGAAGAAAAAATATTAAATCATATCAAAATAATTTAAATATTATATGAAGTTCTAGAGGAGAGAGTCATCTTTCAGAATATATGGTTTCCTTCTGGTTAGAATATATTTGTTTTGAAAACTGTGGTGAGAGATAAAAACCGTCAATTTCATGCAAGTTGAAATTTGAATCATTATATAAGAGAAAATATAGGTCTAAAATCATTTTTGATTATTCTAGCTATATATGTTATCTATAACATAGTCTGAGTTTAAATGGAAATAAGTTTATTTCCATATAGTTTCGTGATGGGAACTAAACCCCTATTTTTTAGCATTTTTCAGCAACTAAAAAATTATCTAAAAAAATTAGAAAAATATATCAATTCTTAGTCCAAATAATTATTAAAAATTATAATCCTAAACTTCATCCATTTCTACACATTTCATTAGTTTGAACTTCATTTTCAAATTCTAAATAATAATACTAGTTTTATGTCATTGAAGGTGCACAATTCTACTTTTGTTAGCCTTTTCCTTTGCAAAAGGGTAACATAGGTTTGTGCTTTACCCTTACATTACATATGAATATGCTTGATGTTTACATGTGTTTTTTATTAATTTTTCTTCGTTATTTTCATATCTCTTTCAAATATTATATGTTCATTAGATCTGTATTTGTCTAATTCTCATGTGCACATAAGTGTTATTTAACTTGAGTCCTACTTATAGTACTTTGATTAGGATAAGTTGTAGATGTGTGGGTTCCTTTGATTTTGCGTCCTCCATATTTCCTAGGATTCTTGGTGAGACCAACATGCCTACTAATTATATTCCTCTTATAATTGAGAACCAATATTACCACTCGCCGCGTGATGAAGATGAGACTTTAATATTCCCTCCTATGCAAGCTTAAAAACTTTTTGATGACTTAGAAAAATTTGAGCAATGATTAGGAGAAGAAAACTATAATCTCAAGCTCATCTTTGTTGCAGAGGGTTTCAAGAAGATAATTCATAATAATGAACACAATGCTAATAATTATGTAATACCTCTCATCTCATTAATAACATGTCAAGACTATTATAGATTATGCATAGGACATAGGTTTCATTCTACCTAGTACTAGTGTCGAGACCTCTATGTCCATTTTTGTCTTTATTTCTAGTGTGTCCACTTACATGCTCCACCCATCATCACTACTTCCATCCTAAATATCAATCCTAGAGATGTTAACATTCCTAATCTAATTATATCTACTATTCTTTCAAGTGTTCCATGTGTTTCCTTACCTTCATCAATTCCCACTTATAATAATGTTTCAGTTTTATATTCAACCATTCATTCTATTTATCAAAATGGTCCAAACATTTCATATATATCTTGTAGTGCTTCTCGTCGTTGCAGTCTATACCTTGTTCATTTTGATTCGAGAGATACTTGCTACTCTTATTATATGTACTTTGAGATGACCTGAGCGTCACATGTTATACTTTGATTTCAGTACCATAGATGCTTTACTGCTATGTTGTTCAATTTATCATATTTTCATGTTGATGCCATTTTGAGATGACAATATGTCTATGATGATATATGATTATCTAGTATTTGGACGTATTTTCTGATTAGGTTATGTGATGGATTTTATGCTATGGTTATTTACTTCATTCTTATCTCTTTATTCTTTATGTGAATGAGAGTGATGTAAATGGATTATTTAGGTATAATTGAATAAATGGTTAAATTAGTTATTTAATGCATTTACTATTTCAGCTATGTTATTATATGCAATTGATCTTGATCATGTGTTTTAGTGTGCATGATTTGTATCTCCGGCAGTGGCACATGGAGTTAATGCTTCAGCTATTCATATTTTACAAATGTTGTCCTTGTATGGTCGACATATCCTTAATTAATTATTTAGATTAAACCTTTTGGTGATTATTAAATCTAAACTCATATGCATTATGTGATTTGACTAGTGAGCATGTCTGTGCATTTTAGAGGTTCGCATTACTGTGAAAGTGTTAATAAGATTTCAGTGATTTTGGGTTTTTGGGTTTTAAATTTTATTAAATTTAATTTCTGGCAGCTTTGCCTTAGGTGAATTCCTATTATGAGGGATAACTTATTTTTGTTTGGGTTGATTTGGAGTTTAGCTAGTCTAACTGGCTATTTGCCCTAATCAATTATTCACTCAAAAAGTGAATAAGTATTGAAAAAGGGATTTGTTTTCTCACTTTTCAATTTCGCAATGTAGAAATTGGAGAGCTTTTTTTTTCCTGAAATCCTTTTATGAATGATTGGTTTTCTATTTTTTGTGAGAGCTATGGGCCTAGGATCTTTGTGAGGACAAACTCATTGGATCCAACTTGGGGAGACCTTGCTTTGCCTTTTTTGGTAGTATCTGCGAGTTATTTATTTTACCTCGCTATTTTCTATTTTATCCCTTTTGGTTGTCAGGTGGGGCTTTCCCATTTTCTTTTTTTTGCTTCATTTTAGCTTCTGCTTCTAGTAGTAGTTTGTTAGGAGGTTGAGAACTAGTGTTCCCCTCCATTTTTGTTTGCTGGTTTTGCCTGGTTGGTCAGGTATGAACATTTTCCCTATTTTTAGGATTGGGGTTTGGGGTTTCGCACCATTATGCTAGCCATTTTTTGCATACGGCATTCGAACCCAAATTTTATTGGATTTTTGAGGTTTTTGTGTCCAAAGACCAAATGGGTTTCAATTTCAAAGTTTTCTAGATTTTAGGGTTTTTACCTCATTTTGCATGCCAACCTATTTTCTTGGGTTTTATTGGCATGATGTTGGTCGTGGACTTGGATCATCTACTTGGATGTTAGTCAAACTATTTTTGCACTTTTATGTTACATTGGGATGTGTATCACATCTTTCCTCTCGAGTCTATTTTCTGTTGAGCATATTTCTACATTGTATTCTCATCCAGTCCTTGTGTTATGATCTTTGTGATGGTAGTACACCACACATGAGTACGTGTGTGTACATTTTTTGGGTGACTTGTGAGGCCCGATCTTCCATGGTACTTCTGAGAGTTATGATTATTGGGGTTGGGTTGGGACTATGCATGCCTACGGGCACTCATTGTTGGATGAGGATGGGTAGGGTAGGGTAGGGTAGCATATAGAGGGGGTCTTCTTTTCCATAACTCAGTGCCTATTTCCTGAGGGTTGGCACCCAAAAGTTTTAATCAAGTGATATTTAAAGAAATACTCAGTAGTAATAAATGTTGGAATTACAATAGGAAAGGTAAACTTCTAAGACGGGGGGGGGGGGGGGGGGGGGGGGGTGTGAATCAGCAGTTTAAACTTTGACCCATAAAACTTTCACCACACATCCATCTCATGCATTCAATGTGTAAACTAAAATAACATGTAAATCACATACATCTAAATCATGTAAGAAAGTAAACATTCATACACATATAACACCAGATATGATTACCCAAAAACCCTCCAAGTGAGAAGGTAAAACTAGGGTGGGGATGACACCCACAAATCTTCACTACAACAGTAATAAAGTGTATCCAATTAAGGTTACAATGTTTTGACCATGAAACATGATCTACCCTGTGAAAGGTCTACCCTATTAAAGGCTTACAAAGACTATTAGGTCTCACCTTGTTAGAGGATTTCAACACCCTGTTAGAAGTGTGACTTGCTAAAGGACTTTAACTTACAACTAAGTAAACACCTTGCTAAAGGATTTCAATACAGCCTGTTAGGACTACTATGTTAAGAGATTTTGACTAAAATCACCTGTTAAAATGTCTCAGTTTTGATCCTATGGTTAGCACTTGATTGCTTGATAACAGATCACCTCTAAACAATTGTCTTCTTTATCCTTCTTGATCAGATGTCTCTTTGTTGTATACACTTCTCTGTCCTCTATTCTGCTCTTATTGATTCTGCAATGTAGTCTCACTTCATAGCTCCTTAGTCACCATTAATTCTCTGCATACAAACTTCTCTCTACGCTCCAACATTTATTGAAAATTTAGGGTTTTTCCTCCTTAAGAAGACTTTGGTGACTTAGGGTTGGGTATGAATCTACAACTAAGATTCATCCATTTTTCCACTTAATCCTTCCCATTTTCTAATTGGCTGCATGTAATTACATAGGGAATCCAACTTGAGATTTGTCCTTATCTCCAAAATATTGTAATTCATCCTTAAATCAGCTCAAAAATAATTTACATCGTTGTTTGTGCCTTTTACATAAAAATATGTCAAAATTGTCTTACTCGACATTTAAAGCTCTGATGCTTGACATAGGTTAATCTTTCTACTGTGACTCAACATCTGCATCACTCGACATCCACTATTCACTCGGCTCTTGAATCACTCATCATACACCATCTACTTGACACTTGAGTGGCTTGACACTCACTGTGGACTCATCATGATCTATTATACATGTTGTGCTCAACATATATTACTTGTTTGGCATGAACTAAGTAAATAACTCAAGTGTGTTGACACTCACTTATCAAAACCAATCTGAGAGCAACAATAAAACTTAAGATAATAAAATGTATGTGCAAGAGCCTTCTATTGAGGAGTTGAGTTGCATGATTTGAGCTTGGGCTTATCGATGCCAAGTGACTCTCCATGATGTTAGACACTCAAATGTTAGCCCCTACTTAATAGCCCATTAAGTGTTTGACCAGGACCTATAGTTTATGCATCGTCTATGATCTTGGTTTTAGTCATCATATTGTCTAACGTGAGTGTTAGCCATGGATGTTTTCTTTATTGTGTGTTTGTGGTTGGATCATTATCTCCATCAACATAGTGGGAGTGGACCTATATGTTCCACGTGGTTGGGAGGCATAGTTACCTTCACCATTGTCAGGGACTAGTGTACAGAGATGGTCTACTATCCCAGTGTGACTGTTGCTAGATGTTTTCACTTGGTACTTCAGGTTTTAGAGTATTCTTTCTTGTGATTTATTTTTTCATTAGAATGCTTGTATATCATGTTAGATGATTTTAGTATTGACACATTTCCTTATTTTAATGTTAAGTATATGGTAGATGATGAGTTTGACTTGTAGGATTATCTTATGCTTTACTTCTTGCATGTTAAATTTCCTTATTCTTATGTTGTAGTATGTTTTAGTAGTGATGTCCTCATAAGATAGCACTGACGATCTGGTTGGTAGTTTGGGATGGTACGTGTGGGGGATGGCTAGGACCCATGATGGTCTTATGACACTATTATGGTTGGGAGGAATTGCATACTTAGTTTGGTTGTTTTGTTCATTGTGATGTTGTTTCATTTTATTGTGATGTTTTTTAGTACACCGCAATGTTTCCTTCTGTACTTTCCCTTCTCTACTATGTTAGATGGTTAGATGTAGTTCTGTCTTATAGCTATTGTGTTCAAGTGCCTATACCTCGACTATGGATCTAGTACTCCATACTATGGAGGTTTTTAGTTCTTGTTTTATCCCTTGGTTCATCCTTAGAGTAATTCTTGTTATTCCTTGGAAATCATGCATCAACATTGGGTGATACTTTTAAGTATTGCATGGCTCTTAGAGTAATATCATGTGATACTAGAAAGTATTGCATGCCTATTAAAGAAAGGTCATATGATTCTTGTAAAGTATTGCACACCTTCTTGAGAAGTGTTTCCCAAACCCTAATTGTATTACATGCCTTCATTAGAAAGATCATACGATACTGGAAAGTATCATGCTATACTGATTTAAAGTATTGCCTAAGTTTTGGAAAATCCTATTTGTGCAAACAACAGACAAATTTAAATTTGTTTGAATGTTTTTTAGAGGTGTTTTGGATACCCTTTATGGTGTTCTTGAATACCTTGGAGTTTCATTTCAAATTTGGTATATTTTCATATTTGTATTTATTTGCATCCTTCCGTGGTTTTCCTTTTTAGTCAATAGTGGCATTTGGAGATCCATTGTGATATGGATGGTTGTTTAGTCTTCCGTTGTGATCTTTGTGATCCTCGTAAGTTGTATGTAATGTGCATTCTTACTTGTTTATATATATATATATATATATATATATATATATATATATATATATATATATATATATATATATATATATATATATATATATATATATATATATATATATATATATATATATATATATATATATATATATATATATATATATATATATATATATAGTCTTATATTAATCCTTTTTTCCAAGGATCTCTGGGTAGGGCATTACATATCTCCTACCACTTTTTCTACTAATTATACAATTTGTAGTTTGGCTCAAACCATATCTTTGTTGCAACAACAAATTGTATCCATGACTCAATCCAAATTCAACATTCCTAGTTGTGACATTGATAGTCTTTTGTCGTTGGACATTCATGATGTGTTTCTTAATATATGGAAATTCCTTTCCTAGAGATGTATAATAGTAAAGGTGATCCTTTGACCTTTGTGAAAGATTTTGAAACATTGTGGAGTGATTTCTCTCCTGGCTAAATTGTTTACTAGAACCTTTCAAGATGATTCCTTTCAATGCCATACTTCTTATGCAATTGGCTCATTTCAAAAGATTTCTAATGCTTTCATCCAACAAATTTCAAAATAATATTGGTTCTAATATTGTTTGACTAATTCAATGCATTGAAAACAAGTGACTAATTTCATTGGTGGATTTAAGCATTTTCATGCTCATATTTGTTATCATGTGCCTAATATTAATGTGCAACATATTTTTATTTCTAATTTACAAAAAAAACATTAGAGCTAAGATTTTTCTTTTTTTATTCAATTGTGTATAAATACTTCATAATTATCATCTTCAAGTGAGTAAATTTGAAAACACCATTCTTATGGCTCTAGATGATTAAAATGATGTTTCATCCCAATCCTATAACAAGTTTCAAAAACAAAATAACTTCATTAGGATCAATTTCATCCAAAAATGTTAATGAATAATTGGTATAAACAACCAAAAGTGTGGTAATTCTAAATGGCACATGGTGAGGGAGCAGGAATTGGATAGATAGGAAATTTGAATTCAACATCAAGTGGTTCTATACAAGATGGAGTAGAGAAGGGTTCTAGGGCTTGCTGGGAGGAGGAAGACTTGGGGAATATTTTTCCCTCAGGGAACAAGGGCTCACGAGAATTAAGGCAGGCCCTAGGGAAGGAGGATTTGGAATTTGGTCAGACAATGTTGGGCATGCAAAATGCTCAAAAGATCCCTATCTTGGGTTTGCGAGGTTGATGGTCTTATCTCTTTGGGATAAAACCTATAGGTAAGTCTTCCTTCTTAGAGATAAAAGAAATCTCAGACAAAGAAAAGGGTATGTTTGCTATTAAAATCCTAGATGAACTAGTAGATCATAACATAGCTTCTATGGTGTCCTCTCTAGTTGTGAAGTTCATTGGCCCTAGGCCAAATATAGACATTGTGAGGACCCATGTGAGAAACAAATGGGAACTAAAAGGGTATGTGGAGATAGTGGCTATGGATAAGGGATTCCTCTCCTTTGAGCTCTCATGTGTGGAGGATCTCACAAGGATTCTGTGTGTTGGATCCTGGTCCTTTGGACATTTGACGCTAGCCTTGCAAAAATGGACTTCAAAGCTGGATCTAAATGATTCCTTCTTTATTCAAGTGCTTGTCTAGGTCCATTTACCTGAACTACCAATTGAATTTTGGTATGAGGATGTTTTCAATGGCATAGATAAATTTTTTGGGGAGCTCTTATCTATAGATCTTGTCACGGTGTTGAGGAGCTGATTAACTTATACAAGAATATGCATTGGAGTTAATAAAGGAAGAGATATGCTAGAAGTGGTGTACCTCCACTCTAAGATGGGCACCCATATTCAAAAGCTAGATTTTGAAAGTGTCCCATTTTCTTGTTCTCATTGCAAGAAGGTAGGTCATGTAGCCAAGCTTTGCCCTAGGGTCTTGGTGGAGAAAGCCAAGAAACAAAATTAGAATAAAAGGAAGGCCAAGGGAATAATAAATGACAAAATTGATAGCTCTAAAGAGAGAGAATAAGTGTGGAAACTGAAGGAAATAACTAACAAGGAATTAGTTTTAGAGTAGTGGTAGGAGAAAAAAAAGGTTGCTCCTTCTTTGGCAAATGAGGGAGTCCCAGGGACAAAAACTATGGACACCAAAACTTTTTTTGAGGAATAAAAAAGGCCAATGTTTGAGAAGCAGAGGATGGCATCTAAGCTATATGATTTAGGAAACTTAAGTCAATCATGCCCTATGGGGGAATTATTCCAAGAGGATCAACCTAGGAAAGCAGGTGCTAACCCAGAAAAAGGCAGGGATATATCTTATGTCCCCATGACCCAAGCTAGGGGTGAGAGGGAGGAGGAAGCTCTCTCAGGTGGTTTAATCCTCAAGGGAGGTGGTAATCTCAGTATGGGGATTGCTTGTCTTGGGAAGATCTCAAGAGTGGTGGAAATGGTTAGATCCTCTTCACTAGGGCAACTTACTTTTATGGAGGCTTTGTTTGTGACATGTATTGATGAATGCTAGGGGAAATGGACATCTATAACAAAGAAAAAGAAGAGTCAAGACCCTTCCCCAGTCTCCCTAGTTGTAACAAGAAGTAGAGTGAAGGCTGATGTTGGAGCAAAATCTAAGACTCTTAGAAGAAATAGTAATAGTCAGAACAAGAAAGAGGAGACTAGAAGGAACCTAGTAGATGTGAGCTAAAGGACCATCCAAGAGACCTACCTATTAAATAAAAAATGAAGGTCATATCCTAGAACATAAGTGGGCTAAATAGACCCTACAAAAAAGAGGTAACAAGAAATATGATAAGGGATCATAGGCCAAATTTCATCCTTATACAAGAAACAAAAATGAAAAAGGAAGTGGTGGAAAGAATCTCTTTTAGTAGTAGATTGGAGGGCTTTGCAATGAAATTGAAAGGGGCTTCGGGAGGTTTTCTTACTCTCTATAGCTCATATCTTTTCAAGTCTTAATTTTTATATGGTAAAGGTAATATTCTCCTCATTAGATTCCAAGTGGGAATGTGTATTGTATTGGGGGACTTCAATGCCCCTTTAAGGGAGGATGAAAAACAAGGAGGTTTGCCTCCAGATCTAGACAACAGGCTGGACCTTTCCGACTTTATCAATGATTTGGATTTTATGGATGTTGACCTTTAGGGAGGTTTCTTCACTTGGTCTAATAGAAGAGAGGGAAGAGATTGCATTCAAGTTCATTTGGATAGAGCTCTCATCTCTTTAGACTAGATGTCTTCTTATAATTGCAATCTTTCTTTAATGGCCAAGACTGTTCCATATTACTCGCCCATTTCTCTCACTTTAGACCCAATTGATATCAAATGTAACTTCCCTTTCAAATTTGAGAAAATGTGGACCTCCCACTCTCTATATCTTGGAATGGTAGAAAATCCATATAGAGGGGTCTGCTATGTTCAAGTTGGCTAAGAAACTAAGAAATGTTAAATTGAACATTAGGAAGTGGAACAAGTCTAATTTTGGTAATATCTTTCACTCCAAAGCCAAGATCTTGAAGGACCTAGGCATCATTCAACATGCTATTTAGAAGGAGGGTATAATGAAGAGAGGTTGGAGGTGGAAAAATCTATCCTTTCTATACTTCATAATGTTATTAGTCAAGAGGAGGCCTATTGGAAACAAAGATCGAGGGCTATCTGGTTGAAATAGGGGGATAAGTGTTAGATTAGGTGAAAAACTAATCTCCCAAGAACACCTGCATGCAAAAACCTGTCACATGGATGAAGCAAAGAACAGAGGCAAGGAAAAATCAAGGAGGCCAAAAAGCTAGATCCATCTTATGGACATGCAAATAGCAATATCTCATATAATCCAATAAGTGAATCAATAAAATACAAAGAGGTGAATCCTTATTAAGGAATCATGAAACCCGAAAAGGGAAACTAAAGCCTAAGAAAGCTAGGGTTGCACAATATAATTAATAAAATATTAATTATATGCACCTACAAGATAGCTTAAGAAAACTAGAGTAATAGGCAACTTAATTAATTAAATCAAAGTGATTTAATTAATAAGTTAGAACAAATAATTACTCTAACAATAAGAATACTAGGTTCTTCCACACCTCTACTTTGAAGCATCAGAGTTCATAACAAAATTACCAACATCAAGAAGGGGGATGTTGTAATGGAAGAGGAAAATAAAATAGTTGCTGAGGCTATTTCCTTCTTCACTAATCTTTTTGTGAAAGACCTAAATCTAGTGGAACAAGATTAGTTAGAAATCTTATTGAATATTCTAACTCTGATCCAACTTGAGGAGAATGCAATGATTGGGGCTATTCCCTCCCCTTAGGAAGTTGAATAGGCTATATTTTCTATTGTAGCTAAAAATTCCCCGGGTTCGGATGGGTTTCTATCTTTTTTCTTTTAGATTTTCTAGAAAGTGGTTCAATAGGATGTCACTAAAGTAGTACAAGAACACTTTGGTGCAAGAAGTCTTCTCAAGGAGGTCAATGCCATTTTCCTAGTGATTATCCCAAAGGTGGTAGGGGCACATTCTATGGACCAATTGAAACCTATAAGCCTGCATAACTCTTTTTAGAATATTGCCTCTAAAGTGCTAGCTTCAAGGATCATCAAGCTTCTCCCTTCCATAATAGCACCTCAACAATCTAGTTTTTTCTAGAGGCAACAAATCTTGGATTCTATTATGACTATTCATGAAGTTATCTACTCTTTGGAAGAAGGTAAGAATGAAGGTTTCATCCTCAAGCTTGAAATGTCTAAGGCTTATGATTGTATGGACTAGGCCTTTCTTTTCAATGTTCTTAGGGCATTTGGGTTTAATTCAAGGGTCATCAAACTTATTGGCTAGTTGGTGACAACAACCTCCCTAGTTGTGCTAGTCAATGGCTCCCCTTGAACTTTTCTCAAACCTTCCAGAGGTATTAGGCAAGGAGATCCAATCTCTCCCATTCTTTTCATTATTTTGGCTTACTATTTTGGAAGGATGGTTTCTGTAAACAAAATTTTGGGTGCTTTGTTTGGAATCAAACCATCTTTTACCCCCCTAGTTGTCTCCTACCAATTTTTTTTTGATGATACTATAAAGGGAGGGAATACCACAGTTGGTGAAGCTAGGGTGGTGCAAAAGATCTTGAGCTCATACTCTAGGGACTCGAGGAAGCTTATCAACTAGAACAAGAGCTCTATTTTCTTCATGAATACTCCAATTGAGCATTAGATGAAGATTGCTACTATTTTGGGCTGTAAAATCAGAAGCCTATCTTCTGATTAGTTGGTTCTCCCCATGGGTCTAAGACCCCTTGAAAATTTCTAGAATAAAAAAGTAGATAGGTTTAATAAAAAATTGGTAGGTTGGAAAGGAGTCACTCTTAACCAAGATAGCCAGATTCAATTGGTCAAATCTACCCTTTAGAATCTTCCAACCTATGTGTTAAGTCTCTTTGGGATTCCAAGCAAGTATGTAGATCTCTTGGAGAAGATCCAATGAAAATTTCTTTGGTTAGGATTAGAAGGCAACAAGTGTTTACCCTTGATGGTGTGGGATAATGTGTGCCTCCCAAAATAGAATGGTGTATTGGGGATAAGGAAATTGTGACCTTTCAAAAAAGTCCTCTAAGCTAAATAGGTTTGGAGAATCTTTTCTAGCAAGGGGGACTGGATGGACATCACGGAAGAAAAATACCTTTGAAGAGCTTCTTTTGAAAACTTACTCTTTGGTGAGTCTATTCCCAAAGGATCTAATAGATGGAATGGTTTTCTATGCACCAGAGAAGTTGCTAATAGTAGGGTGAAATAGAGTCTTGTGAATGGTAAGGATACCCTTTTCTGGTAGGACAATTGGTTGATTTAGGGGCTTCTTGGTGTAGGGGCACTTTAGGGAAACAAGTACAACTAGAAGACTCCAAGCATGAAGACAAACCAATTATATCATGGTGGAATCAACTAAGAGTTTTAAAGCCTATTATGGCATAAAATTGCAAAATATATAAATCCTAGGTCCTAAAGGCTCAAAAAGAGACTAAATGGACATAAGGATGTAAAAGGGATCATAACAGGATAGATTACTATTTATGAATGCTCAATAAGACTATATAAGTCATTTGGCAAGGTTAGATTAGTTTAAATGATTTAAAAATCCAAAATTTATTATGTTGTAAATTCAGATTTTTGAATTACAATGGTTAGTTGGATTTAGGAAGGAAAGTTATTTTCTTTATTTTTAGGCTCCTAACCATTCCTAAAATGACCAAGGGTGGTTAGGAAGGTTATAATGAATATTATATATTATAGAGAACTCATTTTGTATGTCAGAAAAAGAAGAAGAAAAAAAGCCATTGTATGGGCTATCACAGATTTGAAAGGAAATCTCCAATGAAGGCCCTTATCTGAATGCCCTCTCCTCCCGACCCTACATCTGAATGCCCTACTGTTTTCATGAGTTATTTCTTGGTTTTGTGTGTTTTTTGAAGGCTATTGAACCTTGCATGAATCAAGGACATTTTTTGGTGTTACTACACTTCATTACACACTTGGTTTGGAAGCTTTTCATTATTCTTGCATTCCTTGGTGCTGATTGCAAACAACATTTTCAGATTTTCTTAATGAAACTTGACAAAACCCTTGCAAGGATGGTCATTCCATGAATTTTTGCCTAGTTCTCATGGAATGACATTAACTATATCTGTATTATACTTTACTAACCCTATGACATGCATTTTGAAGGAAGGAGATAGAGTTTAATGATGATCACCATGCTGATTTGAAGCATTTAACATTAAAATTTCTTGGTTTGCTGCAATAGTAGGAGTTTGGCCTTAAGGAGGGGCTATTTTTATGTTGTATTGTGTCTACATATGCTGAAGAGAAGGTGTTCCATCCATCAATTGCTAGAGAAAATGTTGGGGAAGTGTAGATTTAAGAAGCCCTAGTTTTTGAGGGTTTTGAAGCCCAATTTGGGGCTTTTGCACTTGTAGGGTTTATTGAGTCAAATTGATTGTAGATTATTTTGATTGAACTAATTTTATGAGACTTTAGAAGGTTTAAATTTTTTGGGATATGTTTATCATATACTTCCTTTGTAAAGTGACCTATTTTGTGTGTTTAAAGACAAGGCTATTGTTAAGAACAACCATATTGGTCCAAAAAAACCACCCTTAATTTTTATGTATGTTATGTATCTTTGAAAAGGGTATCTAAATCTGGTTTTTATTTTCCAAGTCCTTTGGAGTTAAGGGCTAAAAACCATTGCTGCTATTATGATTTAAGGTTTAACGCCTATAAAGGCTAGTTTTGGGTTTGGAGTGTTGGGTTTTGTTGAGGGCCCTAAAATCTGGTGAATAATCTTACATTTGATGTCTTAAGACCATTTCAATCACCTCAAAATAGGGCATAGGTTTTGGTTAAGCATTTTAGGTGTTGGAGGCTTTGTAGGTTATTCCATTCTATTGAAAACATTGTGAAACTTGCATATTCCTTGCTCTTTCTGTTTGGACCTTGTAACTCACCACCATCCATTGCATCACTTCTTATCATCATTCCTAATTTTGAAAGATGGGCATGCATTTGCATCTAGAGGTTTGGAAGATTTGTAATTGATTACAGACAAGGCCAAGGTTGGAGGGATCTTACTACCATATTAGAGGACCTAAAACCTCTAGTGACTATTCTTTACTCTATGGCTATGAATAAGGATTAGGACCAGCTTGTTTGGGAGAATAATTTAGATGGTACCTATTTTTTGGCCTTAGGATACCAAGCTATTATGATATAGGATTCAAGACCAGACTGGGCTAAGGCTTGGTTCTCTAGTCTTATCTCTAAAATCAATATTTTCTTTTGGATTTTACTCTAGAATAGGATATTAACTATAGAAAACTTGACCAAAAGGGGTCTTCCTATTCCTAATAGATGTGTCCTTTGCAAACACCAGGCTAAGACAATGGATCATCTGTTTATACATTGCTCCTTCACTAGAGAGGTTTGGTCTTTTTTTAGTCAAGCTTTTGGGTTGAGTTGGTGTGCTCCTAACTTGACTATTGAATTCTTTAGGTAGAGGGATAATTCTTTGCAGGGAACTAGGCTTTAAACTATAAGTAAATGGGCCTTGTCTCATTTTGGATGGGGTATATGGAAGGAATGCAATAATTGAATCTTTAGGGATGCTAGCTTTCCTAATAGAATTGTGTTTGGTAAAATTCAAAATATCCTCATGGAAAACTATATGTTTATTAAAGGATCTAACCCTTTCACAGGTATTGGTAGAAGTATTGATACTCAGATAAGAAGAAAGGAGTGTCATTGGTCTTTACCCTCGGAAGGTTGGCAAAAAGCCAACTTTAATGGTGTAGCAAAAGGCAACCCAAGAGTGGTGGTATGTAGAGGGGTGATCAGATATAGTCATGGGCATGGTATTGCAGTGGTTACTTTCCCCCTGGGATACCAAACAAATCATTATGCAGAGGCTTGTGCCACCCTTCAAATTACTAAATTGGCTAAAGAGGTAGGGTTCAAATGTCTATGGTTGGAGGGGGACTCAAATATTATTATTAAATACCTAGGGGGAGAAAATCCTCCATCATGGAGTATTAAGAATATGATGGAGGAAACAAAAAATATTTTTCTTTCCTTTGAAAGGGTCTTTGTGTCACATGTTTACCATGAGGGAAATGTGATTGTTGATAGGATGGGTAATGAGGTGTTGTAGTTCTATAACACACACCCCATTTCCTGTCAAGAAATGGGGACTGCCTACTTTTCAAAGGTTTTTGGACTTCTAAAATCAGGATCTTAGTCATCTTGAAGTTCCTCACGAACCCCTAGTTCATGTCCAGGTCCTGCCAAAAAGCTCAAAGATCAAAATCAATCAAAAATTCAATAAAAAAGGCTAAATATTGAAAGTTTTGGCACACTAAGCACACCACATAAGGTGTGTTAGTGCACCCAAAAAGGAGGAAATTGTTTAAAATGCTTAGCTACACAATTGCACAATAGCACACCTGCGTAGCTACACCAAAGGTGTGCATAATCTATTTAAGGGAGGGCATCCCCCCTCCTCACCTTGTCTCTTGGTTTCTTTTTGATCACTTTTGTGATCCCTTTTTCTTTGGTCTTTTCTCACACCCACTATCTCTGTAGCTGTGCACTCGGTACGCTGTGAGCTTCCCCATCTTCTCTCCTCGCTCCACTAACATAAAAAACAAAACACCAAAACATGGTGTGCATCAGTCCACCTCCCTAGGTGTGTTGATGTGCACCATTTTTTTCCCTCTCCCCATTTCATAAAAGGAAACATAACACACACAAAAATAGGTGCGCATTAGCACAATTACCAAGGTGCACTAATGCGCATCTAATTTTGTTTTAAAAACATAAAAAAACTTTAAAAACTTGTAGACCCCTGAAGATGGGTGTGCATCAGTGCACCTTCCCAGGTGTGCTGATGCGCACCCCAAAATATTAAAAACAAAACACAAAACTAAAAACATACCTGCGTTGCAATTTAGGAGTGCACTAGCACACTTAACTAGGTATGCTAGTGCACACCTAGATTTTAAAAGAAAACTTTAAAACCAACAAAGATTTGTGCATCAGGCACACCTCCTAGGTGCACCAGGTGCACTAAGTTTTGGTATTCTAGGGGTTAAACAAGATCTTTAGGTTTTTTTAGAATGTCTAATTTTTGGGACTAGCTTTAGGGTTTCATTAATTCATTTTTCCTCCAATCATAGACTAATGGATGTCTTTTCATGTAGATAACAATATAATGACATCCTCTTCAACTCCTTTAGGTGAGAAAATAGCATTGAAACTTGTAGTCTTCAAGTACCAAGGAGTTCCATCAAAATTGAGATTCTAGGATGATTACTCAGAGATAAAAGACACGAAATTGGGACACAAAAATTTGGGAGAATTTCTTAAGATTTGCAACAAACCCACTGAGACGTTCACTATGGTCTCAACACTTATCTGATTAGGACTAGTAAATGTAGCATCACACCCAATATCAATGCAATCTTTAGAGCTCGTGATGACACTTGTAGAACACTTGTTCCTAGAGGAAAGGATGGTGAAGAGTGTGACTGGAGAAATTGTCCTCGATCTCTGAATTGACAACATTGAGAGGGTATTCTATCTCCCACATGCAGATCAATTTATCAAGATAACTTATGAGGTATCAGAAAGGTGGTACAAAGAACACTTAAAAGAGGCTTCTAAGGTCATCCAATCTTCTTACCTTGTACAGAAGACTCCTTTGGGAAAGACAACCAACAAAGTAGACATGACCAGAGGATATATGAAGGAAGACATTGGGTACTCAATCATACTTTTGAGTAGAGTTATGGGTCTGCCAGGAGCCAAACATTTAAACATCTTCATGGTGCATTTCATCGAGACCATCAAGATGGAAAAAATGCCACTTGATTGGGCCTCTACTTTGATTGAAAATTTATGTGAATAGTTGGAGGAGATAAAGAATAAAAAGAAGTTTTATATGACCTCATATCTAGTATACTTAGCTACAAGGGCAATAGATTATCCAAGGTTGTACATAAGAGGTAGCATGCAAGATCCAAACACATGGCCATACATCATCTACCCTTAGTTGGTGAAGAAGAAGCTCTCAGAGAAAAGTAAAGAGTACAGAATTATGAACGATGCATTTATATTTTCCATCATCCAATTCATAGAAGGAGATTATGCAAAGTGGTTATCAGAGAATGTAGTGGCATATATTATAGTACTCAAAGCATACTACATTCACTTAAAAAAATTTACATATCTAAGGGTAGTTGGTACCACTGTCAACCCAAAGAAGCTTCCAAGGTACCCTTGTGATAGACTCGTCCTCTTGGAGATTGCTTGACCAATTGAGTCTGCATACAAAAGGGTCATAAAATAACACAAACGTTGTTGGACGTGGCCTTTAACCATAGGACCTTTTCAAGTGAAACAAAAGCAAGATATTCCTTCTTTTAAGTGTGAATGATATCAATATCCCTTAGAAGAGTACAATTCTCCATGGCCATGTTTTCATAATATCGAGAGAGTACAATATCTGTCAGGCAAGGAATTCCAACATGAAGAAGCCATTGAAGATCATTGGTGAATGCTACAAATGACTATGATGTCCAAATAAGGGATTATTGTAGGATGACTTTGTACTTGGAAGAAAAGACCCTAAAGATAAAGATTCCATTGAAGACATTGCAACAAGACGCAGGATAGCTACTTGATCCTTTGTTCAACACAGATAAAATTGGGGAAAGATCCATAATGAATGCTGAGGTTGAGAGAGAAGAGAACTCTAACATTAGGATGAGGCACATCATCAAAATGATGTAGGATTGGACTAAGAAACCATTTAAACTTGATCCAATACCTGAGACAATGATTTTCCATGCGTAGGCCTACCCAACCAAAGGTAGAGGGAAGAAAGTCACCATCCATACCTTTGTAGCTCAGTCACCAATAAGGCCTAAAATGGTATACCAACTTGATAGACCAATTGGATTCTATCACCCTTAGGAGAGAAAAGGAAAGGGAAAAATAAAAAGGAGTTCTCTTCAAAGAATTGAGCCAGAAGAAGGTGAAATCTCGACACCCCCACAAAAAGAGGAAGTAAATGTACAAGGGTCTAAGGATATTGGGGCATCACAAGTTCAAGATGAACCAAAATTGCCACTAGCTGCTACACCTAGCCAAATAGAAATAGAAGTTGAGGTTCAAGAGGTCTCTCCACCGCAGTAAATAGAATAGGCATCCCCTTCTATGCCCAAGAAAGGAAGAAAGATTAAGACTCTGGTCAAGAAGAGGCAAAGGGTGATCAGGAGGGTAGTTCCTTTCCCATCTATTCCAAAACCTATTCCCTAAGAAGAGGAAGAAGAGGATGATGAGGACAACATATCTTTAAATAGGAGAACCCAGCTAGCAAGAGCCATAGAACAAGAAAGAAGAAGAAATTCCTCTACTACATTGCCACCAATTCCAGAAGAACCTCTGCAGATAACTACATCAAAGGATGAAATGCAACAATAGATTGATGAGCAAAATGTGGAGGGTACTGACATATTTAAGATGTTAGATTTTGATTTTATGCCTGTAGGGACAGAATTAGTGGGAGACAAAATTAGGGATACCCTAATAAATGAGCCCCAATAGGAAGACTAGACTCAAATGTCACCAGAATCATAGGGTCCTAAGATAACTCCTTCATCTCCATTGCTAGTTTTAGTTATCGATAAAGGCTCTGCTAATCCCCTGCCTCCAAGTACAGAAGAAGAAAATATTCAAAAGGAGCAAGAGGAAGAACCACAACAAATTTCAATTGATGAAGTGTCTTGGGAAGGGAAAATGATTCAATATCCTCAACAAGCTCCCCAAGACACCGAGGTAAGAACAATAAGTTCCACTAAAATAGAAATGATAGAGGGAGAGCCATCATAGAGGGAAAGAAACCCAAAAAGGAGTGATAAGGGAAAAGGGGTGGAAAAGAAAACTCCTTCAACCTCAAGAGGCAGGCCTTTAGTGGAACAAGTCCCAAGGTGGTTATGCAAAGAAATGATAAGAAATAAAAAGCCACAATTCAATGCTAATGAAGAGGATATGATTGAGTTGATTGAATTATGAGGAAACCCAAATCCCCATCAAAAGAGGTTAGAGCATTAACATTCATCAACAATGTCCGAAATCAAGATTTATTTGCACAAGTGGCTATTCCTCCTCCTAATGCATATGTAGAAGATTTGACTCCACAAGATTATCAAATTAGAGAGTTTATGCTTGGAAGGCCCACATTAGGTATAGCTAAGTTAATGGTCACGATGGGGATGAAGGAGGTGTTTAGGAGTTTGGAACAAGAAGGGGTAGAACTGATGAAACTTCATAGGCAAAATAAAATCTTAAAGGGATATTTAGCCGAATTTGTTGGTCCCATGGATCCTGAACACCCCAAGGAGACTTTGAACGCTACACTCGAGAGAAGTAATGGGGGAAAACTATAGTTGGATCCATTTTTGAATGCCTGTCAGCAATGGTGGAAAAGTTTTAAAGAAAAGGGCATTTTGATCATCCAAGGAAATCTAAAGCTACTTTATGTTATGCAAGAAAATGTGGATAAAATGGTAGCAATTTTAAAGCAGGATTTCAGTATTATGGATGAGGTATATACCTGGCAGAAAGAGATACAAGTATTATAGGCAATAAAGGGCCAAAGATATAGAATTCTTATGGATCTATATAATATTGAAGTGTTAGATTTTCTTGATGACTGGATAGAGAAAATAGCAGATAGTAATAAAGTAATGGAATCATTACATGCAAAGATCCATTGACTCAAGGACCAAGCTTGAGAGCAAATTTTGGAAGCAGAGAAACATTATAGTGATGCATGTCTCAACATATTCGAAGATGATGCAAAAGAGAAATTGATACTAGTAGAGATAGTAGTCAAGAAATTTAGGAATATTTTTGAAGAAGTTTCTACTGATGATGACATTTAGCAAGCCTTCAGGATAGAAGAAGCCTTACTAGAGTTAGATACTAAACTCATAGATTTTGTTGAGATCTATATAAACGTAGATAACTATAGGAAAAAGGTCAAGGATAAATGTAATGCCTTAGATATTTTGGATGTATCCAAGGTCACTAAGATTATTGAAAAATTCAAGGGAAAACATTTAGACATAGCTCTGGTATGAAGGGGGACAAAACCCAGAAGCCAGAATTTCAATTTTGACACTTCGTGAAATTTTTGCATTTTTGGACCTTTGAGGTGTGCTGGTGCACTGTTGCATTGGTGCACCAGTGCAATTTTTGTCACAAAGTGTTTGAAGATTTTTGGAGAAGTCAGAGGTGCACAGGTGCACTTTTATAGTAGTTTAACTCCGACAAACGCCCAGTGAAGGAGGAACTTCTATTTTTGATACTTCGAGACACTTCTACTTTGAGTAAAGGCTTTCTTCTTCTTCTTCTCTCATAATTTATTTTTTCTATGACATGTAAAGGTTCATGCATCCAATTAATGAATATAAAAATGGATGGAGTCCTACTAAGCACTAGTTATATTGTTAGTTTGTACGTAGTTTGTTTTATTAAATTAAAAGCATATTATTGCATGAAGATATCTCTCACTCTCAACACAAATTGAGGAGGTGCTTTCTTATAAATACAGGATTGTAATATGTAATCTGGGCCACTATTATTTTACTATAATATTATGCTTTTGGTGCTTTCATTTTGAGTGTAGTAATTCTTGCTTGAATGTGTCATTGTTTTGTGAATTTATGTTCATGGAATTGTGATTGAGCCAAAAATTTATTGCATTATTTTTGGTTGTGCAATCTCTTTTAATTTTGGTGTTTTCTATAGTTTAACAAATTCCACTAACGTATATAGCTTGAGAAGAAATCACCAAATTGTGTCTGCATAACTCCTTGTCTCACATGAGTGAACTTTCCATGGCCTTGCAATTTGATAAAGAGTGAAACATCATAGGTTATTAAGTTTCCCATCGATGATTACATCAGTGGAATCAAGAAAGTGTTACTCCTGTTTTCATTGGTTACCCACTGATTTCTTTGAAAGTTTAACTCATAGACACATCATTTCTATAGCTTATGTCCATTGGGATTTTACTTTCATGTTATTTATTTTAAAGTTCTTGTTATCTACTTTAATAACCCTTTGTTAATTAGTAGTTCATATTAGTTGCATTGTTAGATTGCATTCATATAAAAAACAAAAAATACAAAAACATAGTTCTTTTGCATGTTTATTTTGAAGCAGTGAGCAGATTCTAAATCTCATCCGAAATCATTTGAACTAGAAAAGGTATGTTTATGAAGAATTTTTTTTAATCTTCAACTGATGGGATTCTAGTAGGTCATTAGATCACCAGAACCTTGGAGTTGATTGACAAGATTGACTTTTCAAAAGAGGAGTTCAAAAGAATTCCTGCCATTTAGCATCGTGCATAACGACACTTGAACATGAGGTGGTAAGGAGGGACATGTCACAAAAATGATCTAGTGGAGAGGGATTTTCAATGGATGCTAAAAGTATAATTGCGCTGGAGAGAATCCAAGGGAGAATGGGAAACTTAAAGTGTAATTATGGTGGTTAATATTGACAATCAAACTTATAAAGTGATGAGAGCTTGGCACGGGCCAATTTAGAGGCATCATAATTGGGGGGCCTTTTGGCAAATTTTATGGGTGATCTTATAGGAAACTAGTAATTACTACTTATATTTCTTTACCAAGGTTAGAGGAAAGTACAAGTTTTGTGAGATAAACCAGGGTTTGGCTCATAGTGCCTAGAGAACACATAGCCTTTGTTTTTCTTTCTATAACATAATGGTTGGGGAGAGGCATCATAGAGAGCTAGAGAGAGAAGTTGAGAAGTGGAAGAGGCATTTGAATGTATGGGAGAAGTTGAGGGAAGGCGACATCTCATCTTTCATTGAAAAACTTCATGGTGGGATTTGAAGATAACTAACCTTATGGTGAAGACATGGAGAGATGGGAAGGTGAAGATTGATGGGGTTGACTTCTAGCTCAATGAAGGGGTTATTAATAAGGTCATTAAATCCCCTAATCAGGGCATAAAATTTTATAGGCATAAGAAAATATCCTTGAATGCAGTGAAAGAATTTACAAAGGGTGCGAAGGAGATGAAGGATCTTGTGAAGACTGGAGCCTACGATGAGCTTGCATCTATTAAGAAACTGTGGAGGTTTGTCCTAAGGGGAATTATTTCCTACATTATGCTCGACACAAGGTTTGACAGGATTCAAACCCACCATTTTTTTATCTTAAACCATTTAAGGTATGGAACCAAAATTTACATCCCCTTCTACCTGTTTTTCTCTACAAATAAGAGTATTATGGATTATAAGAAGAAAGTGTATGCTAATCCAATCTTCCATGAGGGTTTATTATTACTCATATATGAGCATTTTAAATCTCAAACTTGTGGAAGGTTTTTTTCCTAGAAGGCAGATTCTTCAGAGGAAACAAAGAGCTCCTACCTCCCATCAGATACAAAGGACAGTTCTAGTCTGCACTTGGAAGATAAAGAGGAGGTGGATAGAATCATAAAGGATATGGGTAGGAAGAAGAAAAAGAATCTAGGGAAAGGAATGGAGAGAAGGATAAAGCGGAAGGAAAACTTGGAGGAGGATTATAATGATGAGGAAGAGGGGACTAGTAAGGCACAAGTAAGTAGGAAGATGGATAGCTTAGTCAAAAGGAAAAGAGGAGAGAAGAAGGATGTTGAGAAGGCTCATGATAAGGGTAAGGAGAGCACTACTAAAGCTTTAGAAGAGAGAAAAGAGGAAGAGGGGTTGACTAATACTATTGTAATTCTGGATGCAAAGGAAAGGAAATATTCATGGAGGAATTTTCATGTCAACACTATGAAAATAGGTCTAGTTAGAGAACATATCAACCCAGAGGTTCTGGAGGGAAGGGATGGAAAAATTTAGTTGGAAGAGCTAATTGACCCAACTTTGGTGATTCTTAGTGATAACGCTCAAGAAATTGGGATGAAGCTCCTAAACAATTCTCACAATAGTTTGGTAGACAATTTATGGTCCATTAAATGGATCTTCCATGAAATCAAAGAGTTCAACTTCAAAACATAGGGGCAGGAAAGGTCAGAAGGAGGGAAAAGAATGGTAGAATTGGCAAGCTAGATGCAAGGGTTTTTGAGATTGAAAAAAGGGTGGAAAGGATGGAGATCTCTCTTCATAGCTTGGCTAACTAGAGCCTTAACATTAATAAAGTTCTTAATGATAACATCATTCAAGGGCACGCAATGATGGAGAAAAGCAAAAAGGGGAAGGAGGAAAAGGACAAAGAGGAAACCAGGGTGACTAATGAGGATGCTTCTTTGCAAGGTGAGAGCCTGATCAAAAGAAGGAGAGTGGAAAAGAGGAAGAGGGAAGAGGAGGTTTCCTTGGATGATAGCCAATCAAAGACTAGTGAGGCTGAGGCCAAGGAAGAGCTGGAGCTCAAGTAAGAGGAGTTGGCTAAAGAATTAGTGCCTTGATCATTTCTCCTAGTTTATGTTTGTTCCCTGGCTTTTGGCCTTTTTTTTTTTTTGTTTCCATCTATTGGTCGGGTTAGGCCTATTGTTTTTTTCTATTTCTTGGTTGATAGACATGAACTTTTAGTAGTTTTTATGTTGTTAATTGGTGGGTTTCAAGAACCCCTATAAAAACCTTATTTTACTTAATTAAAAACAACCAAAGGTGTGGCTTCTTTGACATTTATTTTTCTCTTTTTGTATTTTTACCCATATTTTTATTTCTTTTGATACTATGACATTGGAGTTTATAAATACCTAAGTGTTAACTCTTCCTCCTATTAAGTTTATTCTCTCCAACTTTTTCCCTAATCCTTTGATTGTAAAACCTTTTGTAAATACCATCGCCAACTTGATAATGATATTGAGAAGTGTTTTCATTTAAAATATGTTATTCAAGACCTCATTGATTATAATACTATATTATATATTTAGGGCGTTAATGATCAATGAAAATAATTTGCAACACCTCCTAACCAAAACTTACAAATCTATACCAGTCATTTTTCACCTCATTCATCTAATACTATTATTCTACCAATCCTTCCGTTCTTCTACCCATGTTTTTGATTATGATGATAGGTTTATTGAAGCCAATAATATTATCAATCTTATTGATAAATCCAAACCGAAAGCTAAACCCAAACATGAAACTAAGCTTTGAAAATTACCTTTGATTAATCTTGAAGTCAATTGATTCTAAAACTAAACCCAAACATGAACCTAATATTTGGTTTACCTTTTATTGTCCACTTAAAACTTCCAATATTGATTGATACCAAACCCAACTAAATATCTAGAAAAAATAAGCATAATTCTTGTGCTCATGATCATCATTGTACTAAATTTCATGCAAGAGCTCATGAACCTATTGTCCAAAACCTCTCTTCTCCTAAAATAATTAATGAAAATTTGATTACCTTTGATCATTATATACTTCTCTCAAAGGAGGTAAGTAATTTGAAAATGATAAAATTAAATAAATATGATAATTCTATTTGTATCTTGGATTCTACTATAATTAATTTGGATGAGTAAGATAATCTTGATGATGATATTTCAAATGTTACCAATGAAACTAATTATGCTTATGATTTTGGTAAAATGTTTGAGCTTATTGATTTTTCTCATGAATTACCAAAATTATGTTTAAATACAACAATTATCTCTTAATCTTGGCAACAAACTAAGTGGCCTAGCTTCATAGCATGATTTTTGTTTGGAACTAGCTATTGTTCCATCTACCATGCTAGTTGTTTTCCCTCTTGTGTGTCTCCCACCTTCCCTAAACACTAAAAATTAAGATGGGGGGTACATGATATACTAGTCTATCTTCTCTTGTGTGGTGTATTTTTTGTGTTTTCTTATTGCAATGTACTTTCCCCATTATTTATTTCTTTATATATTTATTATTTCTTATATGACCCATGTTTCTCTATTATACTAAAAGGTGATAAAGGACTCAATATGTCATGATATTCCTCTATTTGTATCACATTTCTTCTATATGTTGTGCATTTGTGATTTTTCACTAATGTGCCAAGTTTTGTTGTCTAATTATGATTGATGCAAAACAATATCTACCTATTCTTTTTGGGTCTTCGTGATGTTGGCCCTGAAAGACTCTTCTTTGTGAATCTTATGTACTCTTGTTTTAGTTCTTCTATCTATGGGAGATAATGATATTATCATTATGGTGATCACATTAATATATGAGATAGTAGTCTCTTCACATTATTTATTCATATATCTTCATTTTTCCTTGGTATGTCCATTCTTTAGGACATCTCTTAGTAAAAACATTTATTATGGTTATGTGTATGTTTTGTTAAATCTATTTCTCTCATTAACATTTTTGTAATCATTTTAATGTGAAAGAATACAACCCATTTCGTGTTTTACATTTACAACAATTTGATTCAATCTATCTTATGGATGACCAATTATTTCCTTATGTCCATCCTTTCATTGGATCCCTTAACATAGATAATGTGTTCCTAAGGATTTATCCTCCTTTTCTTTATCCTTTAATGGAAATTATATTTTTATTAAGGTCTGATTCTCCTTTCTTTCATCCATGTGGAGGTAATGCTTTCCTTAGGCCTAATTAGTATTCTAGATATGTTTTCCTTAAGGATTGATCTTCCTTTCTTTGAACTTGTACCATATTAAAATGGAAGCAACCACCATTTAAGACCTTTTAACAACCCTACCATTATCACTTTAAGAACCATGGATGGACCTCTACTCATTCTCTTATTTCTTTTTTCTTTTCCTAATTTTGTTTGGACTCCCTCTAAGACCTCTAGGACCTCTATCCAATCTCTTTCTTGAGCATACATCAACTTGGTTGACCTCTTCTAGGAAGAGGTTGGTAAGGTTGACCTCTTCCCCAAGGGAAAGAGGCCTCAGGGATTGAGTTGCCTCAAGGTTTCCAATTATTTTATTTTTATCTCTAGTAAAGGGGACTTGGGATCTTCATTTACATATATTTTTATAATCCTTCATTAACATAAGCTATCCATGCATAATCAAGGCATTCAAGCATTTAAGAAAGAAATTTTTCATCAATCATTCAAGGCACTCAAAGTTTCAAGTATCATTTGTGAGCATTTCCTCTTCAAAATCTAGCATTTTGGTAGCCATCAAGGCAAGAAATCTACATTGCGTCATTCATCATCATCTTCATTTATGCATATTTACATCCATGGCTCCATGATGTTTTTTTTGGAGATCCATTATAATTGTAGAGATATGCACTTGTGGAGATCAACTACATCCTACATAGTGAATTCAACATCTACAACACACAAGAAAGACAAATCCTTATTGACAAGGATTTGTACAAGAAAGTTGAATACTTACATTTATCTTGTTTCCTTTACATACACTACATTTAAATTTCATGGTTTATTCCTCAATCTCAAGTTTGACCAAGGCAATCCCTTATCCACCCACAAATAAAAACTAGATTTTATTATGTGCACAAATAGTTTAGCAATTTTGTAGTTGTAGATCTAGAAATAACTCCTCAAGATCTTTCAAAAAAAGTTGGGTAGACCTAGTTATAGGGTCTCAGGAACATGGTGACTTCATGGAATGGCATCTAGAGGCATTTTCCAAGGTTGATCTATTCCCAGAGCCCCCGCAGGAAAAACCACTTTTGGATTTTTTTGGGTTTTGTATTTTATTTGGAGATTTGCAAATAAAATTTTAAAATTGGGTCTAGATCAGCACTTTTCAAAGAAAAAAGACACTTTCCTATACATATTTTATGGTAAGCACTCTATCATTCATTTCATATTTTAATCTTAACCTAATTGCACATCTTAATTTGGTTGATAGCAATTATTTAACACTTAGATATGCATTACATATCTCACCTAATCAATTAGTTCAATTGCATAATCACACTCACATATCACACATAGGACAAAGACTATTTGTTTTCACTACATTCATTTTAGCATTTTGAATTCAATATTGGCATCCATTCCTCTATTTGGGCCTTGCTAATCTAATTTGAATTCTAAAGAGGTTATGCTTGGAAAACATTTTTCTCTCATACAAACATTTTAATGCTTTTTCATGAAAAATGGAGGCATAGGTCCTATTTTCCCTCTTCCATTTTTCATCAAACTAGATCTATTTGGATCCAAATTTTTCCTTAGGCTTGATCAATTATCTAGATCCCTTAAGGGGGGAAATAAATTCCATAAGGGTTGATATTCATAAATGGTTGTTCTCTTTGAAGACAATACTTTTCTTAAGCATGACTTTTCCTTCTAGAACCCTCAATGGATACAATTTTTTCCATAAGGACCAATCCTCTTTGATGAGTTGACTAGCATAACATAACTTTCTAGACATTCAATGCCATCTTTTGCAATGCATTCTCTTTGTGTGATCGATACTAATGAAATACCTTACTATGTTTGTGGTCATATGTGTGTGTGTGTGTGTAACTCTAAAACCAAAATAAAAGTGGCATAACTTGAGATATACACACACACACGCATATGTATACATACATATATGTATATATATACATATATATATATATATATACATATATGTATGTGTGTGTGTGTATATATATATGTATATATATATATATATACATATATGTATGTGTGTGTGTGTATATATATATGTATAGATATATATATATGTATAGATATATATATATATGTATAGATATATATATATATATGTATATATATATATCTATATATATATATATATATATATATATATATAACATATATGTATACATATATACATATATCTATACATATATATATATATCTATACATATATATACATATATATATATATACATATATATATATATATATATATATGTATGTATGTATGTATGTATACATATATACATATGTACATACATATGTATGTATATATGTATACATATATCTACACACACACACACATATCTCAAGTTATGTCACTTTTATTTTGGTTTTAGATTTGATGATGACTTAAGTCGTGTGGGTATTGAAGTTGAGGAAAGCTCAACCCGACAGCTCCCAAGAATCACTTGTATTCAAACACCTAGCATAGAAAGAGAGAAGAAAACACATTCTTGATGAGCAAAAAGATAAATTTCTATTAATAAAAAGTGAATGAATTAATTACAAAAGAGATCTATCCTTATAGAGGAGATCAAAACCCTAAAAGGTAAAACCTAGGCTACATGATAATAATTAATAAAATAATTAATTCTTATATGCAAAATTTTTAGCTTAAGCAAAATAAAATTAATAAGGAAATATCTTATTACTCTAACACCCCCCCTCAAGATAAACTTGGGGAGTAGCTAAAAACCTAGAAATTATTATTGAAAGTAGATTTGGGTCTTGACAACAAAGCCTAATGAGGTGCCCAAGCTCAACCAAATCCTTGTAAAGAGGAGAAATAGAGAAAATCACATGGGAAAAATCCTACTCCAAAAAGAGACGGAAAGAATATCCCAAAAGATAGGAACAAAAGAATGATCATTAAGAACACCACTGAAACATGAAAATACAAATACTATCAAACTAATGATCTAAATAATCTCTACTATATAGAACATGACCAAGTAGAGAAGAATAAGACTAAAGAGTTGATCAATCCAAGATGTAAGATATCTTCATAGCCTCTAAAAACATTAATGAGAGAGTTTCTACATGGTAAGTGATTCATTTCACCAAAATGTATAGGTATCCAACAATAACAATTGCTTAGTACATAGGATCAAGTACTAAAGACATAGATCACTCCATCAAACCAAGGAAGAAATAGAACCAACATAACTCTCCTATAATGCTAAGAGATAAGACATGATCACTGAAAATGAATGCATAATCTATTGCAGAGATAAGAACCAGGAACATCAATATTGCAGAAGAAGTACAAACACCTATAATGGCATGTGTCATTAACACATCTAAAACTATTGTTATGGAAGGAACACTCACTTGAAAAAGGAAGATGGTGAATATTTACAACATGAAACCTCCCAAGGAACTTTATAATGTAGTGTGAGTATAAAAAAATACAATGATGTGTAAGATCTTGAAATGCAATAGAGTGACACTTTATCTTAGTGTTTTTGAAAAAATGCTATAATCTATATAAACAAGAATCAAAGAGACATAAAGCTAGTGCAACATATCATACAACCCATGATGAGTCATCTCAAGTAACAAAATAAATCCTTAGACCTGAAATAACCAAAATATCCTCTAGAATGTAAAAATACAAATAAACTAAATAGAGTGTGCCTGGGGCAGAATCTAGAAAAATAATCAGTATTACTAGAAATATTTTTGAAATACCTTTCTAGAGATATAAAGAATTCCCAAATCAAAGATTGAATACTCAAGATATGTCTCTTGGAATGCAAAAAGAACTCCTGACTTTGACAACAAAAAATGTCATTAAAAATACATCAAAACTAAAAAACATCTATACCATTGTGATAGGCTCAGAACCAAC
The DNA here is from genome assembly GCA_028749045.1 of Cupressus sempervirens. Classification (NCBI taxonomy): domain Eukaryota; kingdom Viridiplantae; phylum Streptophyta; class Pinopsida; order Cupressales; family Cupressaceae; genus Cupressus; species Cupressus sempervirens. The sequence goes on along the minus strand of CM053786.1, from coordinate 727,168,767 downwards.
TTTTCTTACATATCTTGTTTGTCAAAAATAAAGTTCAGGAAAGCAACATATGAAAAAAAAAACACACATAGGTCCATATTGAGCTAGAAGGGCTTGTAGGGTATGCTAATGTTAGTAAGTGGCAAGCTCAAATTTGATGGTTAAATGGTCGTCAAGGCAAAAAAATGCCAAAAAATGTCCCTATGCCAAAAAAGAAATAGTCCACCAGAAAAGAAACTACATATCAAAAAAAATACTGTCAATAGAAAAAAGACCAGGTCAAAGCCAAAATAAAAATCTGGTGGTAAAATAGTTTCCATGTGTCTCAAAAGGACAAAAAGAACAACCATTAAGTGCTACAAAAAAAATAGTCAATGGAAAAAAAATCCATTACCATTGGCCTGATGCAGTACAAGGTAGGAGAATCCCCAAAGGAGATGTGCTATCCCTCAACAAATAACCACACAGTGGAAACACACCAACAATGCAAGATCTTATACCAAATCACAACTCTTTATTCATAAATCAACTATTTACATGAAATATGCCTAGTTGTAAGGCCTTTCGGGTTAGGGCCAAATACAAAATCAATTACAAAATGGTTTTGCAAGATCCCTTAAGATCCAACTGCACACTAATCCCAAATAGTCAAGGTCCACACTCTGGTAGAAACCTCCAAGGAAGATCTAAACTCATGCTCTCAAGCTCACTAAGAAATCTCCTTGTTTCCCAAGCCACAACTGCTAGCCCTTTTCAAAGTTTAATCCTATACTTCATCCCCTTCTCCAACATAGATGAATCATATCCCTAAAAACTTCGCAAGACCCCCTACTTGTACCCAATCAAGCCATAAGTCAGCCTAGTAAGCTACAAATTAAATAAACCCTTATATTAAATACATGTTGAGCTACAAGTCCGCCTCCAATAGATATTAAATATAAAATTCCTGAAAAGGCATACAACACAAATCAAATGCACATAGGAGAGAACCAAGACCCAAATAGGTCCACACAAACTCCTAGATTGATCCACACCATGGTCACACAATACCTACATTAAATGCACTAACTTGATCAAGAACAATTTGCAAGAAGTCCATCCCACAAGCCACACTACTAAGTGTCAGTAAGACCACAAGTGTGGCTGAGCTCCCACAAGCCTTGTCGGGTTCCATAGGTGTTAAGTAACCAATGCATGTCAAGCACAATAGTGAGTGCTAAGCAATAGTAGATTTCAAGATCCTTGAGAAACCAAGCCCTCCTTCAATGATCAAGCACTTCAACCAACACTACACCCAAAAGAGGCTGAGCACCACTCCTTTGGTGATCGAGTCCATAACTTTGAAGCCAAAATATCTCCAACATACAGGATTGCTAGTCAACCAAGGATGCAATTGCATTAGACACACTAGGTTTGAAAAGATGTTGTCAATAGCTGGAAGAACATCTTATGGGATTCAAGGTATAATTCCCAAATTGGTTCTTCACATACATATCCTCCAAGTCCTCAACTTGTACACTATTTCCCTTGTTCTACTTCTACTTCTTCACATCCATCCTTGGTGTTCCATAGATCTAATTTCCATGTTGATCTCTAACCCTCTCAAAAAATTGCAACTCAACTTGGTTGCCAATACTCAGGTTCCTCCTACTAAGCTCTTCATCCTATAAAGGAATTAGGGATTGCTTCCTACCACCTTTCACAATTGTAAACACATTCTTTACACAGTCATGCACAACCCTATAATCATATTGCAAAGGTCTACCAAGAAACAAATGACAATTTTTCATGTCCATAATATCACACAACACTTGATCTTTATACTGCCCAATCTGGAAATCAACAAGGCATTGTTCCTTTACTTTAAAATCATGTTCACCTTGCAACTAGCCAATCCTATAAGGATAAGGATGTCTCATTCGCTTCAAAACAAGTTTTTGAACCATCTCCTTAGCAAAAAGGTTATTAGTACTACCACCATGCACAATCACATTGCAGACTTTACCACCAGAATTAAAACAAGTCCTATACAAATTACTCCTCTAACAAGAGTCCAGTGTCCTCTAACCAACTAGTACTCACCAAGCTAAAAAAATATCTCCTTGCTTAGGTTGACTTCCATGATCCTTAACCTCATTCATAACAACAACTCTTTTGTCACCATTCTTAGGACATTAAAAAAAATATATGCCCTAATTCTCCACATTTATAGAAAGTACCCTTAAACTCACCTCTATTTGTCCTCTTCTAATCAACAGGTTTTGATTCATCTTCTTCACTCAGTTTAGCCTTTGCTGAGCTATCTTGCTTCTTCTTCCCTCTAGCATTACCTTGACTTTTTCTCTTCAACTTATCTTCTACCTTCAAAGCATTCTACTAAGCATCCTCAATTGAATCAATCTTCAACATACCAATCTCATCTTGGATATTGAATCTTAAACCATTAATGTACTGAGCTACCTTCTTCTTTGACAAATCTTTGTGCCTAGACTAGATAGTCAACTTGTAGAACTCCTCGGTATAATCTTTCAAAGTCATATATTTCTATTTCAAATTTTGAAACCTCTTGAACAACTCAATTCCATAATCAACATGAATAAACTTAGCCATCAACTTAGTTACCATCAACCTCCATCTAGTGATCTTCATTTTATCTTCCTCTTCTCTATCTCTTTGTAGTTCTTTCCACCAAAGAATAGCATGTCCTTTCAACTTAGTTTATGCCAACCTTACTTTGAGTGGATCTTTAATATCCATAAGCTCAAACTAGTCTTCCAATTCACCAACTCAATCAATCAAATCTTTAGGATTCAAAGTATTTGAGAAATGAGAAACCTCCATCTTATATTTTAACTTCAACTAAGATCTTGGCCTAGCAAACTAACAACCCCTAGTTCTAATAAGTCTCTCCACACAATTAGTTTTATCCTCACCACTCAATCCAATAGCTTTGAAATCTCTAGAAACCTCTTCATAACTATCTTTAGGACTTGCATGCCTAGGTACACCACCTAAAGTACTCACAATTTCAAAAATCATGTCACTCTTCATCAATGTTATCTCAGATCTGAATTTAGATTTAATCTTCTTTGAGATCCTTTCCTCTAAAACATCACTAAGATCATCAATTTCCCTAGAGTCCAATATTCTTGGAGGCATCTTCCAAGATTTTAGGAAACCCTGTACAACAAATCAAAAAATCCAAAAGATTGATTAGCTCCACACACTAGTACATTTGAGGTCATTTTTCAACCATTATTGGTCAAAATTTTGACCCAATTTTTGACGAAATCTCGACCAAGTTTGAACAACCCATTGGTCAAAAATTTTCTAGTCAAAATTTTGACCAACCTACTGGTTGGTCAAAATTTTGACCAATACGTTGGTCGAAACCTTTCAAACATGTTGGCACAAGCTCTGCCAAGCATAGCTTGGTCAAAATTTTGACCAATGCTTAGTCAAAAATTGCCAAGTATTGGTCAAAATTTTGACCAATGATTGGTCAAAAACATCCATGCATTGGTTAAAATTTTGACCAATGCTTGGTAGAAAAATACTAGGTATTGGTCAAATTTTTTTTGAGGCTCACACTTGTTGAGGTCCACTTCAAAAATGGCCCTTCCCGTGAAATTGTTCTGTAAAACCTTTCTAATGAGATAATGTGTTATGAGCTCTTCATCAGTGGGATGGAACGTGAATCTAGGAGGCAGTTGTGCATCACCCATATCATGACTATAACTAAATTTAAGAGCCTCTATTATTGAATTCTCTTAACTTTAGTTGCAGTCATGATATGGGTGATGCAAAACTGCCTCTTGGATTCACATTCCATCCCACTAATGAAGAGCTCATAACACATTATCTCATTAGAAAGGTTTTACACAACAATTTCATAGGAAGGGCCATTGCTAAAGTGGACCTCAACAAGTGTGAGCCTCAGGGAGGGTTCAATTCCGTCCTTTATTATCACTATGCGTATAATCCCACACACCCATTTGATCTCGAATGATGATATGTATTGAATGTTAAGTGTTTGTGCTAAGTGCTCCAAAATGATCCATTTCATGCCTTCATCTATACACAATGTCTTTCTAGTTTCTTTCTACTTGCACGCCCATTTCATTTCATATGATCATCTAAAAATTGTGTCACTCTAAGCTCTCAACTATTTCCTCTTGATTGATCATCTCATAACTATTGAATGAGAGCTTTGGGATAAGCTATAGGCATCCATCAAAGCATAAAGGATTTTATCAGACGATGCAGATGAAGTAGTAGCATTTTCCTTGGGAGACATGCTTGCAAAATGGAAGCATAGATAAGTCATGTGAACTGTTTGACGGGATGCTTGAATGTAATGTGGTCATCAAAAGCCACGATTTTTGGATATGCACAAAATAGATATATTGAGAGAATATATTTGTTTAAGTTGCAACTGCCTTGGTAGACATGCATGCAAAATGTAGAATCATAGGTAAGGCATTTGAACTGTTTTATTGACTACCTCCATGAAATGTCGTCTAATGGCAAGCCAATATTGTAGGATATGCATATTGATTTGTTGAATATATCTAGATGATGTAGTGACATCCTTGTTATTGCAACCAATGCCACATATGTATAAAACTGGGATTCCAACTCTTATTGAGGTTGTAAATTATGTTGAACATAGTCTCAAGCCATAATAGTTTTCTATCTGCCAAAATTAGAGAGAGAATCATACAAACTTGTGTGAGCTCTTTGTATTTTCTTTGATATGATATTCAAGAAAAGGATGAGAAACAAAAATCTAAATAAGTGGGAAAGCTCTCCATGTGCTCTACACCCCACAAGTAAATCTACTCTAATAAAAGAGGTAATCAAAAACTAGTTCACTTTGCATTTGTAACCTTGGGCAGGCTCTTAGCAACATGCTCACACTGAAACTTTGACATAAATGAGAAATAGACAAGCTCACAACCCTTAGGAAGGCTTTCTTAGATAAGAAGTTTCTGAGCAGACACAAATCCTCACTAATAATCCTGCTGCGATTTTTTTGTTTAAATCCAAACATAGTTGTATTATCTTGGGCAGAGGAGACTACTGTTGTTTGTGGTTAAGGATCCTTTAGGTTAGTAGAATCACATGAAAATTGGATATGACATTGCAGTAAGCAAACTGTAATTAGAGCTAGGAGCTTGCCTAGTGATTAGGGCTTGAGATTGGACACTGCATGAAGCATTTGTAGGCATTTGAGTTTGAAGCGTCACCAGCACAAAATCAAATTGAAAATGAAACTTGGCAAATAAAACTAAATAAAAATAGTCCTCTTGAGTAAATATCAACATTGTATATACAATACCATTACAGTGCACTATACTTGGTACAAATATATTGTTGGGTGAGTCCCGTGACATAATGCCAATTCCTAGGTACATCAATATGCCTACTTATCCAGGTATATCATTTTCTTATGGATAAAGGACAATCTACTGAAAAAAGAAAAGACCACCTTTTACAAATTCACATAGATATGAACCCATTCATTTCTGAAGGTAATGCTCTTACTACTATTTCACCCCCAGTAAATTTGTTCTAAGTTCCCAAGTGATGATAGCTATAGCATTAGCAGGGAAAGCTCTGACCAATGTAGGCCCCAAGCCACCATATAATCCTCTAAAATTGAGTTCTCTATAAATCTGTCAAACATAGAATTGGGAAATGGTTTCATGTTCATTAATATGAGCACTTCTTGCTTTTAAATTTATCTATTGGTTATCTAAGACTACTTAGTAGAATAGATCCTAGATGAAAAGGCAGAAGCTAAGTCCCATGGTATTTGAACATTTAAATTTTAATCTTTTAACCCAATTTAATAATCCAATCGTCAATCCTAATAGATATCCTAATTTTTGTCATAAGAATCCAATAGCCTTGTAAAAGCCTAATCAAAATCTTTATTAAAAATTAATTTAAAAACATTTTTTCTAGAGTAGAGTCCACGTAAAAATGAAATTTTATGTCCTACCATCCTGATTGTGTGTATAGGATTTCTGCTAGCATTAATATTTGGAGCTGTTTGAATACAAATTTTGGAAACATTGAGAGGCAAAACAACTTAGAAAAGGGAATTCTTACATTAAGTACCATAGTAGATTCAAAATGAAAAACAACATCAAACATACCTTTCTTCTTGTGGCATTCTAGAATGAATGTAGATTGATGGAAGGTTGCACTCCATAGGAAGCTTGTTCAGCTCTGCAACTCTGTTAACACTCTTGACAAATATCACAACTTGATTGAAGTCCAGTGCATCAAACAAATCATTCAGCTTCTGGTTCTTCTCCAGCTCACTCAGTTTGATGTAGTGCTAGAAGAATCTCAAGACATAAATACCAAACACAACAAAATAGAGAATTGTTACTATTTTATCAGACATTATTAAACTCAAATAAATTCAATACCTGAACTAAACCATGAAGTGTCAATTTTGCCTCATAGTCAACATATATCTCCATAGGCTGTAAATGGAAACAAATGTGTGTAACATTAGGTGGTGTGATTGCCATCAAGAGCCAATAGTGCTACAATAATCTACCTCATATTTGTACCACGAAAAAATAACTAAACATAGCTAGTGCAATTATCATGAAAACTTCCAGAAGTCAAGACATGATTTGTGCCCTCAAAGAATGGTTTATCTAGTGAACCTATCGAGATAATTATAGAGAAACTAAAGAGGGCACTTATATCTACAACAAATGAGGTTGCCATATGACACTTTATTCACAAAGCTAAAGAAAATCTAGTTAGAAGATACAAATATGAGTTAAGCCGTGACTATCCATTTGAGTTAGGTGACAATGAGATGCTGCAAAACATACCAAATTAGAGTTACCAATAAATAATGTTTTCAATTCACACAATTATATTTATTATTTACAATTTATAGACTTATTGTGCCAAAAGTATTAAATAAGAGAAACCAGTGAACAATATTGTGTTGTCTCTTGCACATAATATTAAGTTCTGGCTAAATTGATAATCTTTTTTTGTTTAAATTTATTTACTACTAATCCAAGAATTCCATTTATCTATCCCAATTCCCAACCTCAAAGTAGATGGTCATTTAGCTCTTCCCACTCATATTTATTGTGCCTAGGTGGCTGTGTACCTAATTACTATTAATTCTTTAGAAATAGACTTTCCCAACTCTTGTAATGCAGTCACCCATGCAAGGGAAACTCTGGACTTCTAATCCTGCATCATATCCTAAGGATGGATCTCATACACAGTGCTGTCCAAGAATATTTTTTCACAATGTTATGAACCATGGAAACTAAATATCTTTAAAAGTAGGCATTGTATGACTGGAAAACAAAATAGCCAAAACGATATTAAGAATAAAATTTGGCACGAAGTGCAAGCTTTTTCAGTCTTCGTTGTTCTTCTATAGACTTCAAATTTTTACTGTCATCCAGGCTATCATTAGCTTCATCTCCATATTTCTCTCCCATCTCTAGATCTTCAAAATCTCCATAGGAAGAGTCATCATCTTCATCACTCTCATCTATTGCTTCACCTTAGTGAGCAACCTTTGACCAGTCACTAGTAACAAAGCGGTTGCAAATGCTTTCAAGTACATCCTGATTTAACCAATCACTTAATTTTGAATCATCTACCTATGGCTTAGTGTAGTCATCAGCATTAGGATCTTCAACATTGAGATGCGCATCATGTTTTTTCTGTCAAAGTACAAGTAGAAAAATATTAAGTCTGTGATGTAAATAATTGATTATAGAATAGAAAACATGCAAAAAAAATAGCAAATGGTTTTCCATCACACAATTTGCTTGCTCCATAGTAATTGTGACCCAATTGGAGGAAAAGAATGAATGTGGAAAGGTTTCAATAAACAATGAAGCATTACAATACATATAAATATCTTATCACTCAACACAATGTCTGAGGTGGGAATATCGATAAATCATCAAACACTTCCAAGTTGAACCTAGCTTATATCTGTACACCAAAACCTTGAATCTAGTAGCCATGAGAACAAGTTTGAGAGGGTAGAGAAAACTAGGACAAGCTACATCTTCCAAAAAATTATAGGAACAAAATTTTTAAGCGAGTGCATCCCCTTTTTTTGCATCAAACCTTTTCTCTGCTACAATGCCTATTTTTGTATCTTGAATATTCACCAAAATGCTCTACATAAAAATTAGGGAAGCAATAACATGATATTAGTATCAATATTTTTAAGCAAAAAGATGGCTAAATATCATCACCTAAAAGGTCAGGTATTTAAATATCATCACCTAAAACTTATGCAACTTTGATGGTTATTAATTAGGTTTTCCACTTGTAGTTGTGCTTGTTATATATTATGTACTTTAAGCTCTTCTCATGGCCTCTTGACTTCTTATCCTTTGGTTTCTTATTTGAGATTTGATAAGAGATCCCATGTAATAGGGAAGCATCCATATGGGAAACTTTTTCATTGCAAAATCCAAAATCCAAAATCCAAAGATGTTACTATTTTTTAACCTTAAGCTTTGCAACTTGATGTTTTTTTGTTTCAAATTGCATTTATGTGCTACCCTGCATCCTTAGTAACACTACTACATTTAACCTCATTTTTCTACCAAAATTTTTGACCATTCACTAAATAAATTTCATTTGGTCAGAATGTTAAGGAAAAAAATTTCTTTTTTTTACATGTAAGCCCATCACGGGGCTTATGCATAAAAAAACAAAAAAAATATTTGTAACTTTGTCTTTCCCACGCGTGGGTTTTCTATGATGATGACCGCTACTCCCACCCACATGGGAGATGCTTTGGGCTCGAAACAGAGGAGGAGGGGGGTCCTCTTCCTGTTACCATTGCCAAATTGTAGCATTGCTGAGGCTAAGGGTTCGGACATGGACTTCATCAATGTGGCCTACAACAACCTCATTCATGCCCACTGGGATTTTCTCTCTCAAATTGCCTCTGTGCTTACCCCGTTAAGAGTAAGCCATGTTTTGCTCAAGACCCATAGAGACCACATACTTGCCAGACAATTCTTCAACTGGGTTGGGCAGCAGAATGGCTTCACCCACAACATTGAGACACACTGCTTGATGTTTCACATTTTGGTTAGGGTTAACAAGTTCAAAACTACTGAGGCTGTCATGAAAAAGGTCATTGCACCCAAGGTAGGGAATCCTGGTCCTGAAATCTTCCAAACCTTGGTGAATACATACAGGCTCTGTGATTCTACTCCCAAGGTATTTGATGCCCTTTTCATGACTTATGCTCATTCCAACAAGCTAAAAAATGCAAGAGTCATCTTTTGCAGAGCCTTTTTTTGGTTTGTACTGGTTTGATCTTTAATCAAATAGTTTAAACCAAAAAAAGGGGCTTGTAACAAATTTAAATCCATCCTCCATAGGTATTTATAGTTCCATTGTCTTGCAACATATTGTGTTTCTAAATTTTTATTACTGCAGTTCTCTAGAAAATCAAACCCGATTCACAGGCTCAATCTAGAAATGTAGCTACAGAACAATTTTATTTATAATAAAAAGCTCTGGAATTTTATTTTTATTTTTATGTATTGTACTAGAGAAACCTACTGGCAACACATCCCAACTGCATAGTGTCCGAACCACCTTAAAACTTAATATAAGTAGCTTGGCAACATCACATGTAAACCCATTTCCTATGGCAGGGTCAAAAGACACCATTCTTTTTGATGAAATCTTCTAACCATCTAAATTAAATTTAATATTTAAGTACAATAATCAAACAATAAAGTTTGGAATGATATAACAATCACTCTCCCGAAGTATCTAAACAGGCCTTGCCTAGAAAATAGAAACCATAAAAAACATTTGGGCAGTGTCCACAAACAGAGAACCCTTGAGCAGGTAATGTAATACTAGTTGAAGGAGGGCCTAAATTATCCTCCCTTTTTGAGAAACCACAGTTAATATTTTTAAAATTTTCATGAATAATTATAAATAAGTTATTTAAAATGCATTTGAATCACCTTGTATCCAATTTTGACCTATTTTCAACATTGTCTTTTGGTTGACCTGTAATAGTTTTGGTTGGGACTTCAGATCCAATATTATAAGGACTGAAAAGGAACTATGTGACTAGATAAATATCTCACTACAGTCAGATCTTCTGCTTGTGAACTTAGCTTCTTTATACACAAAGTGAGAGGTGATTTGCTTGCTCTTTTCATAGTGCTGCATTATTAAGCGCCCAGATGGCATTTCTAAGCCTTCAAATTGGCACAAAAATTCTTTCAAGCAATGGCTACTATATATTACATTAAGACTTCTTCTAGGAAGACAAGACTCTTTATTGTTATAGATTGAACATTGGGATTGGAGCTACCTTGAGTAAGAGAGGTCTTAGGAGGATAGCTATTGACAATAGGATCATGAGGATTTGCATTGGTGATTTTCTTGGTTGATTTAGCTGACTCACTCTACCTATTTTTATTTTTTTCCCACTTAGTATGACAGAATAGGAATTTATAGGAAGTTCACTTGATTTTCTCTAAGAAAACAAGCTAATTGGGTCTCATTTTTTCAAAGCTATATGCGTTTTGTATTAGAAGTGGGAAATCAATCATCATTAATTTGTGTACGAATAGATAATCTCAAAGCCCTTAAAATAAATTGAAGCAACATGCTTCTTGTGCAACATAGAATTGACATTATGAAATGAAGATGTTGGATTTGATTGGAAACAAGTTAGGAAGCAGTGCATGAAATGAAAAAAATCAATAAAAGGAATGAGAAAAATTTAATTTAAGAGAAGATATATCAAGAAGATGAATTAGTTGTTGCTTATTTTGTACAAAATGATACTCTAGGAATCAATTATTTCTTTGATGTATGGATCATACCCACATCAAGAGAGTTCTATAAGTGTCATGCCAATTGAATGAGAGGAGGTGTGAAGCTCATCTAGGCTCTAGTAACATCCTGGATAACAGAATAGTGGATGGAACTAGAATGAACTCATTTGATTTTCCAGGTCATGACGCATACCTTCTCTAACAAAATTTTAACCCACTTAGTACACTAGTACAAAAATTTATGTGAGCTTTGTAGCAAGGTAAGCATATTTTATGATGATATTGTTGTAACTGCCACACAAGACAAGGGAGAAAAATGTGAATACAACAGGGGGGTCAAGAACAGTAAAAAATAAATTATATCAACTTGTGGAATCAATAACTATAGTTTTTTTCTAGGATTTACTTAGAACAAACACAAAAGTACTCACTGCTAGTGTTGATCCATTTGGAAATCTAGAGTTCTGAAAAAAACCAGAACAAGCCTATTAGCTCAACTTCGTGTTCATAATTTTGCAATTACAACTCAAAATGACACCATTCAAAAGGTGCATCGAAAAGTTTCACCAATTATAACATAACAAAGAGGTGCAGAACTTTGATTGCCACACATCTCACACTATGTAACAACACGAGATGCATGGTTGTATGATTGATTGTGAAATTATCCATGTAGATCAAAATATAGACAAGGTGATTTGAGATAAATCAATCTCACACAATGAAGTTGATTTGTCATCAAATTCTAGCACCTCGCCTCGCCCCTAAGACATTAGTCATTGATTCAAGATTAATCAATGATGGATCACAGAGATGCACATCAATAGTAGTTGTGATGTTCTTTCTACTATTATCCACTCCCCAGTAGCTCCATGATCCATCTTCCTTATTCAAGAAAGCTAACATTCCATTACCTTCTGTAAGGATGCAGATATAATTCCTCATTGTCAGGAATCTATGCTTGGATATACCATCAAATAATAGCTGCTTACCCGAATTCAAAATCCCCATCACATCTCAAGGCATCTGTGAAATCAGCTTCTAGGATGGGTTTGGGTTTGAAGTTATATTTAAATTGCTCTCAAACTCCAACTCCCACAAACACAAACACAATTGACGTGAATCCTATGTTATGAGAACCAGGGACGAGTCACATACAACCAGGTTAGGCTCCATTCTCCCACTGAGTTCGAGCAAGCATAAATAGAATTCTCGAGATGTGTAATCTTCTTTAATTCTAAAAACTATGAGCTTGTCCATGGAGATGCCAAAGGTACACCAATATAACTCCTTGAAGAATACAAGATCCCTAAATGTTGATGTGGTCCATTCCCACTATAGAATAACCCATGATTCGCTTGGAAAATCAAAAATTGTTTGATGGCTTTACCTACAAAATCATTGACATATTTGATCAAAAACATTTGGAGAGTCATTCCAAAAACTAACCCAATTAAGGAAAGAACGGACCATGGAGGACTATGTGATAGAATCATAAAGGCTTTTTGTCTTGGTTACCAGAATAAGTGAAAAAGAGACTCACACACCTACTATGGAGGGACTATAGAAGGGAAAATTTCATTTTTCTTAAATCTAAGCCCGTGTTGGTCAACACGAGCTTAACTTCAAAATCAAAAATCATTTTTAATTTCATTAATATTTCATTGAGCGCGTGGGAAGGGTAAGGAGCTGGACCTGGAGCATGGTGTAAAGGTTTCGTTGATTTTTCCTAAAATATTTACAATCTCTACACTTGAATTCCTAGGTAGCATATTGTGATGCAGTTACTGATGATCGTGATTCCATAGGCCAGATGCTTTGGATGTGTGGGTGTTCACAGGGAGCTCATTTCTGTCTTGATTTTCCTATAGGCTGGACGAGAGCGATTTGCAAGGATTGGGGCAAAATCTTGTCACATTACGTTGATGTCTCTACAGTTGACGAAGACACTTCTAAAGCTATAAGTGTAGTTGTCAAAGGTACTGGTGCTCAGTTTCTTGAGGTAATCCATAGTCTCCTTTAACTTGGAGAAAAAAACTGGTAGTACTCTACTTGGATGCTTTTCAATCCTTGGACAAAAATGAGAGAGGATAATTACAAATGTTATTTTCAACGGTCTCTTGAATGTATTACTGAAGCTTGTAAGTTGTATATTGACTAGGCTCCAGTTTTAGGTTCAAAAAAGCCAGCAAAAGAAGGAAACTTGATCTTTCTCATTGCAGGTAAGTCCTTGTTCTTGATTGAATACATCCATGTTTTCCACTGTTCTGTAGCATTGAATACATATCTATCTTCCATTGCTTTGTAACATTGAATACATATCTATCTTCCATGTTTTCCACCGTTCTATAGGTTGTAATGTTCCTCCTTTAAGTTCTACCATTTATTTTTTAAAAATTGGTTAACTAAATGTTTCCCCTTGGCATTTAGTTAATTTGTAATTTATGCATTTATAAATTTAACACACTTAATGTGTTGGCACCAACCGGTAGAGTTATATATGCATATATTGTATCAATTTGGGAAAAAAGTGGGAAATAAAGTTAAATTCACTCTATGTGGAATGTGGGCATTCAAGAAGTCAAGGAGGTTACAGTCTAGGTGAATATAGTAAAAAAATAGGTTGTTTTTTGGGGGGAAAGAAAAACGACATTATGACATTACCTTGGCATTGGCATTTGATGACTGCTGGTTTATCTACATCACTAGGAGTAGTGAAAGATGTTGGTCTAGGTTGGGAAGTGTTGAATGAACATGCATAACAAGTATAGGTCAGACTCTATTAGTCATTTAAATAACTCTGAGAACTGTTATATTGTTCTGTTTTGAGTTGAGAGATGTTTGGTTGTTGTACAGAAGATTTACATTTGAATGAATGAAGAAATGGGTCAGGTTGTTTGAAAATCTTTCCTTTAAGTGTTTTCCTGGCTGTATTTTTTTTTAGATCTGCTAGTCTGTGCATGTTTCCCTTAATCTATCTTGTATCCCATTGGATCACGTATCCTCTCAAAAGAACCTGGTATCACACAATGTCAAACAAGGTGGCTTGTTATATATGTTTAATAAATTAGTAGCACAAACATGCTCAACACACAATTTTAGTTGACCTTCTCAAATGATTTATTGTAGGTGAACAACGCTGACATCTTTGGTACCACTATTGATAAGGAAGCTGCAATTCAAGCTGCATCAGTTTCACAAATGCAACATGATTTGATGGTAATTTTTAACTTTGTAAGAATACATTTTCTTTATCTGAAATCTATACTCAAGGGGTAAGGCGAAGTAAAGTTATAATATATAATTTTCTTTTGCATAAGTTGTCTTCCACCTTGAAATCAAATATCTAGTAGGATTTGATAAAATCAATATCTACAACTTAATATTATCTCCTCTTTAGTTCTATTAATATGAATAACTTTCCACGCTGGAATCAATAGTTAATAGATTTGATATATTACAGTAGCCTCCATTAACATGAACTGGCAACCTAATATATTGTCTTCTTAAACTTTGTAATATTCACTACAATGATATTGAGCTCCCTCCATCCTGAAACCAACAACTAATGGGATAGAGTGAAACAAAGTTCTCATATAGACAACTATAGTGTCCTCCATATGAGATACCAACCACCCAAGATCTTGCTTTCTTGAACTCTAATATGTTCTATGAAAGCCATTTTAATATCAGCAATATTAGTTATATTTGCTTTAAGTCACCATAATGTTACAGTGGTGCAAGATCGTGATTTAATCTAACTGAGCCATGCTTATTTTGTGATTTGTTTTCTCCATATTTTACATTTTAGAGGGTAGTTTAAAATTAATTTGATACAAAGCTATTGGTATAAAATTTCCATCTTACTTGTCCAACCTGAAGTATTTGCTAGTGAGGCAATGGACAGCATAGGAACATGAGAATTGGAAATACAAAGAAAGTATTTGCTAGTGAAGCAATGGACAGCACAAGAACATGAGAACTAAAGTATTTTCTAACAACCATCATATAAAATAGCCATTCAACTTTCCAAAAAAGGAAAGTAAATAGATAAGATCATTTCTATGATCTTCAATTTCTTGTTAGAAACGTTCCTTTTTGTACATTTGTATATTCTTTTGATCATCTGTTGATGCATTAATTTTTTTTACCAATTACTTCTCAGTAATAGAAAACAACTTATTTCTGCCTTTAAAGTTTGTATGGGGTACAAGAGCAACATTGTCCATTTCTTTAATTACCTTGTTGGAAAGTTCTCTTAGCTACTTTTTGTAGTAGGGATGCTTGTACTTTTTCAAATTGTAGAAACAAAGGATTAAGCAAGGACACACAACTAATTTTGGAGATTCAAGCATGTACTATATATGTATTCTATATAATTACTAAGAAATCTCATGTTTTAGAGTCGTGTCTTGCAGTTATATAGGACTGTATTAGATGATTGGTGTAATTGAATGTAAGAACTGCATGTAGCTTGAAGAATACAAGTCACCCTTTAATGCAAGAGAATCAGTCTTCCCATTGTGGGAAGCTATTTTCTTATCATGATATCATTGGCTACTAATTTAGTGTTGTTTACCACATATATAGATTTGTTTAGTGTAAGGCATTAATTGTGTTGGCCACTAGTATTTCTCAATGCCATTCTCCTAATTAAAAGATCTTAGCTAGGGCATAATATTTGCATGCTGTTCTAATGATATATTGTAGCTCATTTGATGAATACAAGCAAGTGAAATTCATGAGGTGTTCTATTTCCTTATGAAGCACTGTATGCTTTGTTATTTGTAAAATAATTCACACCTTTTGATTCATCTATTTGATTATGTTTACATTATTGCTTCACATTTGCCCTCATACATATGGAAGTCTTTGTTCAATTATTTTTAAAGCTTCAAATCTTTGGTCAATCAAAGTGAGTTTCCTTGTACATGATTACACAATTCTAGAATTCATTTTTTCGTTTCCAAAAATGAGAAGTTTGAGATCATGATTTTTCAATCACTTTAAGTGTGGTTTTACTGGATATAGGAGGCAGAGACTTGATGAGATGTGTGTACAAAGATTTCCACAGTACTCAAGGACTTGATGAGATGTGTGTACTCATGCAGAGGTGGTTGGAGAAGCCTTGGCTGGGGTTCGTCTGTAGAAATTTGGTCTACCATTTAGAATCTAGGTAGTTCAGCCAATTTTCCTTGTCCAAACTATGATGTGACTCGGAGCAAATACATACATATGCTGTAGCTGTGGCATGTCTAAAGAAATACTCGCAGATCAAATGGGTCTAGGAAAAATTGTGCAGACTATTGGTTTACTTGCTCACTTGAAGCGAAAGGACATGCATGGTCCCTTTCTAGTTATTGCTCCCCTCACCACTCTATCAAATTGGGTGAATGAAATTGCTAGGTGGGATTTTGACTACTTGTAAGATTTGATCTTTTTAGAGTTACCCTGTTCATTGTATTGACTTGTTAGTAAACTTAAGCAAAACTTATTTGCAGATTTACTCCAAGCATGAAAGCTCTCCTATATCATGGGTCAAAAATTGAGCGTGATGAGCTGAGAAGAAAGCACATGCCAGGAGAATTCGATCCATATTTTCTTGTTATTGTCACATCTTATGAGGTTTCCATGAATGATGTAAAGGCACTTGCCTGCTACAAGTGGAAATATCTAGTTGTCGATGAGGTTTATGTTTTACAAAATCAAGCACTTCTATTTTGGGTTCAGTTTTGTCAATTTAATATCTCATTCAATTACCTTTTTGCTATAGGGACACCGATTAAAATTTTTTGAATGCAAATTACTGAGGGAATTGAAATAGTTAGATGTTGACAATAAGGTTCTTTTGATTGCTCCCCTACGGAACAATTTGGCAGAACTCTAGTCCTTGCTGAATTTCATTTTGCCTGATGTATTTACTTCACGTCAGGAATTCGAATATTGGTAAATCTCTCTTCTGCTTGATTTGTAGGTATCTGATTTATATGACTTGGGCCAAATGCTGTATTTCAAATCAATGCATACATGTTTTAGACTCATCAATTACATTATATTTTCACCTTTTTTGCTGATTCCCTTGTTTTTAAAGTTAGTAAGATAGGTTTGACCTCATGATCAAGCTCAATGATAAAATTGAACTTGTTGATCGACCTCTTGTACTCTGGGACATGCTCCTCTTACCATAAGATGTGCTTCATCAGATATTTAGAAATATGCATATGCCAGCTATGCCAAGGATTAAATGATGTCATGTTTTCACTACCCTCTCAACTCTCAAGTTTGCATTCAATGTAATAAATTTAAAGTATCTAAAGGATAAATAATAGTGTTCTCTTTAAGGTCTTTAGTGTAAGTGTTTGTTAAAATTGCTCCTGGTGTTTCCTGTTGTATTGCATTGCTTACCCTTGCTATCAGAAGTGGTTTTATAAGTTTTACAGAAGATTTTTTTCAGTTATGTTTTCTCCATCTAGATTAGTTGAGTTTTCCTTTGTTGTTGAAGCCTTGAAGGTTCTTTTCAGCTACATTTTCTCCATGTGGAGAGAAGTGGACAAGTATTTTTAAACATGCCATTGAAAAGATTTTTACATACGTTGTTATCTATCAAATCAAGCAAATGGGTTTTCTTTAAAGTGCGACTGAAGGTTCCACCTGCATAATAAGAAGAAATATGGTTACAATTTTTTGTTGCTTTAGAGAAATTTGATTTAATGGCACATCTCAAATCATCGAGTATGGTATTAATTATGTGTTTTTAAGGTTCACAAATGGTAGATTTGCTAAATAGAATTAGGTTGGAAATTGCAAAATTTTTACTCCTTAAAAGGGTAAATGCTTTTGATGTGGACTTATGAACTTGTGAGGTTACAGAATGGGACCTGATCACCATTTTAACATTCAACTATCAAGAACAACACTACAATTTAACCATCAGAGCATGCCAATGCCAACAATTAGTAGTTCAACTTAGTCTTTATTTCATTGAAACATTAAAAACGTAAAACTAGGTATTCTTTTCTTGTCACATTTGAAAATCTAATCTTGCTATGAGACTAGCAAAATTTGAGCCATATCCAATTTTCCATTTTCAAACCTTGATGTGATTCAGAGCAGATGCATACATGTGCTGTACCTGTGACATGTCTGAAGAAATATAATATTACCTAGCTTTTTTGCAAGTTTGTGAGACTGTCAGGGTCTTGTTGCCTAATATATCTGATTTTTTTTGATAGCTACTAATATAGAAACAACTGTATTTAAGTCCAAAAGAAGCCTATTCATGTTGAAAGAAGTTTGGCTCGATGGTGATTTAGGACACTTTTATTATCATGTTTATGAATTTAATTTGTAGCAGTCTCAAAATATTAAAGGCATAGTGATTGCCTAGCTGCATCTAGCTCTCTGTGATTGGCATGCATTATATTACATATAGTATCAAAGATGCTTATAAGTAGAGTTAATTTGTCATGTTATTTTAATCACAGGGAAATGGGTTTATTGGTATTTTGATCCAATAATTGCTTCTTCTTTTTCTTGAAAGGCGTTCCTATTTGAGAAAGTGTACCTCTCCATATCGTGCTGATATTGTAGTGATGAGCTATAAATAATAATCATGATCTAGTTATTGGGGGCATTTAAATACCTAGGGATTCTCACCATTCCATGCCTTTGTTATTATAAGGGGGACACTATGATTTTGTTACTTTTTATAGATCTAGTGATTAGTATTCTTTATTATCATTTCATGATCAATAAGATATGATCCCTTCTGGGCTCTGATGTAGGAAAGCATGTGCTCTTCTCATTTAAGGCCTTTCTTACTTTACTATGCTGATTTATGCCAAATTTCTTTAAGGTTTGATATTGGTGGGAGACAGAGCAATGGGATGGGTCAGGAGGAAGAAGAGGAGAAGAGAAGAGTTCAAGTATGCTTCAAATTCAAGCAGTTAATTTTATGTTTGTTTTCTGTTGTTGGACTTGAGATTGACAATAGTTACCTTTTCAGGTAATTCCAAAGCTTCATTTGATTCTTCAGCCATTTCTCCTCAAAAGACTAAAGGAAGAGTTGGAACAGAACCTCCCAAAGAAAAAAGAAATAATCCTGTATGCAAATATGATGGAACATCAAAAATAGATACAAGAGCATTTAGTCAATAAAACACTTGAGGCCTACCTGCAGAGTAAGGCAGAGAGAGGTAGGGTAATGTGTTCTCCAATTTTAAAGAGTTATTTTGTAGAGCTCCTGCATAAGTTGTGTTCCTTTATTAAATTGTACTATCAAAAATTTAGCCAACCTTATTTTCTTGAATAGTAAAAGCTTGGTATGACTTCCTTCATCTATTTCAGGAACAGGTATCAGAACAAAGCTAAACAATTTGATGATTCAACTGAGAAAGAACTACAATCATCTTGATTTGTTGGAATCACAGTTTGATCAATCAAGTAAGGTTTTAATTAGTAATTAAGCTTGGTTGTTTTGAAACTGATTACTAGTGGGACAAATTGATTTAGTGTTATTTCTAACATTGAGCTTTCTCTTCAGTTGATTACCCACCAATGGCTTAGTTGGTTCAACAGTGTGGCAAATTTGGCTTGTTAGATAGACTTATATTTCATTTGAAAGCTCAAAAACATAAGGTACCAATAAAAATTTGCATTAGTTAACCTTCATTGTCACTACGCCCTTAAGTTTCTTGTACTGATTTCAAGTAACACAACAATCAAGAGAAGAGTTTGCTTGCTATTCTCAAGTCTCTAATTTGGTCCTAGATATTTGTTAGATTTTTATTATCATTCTAGAAGTAATGTTTAGGTGCAATCATTGTCCCTTATAACTCTTATTTTGTTTCCTTTGGACTTGATTTGTTTAGATTCCTAAAGGAGGGTTTAGTTTGTGGCATAGTAGGAGATAGTATGCCACAGTGACATTAGGAAGTTTCACTAAATCCATTAAATAATATTGTCAGATAGAAACTCAATTATATATATGTACTTAGAAGTTTACATAGATATTATCTTTATAGTTGAAGAATCAATCATGCGATATGTTCAGTGAGATTTAGACATTCACATGCTGCCCACTGCACACAACCCAAAAATCACTGAGTCTTGCATGTGCTCCTTTACAAGATGCCCACCTTCTCTTCATATGTTTAATGTATTGAAAAGTCTTCTAGTACAGGTGGGTCATTCTCTTGCAGTTTATTTTGAATCTTTTCTCTCATAGAGAATGATGGAATGAGCAATTAAAGTTGCAATAAGATCATGTAGTAGTGTTTCAAGGTACTATTCTTCTTGTGTGTGTGTAATGGTTCACAATTTCATGATTATGTAATCTACTTGTTTGGCCTAACTTTTTTGGATTCTACAGTAGTATTTTTGCTCCAATAGTATGGACAAATGAATTGTCTCATCAGCATTTTGAAGCCTATGTGCAAGTCTACAATGAGATGGGTGTCAAGGTTATAGATTCATTACTACACTCAGGAATGGGTTCATCTTCAATCTATTCTCGACTATGGTAATGAATCTCAAAGCTCCTTCAGCCTGAGCATATCATGTCCTTTGAAAAATCTTTTTGAAGCTACTTCAACATTGTATCCTTCAAACTTTAGAAAAATTTACGTGATATGATTGTGAATGCTTTTCTGGAGATAAGTTTTACTCAATAAATTGTGAAGCACATGGAATCTTCTATGATTAATCCAAACAAATACATATGCCCCTTTATAAGTTAATTATTTGTTTGAGTATATTTAATATATTTCTTGATAGTGTCTTTGGTTGATGTGCAACATCAAGACTTGGGTTCTGGTATTTCTTCTGTAGTCGCAATGAAGGCCAATTGTATATTACTTGCAGCTTGTGGAGTAGATGAGATTCTTCCTCAGAGTCCTGAATTTCCAGTTGATATCTTCACTTCATGTCTCACAACACCTATTAAAATTGCATTGCGATGGTATTATCTTATTCTCATACCTCTAATCATCTCATTCTTTTTACACATGATTGGGAAACTACAATTTGTGATGCGCTAATAGCTAGCTCCTTTGCTGGGTACAAAATCAATTTAACATAGAGTTTTGGTAATGACTGTTTATCTAGCTTGTATCTTAAATTATTCTTATTTCCCTCAAATATGTGTCTCAATCGATATAGTGTTTACATGTATCATAATATTGAAACGATTCTCTGAGGCAGGGCAAAGTTGTTTACTATGCACAAAAAGCTCACTTCTAATGGAATGGAACTTAAAAACATTGGGATACTGAAATTAGTGATCCTTTTATTCCCGTCACATGAAATTTTTGGTTTTTGCAATGTATGTTACTAGTTTTGGATTTCTGTTTGCTAAACATGATTACATCTTTATCTAACAAGACATAAAGAATTATCAAAATGCTTGTCACCCATCCTTGTACAATGCTAATGATTCTTAGTTGGAGTAGTTCCAAGATAAATCACCTCTTGGGAAGTCTTGATGCTTACCCCTTAGAGCATTGCCTAAATTGAAAAGTGACAAGTGGACCATTCATGCCCACAAGATGGTTTTCCACGATCCGCATTTGATGAATTATGGGTCAACAACTTTGATTCAAAAAACTATGCAGTTGAATCCTACTATGACATAATGTAAAAATTACCTTATTTGTCAACTTGATTTCTATGTACAATTGATAATACATTAACAAATAGCAAATTAAGAGCTAAAATTCAAGCCATAGTATGCCGATTTTGCACACAAAAACTTGGCCTTATCTGTCCCGGCCAAAACATGGCTAGCTGACTTGGTGAGCAAGCTCGATGAGCGGACCTAAAGACTGACCTTAATGAGGCACTTTGGTGGGGTGACTTGATGACCAAACTCAAAGAGTCAACTTGGCGAGCATACTTGAACAGTTGACTTGGTGGGGCAAGTTGGCGAGCTGACTTAGTGAGTCCACTTGGTGAGGTGAGAGGTGAGTCAACTTGGTGCGGCAACTTGGCGAGATGACTTGGTGAGAGGACTTAATGACTGACCTTGATGAGGTTCTTTGGTGGGGTGACTTGATGAGCAAACTTAAAGAGTCAACTTTGTGAGTGTACTCGAACAATCGACTTGGTGACATGACTTGGTGGGCTGGCTTAGCGAGCCGACCTAGCATGCGTACTTGAACAATAGACTTGGTGAGTTGACTAAAAGAGTCAACTCATTGAGGTGATTGGGTGGGAGTGACTTGGAAAGCTGACCTAGGGGATGGGCTTGGTGAGAAAACTTAAAGAGTCGACTTTGTGAGAGCACTTGAATTGTCAGCTTGGCGAGCAGACTTGGGGACTTGGTGGGACATGTGGGTGAGCCAACTTGGTGAGGTGACTTGGTGACATGAATTGGTGGGCTAGCTTGGTGAGCTGGCCTTAAAGAGTCAACTTTGTGAGTGTACTCAAACAATCAACTTGGTGACATGACTTGGTGGGCTTGGCGAGCTAACCTAGCATGCATACTTGAATAGTAGACTTGGTGAGCTGACTTAAAGAGTCAACTCATTGAGGTGACTCGGTGGGGGTGACTTGGTGGGCTGACCTGGAGAGTTGACCTAGGGGGCAAACTTGGTGAGAAAACTTAAAGAGTTGACTTGGTGGGCGTACTTGAATTGTCATCTTGGCGAGCTGACTATGGGAGTTAGCCTGGCAAGCTGATATGGTGAGTCGACTTAAAGTGGTGATTTGGTGGTGCAAGTTGGTGAGCTGAATTATCGAGGCCACTTGGTGAGGCGACTTTGCAAAGCGACTTGGTGAGCTGACCTACTAAGTGTACTTAAAGATTGACCTTGATGAGGCGCTTTGGTTGGGTGAATTGATGAGAAAACTTAAAGTGTCAACTTGGCATGTTGACCAAGTGAGTTTACATGGTGAGTGATATTAGAGAAGCAACTCCATGAGGCAAGGTGGTAAAACCACTGGGTGAGGCAACTTCGTGAGCTAACTTAATGAGTCAACTCATTGAGGTGACTGGGTGAGGGTGACTTGGTGAGCTGACTTGGAGAGTTGGCCTAGGGGGCGAACTTGGTAAGCGAACTTAGAGAGTCATCTTGGTGAGCATACTTCAATTTTCAGCTTGGCGAGCTGACTTGGGGAGTCGGCTTGGAAATCTAACATGGTGAGTGGGCTTAAAGTGGCAACTTGGTGGGGCAAGTTGGCGAGCCGACTTAGCGAGGCCACTTAGAGACGTGACATGGCGAGCTGACTTGGTGAGAAAGCTCGATGAATGAACCTAAAGATTGACCTTGATGAGGCACTTTGCTGGGGTGACTTGATGACCAAACTCAAATAGTCAACTTGGCGAGCATACTTGCACTAGTGCATTTGGGTTCATTTTTTGACCTTCATTGATGAAATTTTCGACCCAATTTTTGACCAAATTTCACCAACCCATTGGTCAAAATTTTGACCAACTCACTTGTACATGATTTGTCTCAATCATATAACTAATTATATATTTTTCATATTAGTTACTATCAGTGTTTTTCAGGCATTCTATAAAATAGTTCACATGCCTTGCGTATGATATGACATTTTGCATGCATCCTGCACTCTCTCTCATCCGGCTAATGATGGATTACGTAGAGTGATCTGAAACCATGATGCTAAAAAACACACAATCAAATCCAAAATGAATTTTCACTACAAATGGATTGTGGAAATTTGATATTGGTAAAATTGCATGCATGTCTACCAGGACAATCAAAACTTAAACATATATTTGTCCTAGTTGACATGCATGCAAAATTAACAATATCAGATTTCCACAATCCATTTGTAATGCAAGTTTGTTTTGGATTTGATTGTGTGTATTTTTTAGCATCATGGTTTCAGATCACTCTCCGTAATCCATCATCAGCCGGATGAGAGAGTGCAGGATGCATGCAAAATGTCATATCATACGCAAGGCATGTGACTATTTTATAGAATGCCTAAAAAAAAATTTACACCTACCTGTTGGTAGAAATTTCTACCTTCATTGGTCAAAATTTCTACCTTCATTGGTCAAAATTTTTTACCTTCATTGGTCAAAATTTCTACCTTTATTGGTCGAAATTTTTGACCTTCATTGGTTGAAATTTCTCTCTTTATTGGTCAAATTTTTTTTCCTTCATTGGTCAAAATTTCTACCTTTATTGGTCAAAATTTTCTACCTTCATTGGTCAAAATTTTGACCAATTCCTGGAAAAACTTGCACCATGGCTATGGAGGTTTTTCGACCAACGTATTGGTATTTTGACCAATGGGTTGGTCGAATTTGGTTGAAGTTTGGTCAAAAATTGGGTCAAAATTTTGACCAATAATGGTCGAAAAATGGTCTCAAATGTATTAGTATAATGGGGGTTTCATTTTAATTTATGAATAAGATTAGGATGAGACTCATTAAGATCTTTGAGTAATTTCATAGTAGATATCAATATAACTAAAGATGAATTCTATTCTTGATTAGTGTAAGAAATTGTTTTAGATTGTTCATTGTAGTTTGTGTTTTCCATTGCTATGGTTACTCATTGATGTGTGAATGTTCATATTATTTTTGTCATGGTCTGTATTAATTGCTCAAATAATGAGCATTGTGAATTGTCCAACACTAATTTAGCGTTAATTCATAATAGAATGCTCCATGTGCAAGGAATTCTAGTTTTTGCTTTAGTTATGGTTACATTGGGACTGATGATCGTGTTAGAGTCTATTCGACAACTTGTTTCAAAGGTAAATTCCCCATTCAAGGATATACCTTTAAGAACAAGATATATTTCCCCCTAATGGTTCTCATGATGGTTTCAACTTTTCATGAACATAGAAGATATATTATATGCTTTTTTGGTCACTTGTTTAGCTTTGTATCCTATTAATGCAAATACAATATATTTTATAGGACATAATTACAAACATAGATACAATTTTGTGCTCATGATTTAAATCCTTTAAACAACATGGTTTTGCTAAGTTAAAATAATATTCAAGTGTTGGAGGCCATATGTCTGTTCTTAAATACAACATCATCAGGTGAGTGTTAATATTTTGGATTAGTAAACCCCCTTCACCATTTTTGAAGGAATTACATGGATAAGTGGCTTGAGCTCTAGCTTTCTATTTTTGCCAAAATTCTGTAAGTGGATACAAATGAAAATACTCATAGAAATATTTGATGTTGAGTATTACTTGGCTAGATTTACATGGTTTGTCAGTGATGTAAAAGTGAACAAAATGAAGGCATACTTCCTTGTCCTAAAAGTCAAGTTTTATACTTCTTTATTTTGATCATTATTTTGGAGCTGTAAAATATTGAGCTTAAATGTGATATGGAGTATGCTTTTGTTCTGCTCTTTTCCATCTATTCAATCATTAGTGTATTGTCTTTTAAATGAGCTACTTTTTCATATTACATATAAGTAATACTCTTACACCAACTTCATTCCTAAATTATGCAGAACCAAGGTGTATTTTTTGAAGGAGATAGGTGGTTCTGGGTTGTTGGAATTATGGTTTCAGTTACTATTGTGAAGTTGGTCCTTGTAATCTATTGCTGGAATTTTACAAATGAGATAGTAAAGGCATATTTCCAAGATAATTTCTTTGATGTCATCACCAATTCAATTGGTCTCACCGCTATAGTTCTTGGACGTAAATTTTACTGGTGGATTGATCTAGCTAGAGCAATAGTGGTAAGCACTTCTTTGACCTTTTACTTTACACTGTAACATAGGATACTTCACATTTTGATTTTCTACAATAATGCCTACGTAGTTAATAAAGCCAAATAATGTCTATATATGTGCTCCTAGCTAACTCGTATAACCCACATCAAACATAGAATATGTTTCCACTTTCCACTAATTAGTAGTTGTTTTAAAGAGTCCAAGTAGATGTGACCATTTGCATTACTTGATTCTAGAGATCTTATTTGTTTAGAACAGTATTGGGGTTTCGTTTCCTCAGAGATGATAGTAATGACTACTGCAAGGCATATGTATGTATACAATGTATTTATAACACATGACTATAGATAATACCAATTGGCTCCTTCAGGATTACCATAGCTAAGCTCTCTTTGTATGTACATATAGGGATACTAATTTTTGTCTTTATAGATGGTAACATTGATAACAATCATTTAGAATGCTAGTGAGTAATAAAAACTATAGGCATGCACAATAACGAAGAGGATGTATTCTTTTTTATTTAAGCTTGATCATTAGTGTCTATCAAGTTATTTGCGTGGGGGTGGTAGCAAGAAGGATGTATAATCTTGTGATCACAAAAGCCAAAATACAGATTACCAGGCTTCCTCTGAGCAGATGCCAAGTATGCTTCAAGTTTATATTAATGTGTATAATTTGAAATACTAAAGATGATAGTAGGTATTTTGTGCAGTTAGCACTCTATACAATTAGGACATGGTCAAGCATAGTTTTGGAGAATGTGAATTCTTTGGTGGGGAAAACAACATCACTTGATTATTTGTAAAAATTGACATATCTTTGTTGGAATCATCACAAAGACATAAGCCATATTGATACCGTCAAAGCTTACATATTTGTGTCTCGTTTCTTTGAAAAGTTGACATTGTGCTACTAAGTGATATGCCCCTGCAGGATGCTCATGACATTGGAGAAGCACTTCAAGAAAAATTGAAATCTCATCCTAACATAGAACGGGCTTTTCTGCATCTAGACTATGAATATTCTCACAAACCTGAGCATGGGAATGGAAATTCCTAGATGTCTATGATATCCACTCTTGGGCCTTAGGTAGAGGAATGATTGGATATGGATTTTTCACTAGGTACACCCACTTGTATGGATGGAAATGACCACAGGAAACCAAGAGTGATGGCATTTTCTCTTGGACCTAGGGTAGACGATTGATTAAGCCACCCTAATATGCCCCTTATCCTACCTCTCCTATAGTTGAACTCCATTAACAAATTCAGTATTCCATATGATTAAATTAACTATCCTAATCCTATTTGGAATGATATATGCTTTAATATTGTAAGTAAGGAAGATCTATTTATGGATTATGTGTCAAAGATTCCCTAAAATGTTGCGAGACCAAGTACATGATGTTACGCACTCTATTCTACTTCTTGTTCTACTTGGAATCTTTGATTCAGAGCAAATACTCAAGCATTTACAGAAAGGGGACATTACATACAACAACCATATAAATCAAAGTCTTCTTAAGAAAGTAGCACTATGAAAAGTATATGAAAGCTTTCTATATAACATCAGCTACATGTGCAGTATAACATATTTTGATTAGTCATTAAAATAAATGTAAACAAGAAAAGATCATTTTTCATAAGGATTTGATACCTCTCAGAACATATTAGATCCAGAAGATGGATATGTGCAAGTTACTTGTTTTGTGACTAGCAGTCATACAGAATTTGAAAGCCTAGCAAACAACCCAATCATAATATATCTACACACTACTACAAAAGCACATTTATAACAAAATAAATGCAGCATATCTAATTCATAAAAATGTACCACACCTATTCCTTAAAGTAGGCAACAACACATTCTATGCACATTTCAAGGCTTTCACCATTTGGGGGAGGAATGTCATAACTGTGAAAACATTCATGAACTTTCTCCTTTCCATATCTATCAGTCATTTCCTATTTGTTGAGGCCTTACAATTCTCCATACTTGCATTGCAGTAAAAATTTATGGAGTAATCGATATAAAATTATATTATACACAGTTTGAAACTATTAATATCCAAGAATTGTTAGCATTAAGCTTTTACATGTGCTCATTGAGTTGCCAAGCTGTTATGATTGGAATAGAGTGTTTTTGAGTATCTTCACTGAATATCCTACTCCATGCCTTGGCCTGCTGACTCTCATTATGTATTATTATTGGTACTTGCATCACACGGAATTCAACTTCAAGCTTTAGTCCTATTTAACAAGTCATTATATAAATGTTGACATCCAAACCTAATCACTCATATTATAGATGTGCTACAGAAACCACAACAATAAATTTGAATTTAAGAACTAGAATGACATCCTAAACACCTCAGCCTACCTGGGATAGTCATTTCACCACTGCCTCCAAAGAAATGAATCTAATATTTTATTCTTGTTTTCATTAAAAGGACCTTTAAATTTATACAAATTGTATAATCATCATTTTTTAAAACAATAAACACACGGTTTTGAGATGATACTCAAGTTCAAGTCTATCATGACAATTGACCAGCAAATTGTGAACACAGGGTGATTATAGAAGGATGTAATTATATTAACCCAATGCATATCCCAAATAAAATGGGAAAATCTTGACATTATTCAAGAAATTTTAAGATGCACAAATCACATTGAACCAGGTGTTCCGTGAATCCCATGTAAGCACACAATTTTCTAGCTTTAACCAAAGGTAAGAGGTTTGATACTAGCCTCTATAGCTCTAAACATTCAAAAAATTGCTCAAAATGTTAGAAATTCAGAAGTCAACTATTGAGTAGTGGCTTAGAAATTGGTTGAGTAGCAATGGCCACAATAACCTTTTAGGAATATGAAGGCCTCAGAAAAAAGTTAAACAGAAATTCAGAAGGCTCCTACCAAATGCAATTTATCTAATAAAATCACCCCCTCATTTTTCTCAATGAATAAAACTCCATCTATGCATTTGTCAACTCTTGCTAGATACAGAATTTAAATTTCCTAAGAATTGATACTGAACTCAAGTAATAACCATTTAAACACTTGCCCTTGCATATGTAGAGAAGCAAAGTAGTTAATGCTAGCATAAACATAAAATAAAGATTTGACTAAAAAACCTTTTTCCTATGGTACTGAGTCATTGCAAGCATAGTAGTCATCTGACCTCGAACCAATGGAGAAGTAAATATCAGATCAACTAGAATGTTGCTAATCCTTTTTCTAGCGGCAATAGCCTCTTCTACTCCTTTTTGAGTCATGGGTACATCCACACACCTAGTGAATAATTTTTTCTCATTCCATAATGACTCCCTATGATAAATCAAAATCAAGGCTGCTTCAGTTGCAACATAAAAGATGATAGAAAATTGCATTATAGATAATAATGTATTTTCCTTATAGGTCAATTCCTAATCCTTTTAAACCATCATGCATTCACCTTAGTGTATTGCTTTCTAATCTAAACCTTAAAATAAGGATCCAAACACATTTATTGAAGCTACAACTATGAATTTTTTAATTACTAATAGAAATCAATTGAAATAGCCTAATAAAATTTCCTAGACTTAGATGTTACGAGCTTGTCTTCCACAAAAATATGCCCAACTATTTTATTTTACCATTGAACTGAACTTTATCATGAAAAGTTCAAAAGCCAAAGGAGGAAGCTCTAACCTTTCTAGAGAGATTTAAATTGAAAATATGCATTCAAAGCTGAAATAAGAGAAAAAGGAGAGTTTCAATTTGGTGACTAAAAATAAACCAAACCAAAGTCCATAATAACCTTAACAGAATTGGAAAAGTAACAAAAGTAAATGCATAACAAGATGCATGTTTTGGACCAATTTTTAAAAAGCCTATATTTTGATTTGAATTTCTACAATTATGCTCATTTAAGTTTAGGTTCCAAGTTTGGCTACAAATCCTTCAGCGGGAAGGTATGAATAGATTTCCATAAGCCAGGTGATTTTAAACTATAGTGATAGATCACATTTAATAGTCCTACCCTTTTACACATAGCAAAAGGAATTTGCTTTACCAAATTAAGTATGGCCCAATTACATTAAATGCAAGGAAATTGTAACACCCTATTATGAAGAAAATCTTACTTGATTTCTTTGAAGAGTCATTCTAATTCTTTGAAGTTGACAAGATTGGATCCAAAATAGGAGAAGCCTATGCTACTACCAAAGAAGTTCTCCTATACTTTCTAATAGAAATAGAAGTAATATGCCTACTTGCTAATGTCATATCATTTGTCAAAATCCTCCTTGTTGGACATAAACAAGATGTGATGCTTGATAAGCCATCATAGCTTGCTGAATTTTGCACATTGTAAGATGATATAGTGATTGGTACAGCTCGTATTGTTGCAACAACCATTCTGCAGACATGAATAATATTAAAAATCAATATATTAAGAACTTTCAGTGATGCAAAAATATTTGAAGAAGGTTACATGTATCAATTTATATATGGTCATTGGCAGATGCATCACTATCACTATAGGGACCCCTTCTTAAGCCTGCGTTTCTAGTCGAGCAACAGAAGTCAGGGTACAATCTGGGTATGTCAATGCAAGAAATGGATTATATATATATATATATATATATATATATTGCGTTTCTAGTCGAGCAACAGAAGTCAGGGTACAATCTGGGTATGTCAATGCAAGACATGGATTATATATATATATATATATATATATATATATATATATATATATATATGAAGCCTAAAACTTCTATATCCATAAAAAGCTAGAACCATATTAATATTTTTAAACTATATTAATAAAATACTGTGTCATTATTCATATTAAAATGGTAATGTAACCTTAAAACAAAATTTAGTGCCATGAATCCTAAGGTTGAATGCAGATGGTAGAATGAAGAGTTTAGCTTGAAGCTTTGAGTTGGATATATTGACCAAATATATGGCATATATATAATATACACTCAGGGTCCTTAGTCTTGTCATATTAGGGCCTACACTTGACATACTGGGGACAGGGTCTTTGGTATTAATGAAGCCCTCTAATTTAACAGATTTGTAGAATATTCATAGAATATTCAAAATTTGATCTAGTTTGTATTATGCTATAACTTATTGACCTAAATAATACCGTAAATTCTTAAACTTTGATAAAGCTATTCTATATTGATCCCTCACAGTCTTTATATGCTTTGCTGCTCTTTTCAGAAGTAGGCTAGTGTCAAAAATGTTTTTCCCAAATTTCTCCTCAATAGATGCAATCAACTGATTTTCTAATTCCACAGCTTGTAAATTACACCTTTTTAAAAACAAATAGATTGTTAGATCAATAACTTTAATATATTACAATAGATAGAAGAAAAGAAAAATTATGTAGCAATGATATGAAACTACGTACCTTTTATGTATGGGGGGTCCAAATAGTCTCAATGTCATATGAAAAATATGTTCAAAGAAAGCATTATTACCTACAAAAACATAAAGGATTTATCAGTCCAAAATGAGTAATGTAAAAGTAAACTAAATTTACACTTTAAATAATATCAATTTTAAAGTACTTGGAAGCTTTCATTCTTTTAATGGAAACATAGTTTTCTTATTCAGCAACAATGTCCCTTCATATGAACCAGTACTAATCACACAAACTTCTCTAGGAAATGGATCAACTTCAGTAGTACTGTTCTCTGTTGGTCTATCAAATAAAACATCGTAACAATTAAATGACAATTTTAGTACTACTCTCTATTGGTCTACTTCCTTGCCTATGTCCATGTCTCTCTATAAGTGGGTATGTGTGTGTGTGTGTGTGCGCGCGCGCTTGGTGTGTGTATGCAAGCTTCTATAGATATCATTTAAGCACTGATATGCTACTTCATTGTTCATCAACTTGTAGAAAGACATTACAAAATATAGCAAAACAAGGTTTTACCAGTTCTAGTGGGCATAGACAATGATGTTTGCATGGTCCTTGTTGCCAACAATGCAGCAGACAATAGTGGACCGCCAACTGAAGGAGGAGTCCGCACTTCATCATGAGTTGAAAAATAGAATATTGTTAGCAAAGAAATTTTCAATGGATAAAGATCAAATGGGATACCAGCGAGAAATGTCCACAAAAAAAGAGGTAAGTGTTATAATGTTGATTAAAACAAAAAAAGTGTTACTTACACGAAGGTACTACATAACAACCCTGACCATGTTCACCATGTGATGTCGCAACTGGCACATATGTCTATACAAGAACACATAAAATTAGAGATCATGATCCATAAGATACTATAAAATATTAATATCTATTGAACTTCTATTACTGCTTTAGTCGAATTACTGCTTACCTTCAAAGATTGGATTCTATGGTCCAATTATATTCTCAGTGCCTCTTTCTCCTCACTTCTGTCACCCTTGATGATAATGTTAACAAGTTCATCAGTGTATCTTTCCATAATTTTTTGGGTGATGAATACAGGGTCAGTACTAAGGCCAATGTCATGTAGATATGATGCTCACATTTCAGATTGCATTTGATCAGCTATCATTGTAGCTTTTTCCAATCATTTGTGACATCAAATATTCGTATACTTTCATCAAAATAACTCCAAAGCCATAAATAAAAGAACATAATAATATGACATTTGTTTCTATATTAACATTAAAATTTATAATAATTAATGTTTACCTCTATTGAAGGTGTCTGAGATGGCGCATCCATATTGCCCTGTGAAAAAAATTAGTAAGTCTTAGAAATTAGCAGCAAAATTAAAGTAATAGACTTACCAAAAAAATATTAATAATAAAGTAGATTGTATATGTAAACCATTTGTCTTAAGTTAAAAATTTAGCGTAACTAATGTTTATATCTAAAAAAATATTTTAAATATTCTTCTTAATGTTTATATGTGCACATATGGTTTGGAAAGAAATATTTGGTCATACAAGACCCCATCATAGTTGACATTGATCCTACCTAGACATTTCATTGATCATCATGATCTTCATCCATGTCATCATCATCATCATCATCATCATCATCACCATCATTGTACTTGTCACTTTGATTGTCATCGTCACCACCACCATCATCATCCTCTTGATCACTCTCATCATCATGACCATCATCGCCATGATCATCACCATCATCGCCATGAACTTCCTCTTGTGCTTCTTCAATATCTTCTTCTTTGATCACATTATAATTTATCGGCCTTCCTCTTGGGTCATGTCTAACAAAAAATGACCAACCTGGTTTGTGTGGAACACCAAAGTAAAAAAACTTGCTCGCATTGGCTTGGAAGAACACAGGGCTCATCTCCGACTGGCTCAAATGACCTTGTATTAATCATAGTAAATCCACTATCGTGTTCATTAATATTTCTATTGGGATCATTTTGATTCAGTCGTAACCTAAACCATTTGATGAAAAATAGAACTATTTTGAATGAATTAAAGTCACACTCAAGTATCATGATCGTCATCAACATCATCATCATCATCATCACGATTATCATTAACATGACCAAAATCATCACCATCTTCTTCTTCTTCATCACTGGGTAACTATCGTTCCTAATAATCATTTACTTCCTCTTGTGCTTCTTCAATATCTTCTTCTTTGATCACATTATAATTTATCGGCCTTCCTCTTGGGTCATGTCTAACAAAAAATGACCAACCTGGTTTGTGTGGAACACCAAAGTAAAAAAACTTGCTCGCATTGGCTTGGAAGAACACAGGGCTCATCTCCGACTGGCTCAAATGACCTTGTATTAATCATAGTAAATCCACTATCGTGTTCATTAATATTTCTATTGGGATCATTTTGATTCAGTCGTAACCTAAACCATTTGATGAAAAATAGAACTATTTTGAATGAATTAAAGTCACACTCAAGTATATCATCCAAAATGCCATAGTATTAATTTTTAGATTGTTGAGGATGTTTGTCAGTTCTAGATGAAATATTGGTGACCACGAAGACAACACTTATCTCAGAATCACACATTTTCTTTGTTTCATCTAACCTTTTTTGCAAAATTTATAGCCATGGTAGTACATAGCTTTGTGGTGTTTTACCTACAATTATTCAAACATGTCAAGAATCTTCTCATTGATCTGTGAGTTGATATTAAACTTATGTCTCATGATTAGTAATCTTATGCATACCTTTGTATCTCTTAAGCCATATATTAGATCAAGTACCATTGGTGTAACATTGGGATCTCCATTATGATGAGCTTCTTTAACCAATGATGCAACACCATTCCATGTTAATGAGTGACCATTTTCTTGAGATTGTTCAATCCATACTGTCATCCAATCAAAGATTGTTTGCAATATACAAGTGTAGTGCATCCCACTCACAACCAACTATAGAGAAGACAATTACACCAGTTAGAAACAACTTATATATATTGATGATGGATAAGAATTGTTAAATTATGAAAAAAAACTTATAATTAACTCTCACCCTTCTCAATCTACCTTTTCCCATCAGGTACTCCCCTTTGAATTTGTCATTACAGTTGGGATCCCAAATGCGATCTACATGGATACCTGCTGCAAACTTTGGAAGATATTCACTAATATACACCATGGTATAGTATATCATATATCCCTCTATCATAGAACCCTTAGGATGTGCTTGTTGTTGAAGCAAGCCCTTCATAAATTTCAAGTGTCTCTCAACCATCCACATTGATCTAGCTTGTACAGGTCCACACAATTCAATCACCTCAACTTTATGTATGAGGTAGTGTTCTTGAGCATTGAAAAATGTTGGAGGTAAACACTTTTGCATTTCACACATAAGCTGTGGAATTTTTCTCTTCCAATATTTTATATCTTTTTTATCAATTTCTTTAGATGATAACCACCTAAAAGAGATTCAACATGCAAAAACACATAAAGGAGATTTCAAATAAAATTATACAATAGATTTCAGATAAAAAGCTACAAATCTAAGAAAAAATGCTTCTAACCTCCTGTATTTTCCAAGATCATAAATAACTTGTTCAATATTGTTGTCAAACTGTTGTGGAAGGGATAGAGGTAGGACGAACTGCAATCATTAAAAAATGATCATTTCAATATATTATTAAATAATGTAATTGGTACTACATTCAATCTTACAAATATATTGTAAATAAAAAATATGATTTACCTTGAGGAAGGTATGCCAACCATGTGTTTTCAACCCTGGCCCAAAATCACCTTTCTTTGATAGAAGAGTGCTTATATTTGCAGCAAATCCTGTTGGAAATTTTGTTTTTTTTATGACTTCTTTTAATGCATCACTTTGTTGCTCCGTTAATGACCAAGGAAGGGCACTTGTATTTATGCGATCTCCATTCTTATTTGATTCAATGAAAAATTTTAGTGCATGATTGGATTCATGAATGTCAGTACAAATTTTAGCAATTTGTTCTCTATCACACCTTCCATCCAACATTTTCCATAGTGTCTCTATTACATTCTTTCCAATATGCATAGCATCAAACAAATGCGTGATTGGGAGATCCTTGTAGTATGGTAACCTACTAAATTGAGTAGGATAACTTTTCATTCCTCTAAGAAGTTGGTCATTGATGCCTTGGCAACCTTCATGAGCATCAATTATAGCATTAGTAAATATAAGACAATATCAAAATACAAATTGTAAACTTTGGATGACAAATTGGACATTACCTTGACGGTTTAGTCGATCATATTCCAAATTTCATAAATGAGGTGTCATTCTTCGTGGCCTTGATGATGTCTCTTCTTTCCCATTGAAAAGATATTTTTTAACAATTTGATACCTATGATTATTGTGGAGAAAGTATCTAAACTCATCAAACACCTACTTTCCTAAACTTCTCGAATGATGGCATTTCATCTTTGGACCACAAACTGGACATGCAAATTTTTCCTTTGTCTGAAGACTTAAAAGATCATGTATAATTGGATCATGTACAATTATCATGCAAAACTTAAGCATTCAATAGTAATGCGTAAGCACTATAACAAACCAAAAATATGTGATCTTAACAATATAACATACCACAAAAATGAGTTAGCCCAGGGGCATCATGTATTGTCTATACAAGCATTGAATGAAATTGAAATTGTCGATGTCCTATCAGTCTAGAGATGTTATACATAGTGATGTCATTCCATAACTTCAACAACTCATCAATTAGGGCCTCAATATACACATTCATATCTTTAACTTGGTATTTACCTAGCAATTGAATGAACATAAACATTACGTAATTATTATAACCATTTTCATGCACTATTTATAAATTAATTTAGATAACTATAAAATAAAAAAATACCTTGCACAAACATTGAAAACATTATGTGCTCCCTCTTGATGGACATACAAGGAGGAATGTTATTGTTAATAACAAAAATAGGCCATACTGAGTAAACAGATCTCATATCTCCATATGGATTGACACCATCCACCGCCAATGAAAGTTTCAGATTATGAGGTTCTTCTTTAAAGTGTGACCATATTTCTTCTATCTCTTTAAATGCAAAACCATCGATAGGCATTCACATAATGTCATCCTAACTTCTATTATGTGCATGGTAATCTATAAATTGTGCCAAGCTAGCACACTTGAATAACCGTTCAAGACATGGAATAATGGGAATGTATCGAAGAACCTTGTGAGGCACTTTTTTTATTATTTGATCTGACTGATATCTACTAACATGACAATCAAGGCATTCTGTTGCAAATTCATGTTGTTTATGATATAGAATGTGATCATTGGGACATGCATGTATTGTTTGATACTTCATTCCAATCTGATCCATAATGTTAGATAATTCTCAGTACGAATGAGGCAAAATGTTTGATGGTGGTAACAAAAACTCACTAATCAACCTATAACAACAAATATGCATTGTTAATATAATGAATAGTAATTGTATGCTAACATTGAAGATGACAAAAATGACATACCTTAGCATACGTGATATTGCTACATTGGATATACTATTCATAACCTTTAAGTTCACTAACAACACTATAGCCGATAGTAGAGTTGTTTGGGAGCCTTTGTATAAGGGCTCGTGTGCCTTCTCAAGTAAAGGTATGTCAAGAACATCTTCATCATTATTATCATATTCGCTAGTACCATCATTGTGAGCCTCTTCATCACCTGCCCCAATACCATCTTCTTCAATCATGTCCTTTGGCACATTATCATCTTCTTCTATGGGAGTGTTATCCTTAGCTTGGATATTCACACCTCCATGTTCCTCTAGTAGGAAATCCACATTCAACAATGGATAAAAATCGTGGCCCCCTTCAACATGACCATATTCCCTACAATGACTCTAGGTTGTTGTGATTAGAATTCTTCGATTCGTTAAGCCCTTACACTTTTTGCAAGGACAATAACATTTATCAGGTTTTCTTTGGAACTGAGCCCACAATGTAGCCATTGTCTCATTATTTTGTTTTGGGTTCATATTGTTAGGCATGGTCTTTCTTCATAGGAAAATATACCTGAAATAAATTGGACATGTTGTAGTTAATGTTTATATCTGCACATATGAAAATTGTTGATTAATTTTTTCAAATGTAATTGAAATGATCCTATAATTTCTAGAAGGCCTAGATGTTTGCAAAATCTGGATTTATAGACAATGTATCTTATTTATTTGCAAAATGCCTCAAAGGGACGTCACAAGCTGAAAGTTACTTAGGTGCTAACAGTAGCATGCCATGACTAATCTTGATAGCAATGACTAATCTGATAAATACATCAACTAATGAAGATGACTAAAAGATTGAAACATATTAATGCAATCTTCAATCAAGAACATGTGAGCTCAAACGATGGGTGAATCTCAAAAACTTGTGAGCCTAAGATCATTACAATTTCAGCCATGAAATAATTGCAATTGAAATTTGTTGAAAAATAGGCCTAAGTGGGTTGGCCTAAGGGTCAAAAGAAGAATTCAGATTTCACTTAATTAGAAATCAATTAGCTTATGCAAGTTTGGCCTCATGGTGGTTGTACAATTTTTAAAAACTTAATCCTTAGACCATTTGGGCTAACATCAAGGGACGTGAATTTAGGACTCAAACGTCTATAAAGGTTGGATGTTGAAATTATTTAGAAAATCAACCCTTCCAAGCACTTCTTGATCCTTACAATGGATCCAACACCTTCTCTTGGTCCAGTCTTGACCTTCTATGCAAGAAAATATACCCCTCATGTGGATGGAATCTCCTAACTCATAACTGTCCCATTCACCTAGTGACCCTCAAACAACACCCTGTCACATTCAAAGATCTTTGTCTCTAATCTCCTTGCATATCTTTGCACAAAATCATATCAAATAGATGCGTAATACATTAGAAACCCCTCTTCCATGAGTTACATATACAATACAGCAGTGGGAGGGGTCAAATTCATTGAGTTTGCCTCAAACAGTCAAGTTCTGTCACGTGACAATGATAGTCTCTTATTACCTGTGCAAAATCCTTTACAAATGACTTTTCACAAATAAAATCAACTGAAAAAATAACCTTCTCAATCATTTTCATATTCAAAGAAAAGCTTTGAAGTGAAATAAAGCTTGCACCAATTAAAAACAACCAAATTGCATAGTCACTGTTCTATGACAGTTTTAACAGCGAAATACAGAGTTTTTTTTATTGATTTTCCAGGGCTATCACATTGAAATCTCCTTAATACCTTTACACATTCATCTATCATGTTCATATAAGCTTCTTTTTTTCCTTTTTCAAATTTCCTGACTCCCTAAAACCAACCAAATTCCCTTTAATTGTCTTGGGACAATTTAGAACAATTTTTAATATCTTTAATAATAGTCCTTTATGATAACCTCGAGCTTTAGGACTCAATTCTTGTGACATTTTTGAGACTAATTGATCTTTCTAATGCTTAAAAGACTCATAAACCTTCACTTAATCCCATGAATCTACCATAGTGCCATATGTGGCTTGTTTGGCAACATTTTGACATATTTTCAAATTACATTGCATTTATTTGCATTTGATATGCATTTTATGACTCTTTGACCCCATTTATCAACCTAGTACATTCTAGGACTCCCTTTGCCCATGACACTTTACTACATTACATAAATGACCCTTGTCCTTTCATATTGATGCCAAGAATGGCTTACAACTTGAACTTTAATGATTACAAACATATCAAAAAGGACCTTCACAAGGTCTTATTACATCAAATCCCATAGAATAATCCTACAACTCTGTAATAAGGCACATAACTCGTTGAAGGTTTTTAAAATGGCATGGCAAGCTAAGAAGGCTCAATCTTGGGCAAAAGTATTAGATAAATACTAAATGCTATAAAAATGTGAAGGAGAGAGTGAAGAACACAAAACATTTCTTATCGCTTCATTATCTTATATATAGTCATTGCTGAACATTTTGGTGTAGTTACAACCATTTCTAGAATTTCATTTTACATCTTTTTACAAGAAGTCATTGTTAATAATACATCAACATTTATTAGGAAAGCTAACTATAGTTTTATTATAAATTTTTAAATTGACACTTTCTTTATCCCTCACCTTCAGCTTCAAGTTTATGTATTTATCATCAAGACTACAATATTTTCCTTAAGATATAATTTTCAACTTAGCAGGGTAGCAAAGATTCTAAACATTTTGACCACTGGGGTACTGTACACATGTAAAATACAATTTCAATGATTCAGCAAGTGATTAAAATAATAAAATTCCTACACAAACATACTATTAGCCTTCTTTCAAGCTCACCTCTAGATGCACATGTCCTTTTGTCACAATTCATATCTTGTTTCTGGAAGTGGCAATTAGAGTGTAGATGGATAGTCTTCTATTGTAAAGTATGATATATTTTAATTAGTAATAAATTTAATAGAGTGTTCTTGTGAAGTTGATGATGTATGGTTTCTTTGTGCTTTTCTGTAAAAAAATTCAATTTATACTAGTACAGGAATTTAACATGATTTTTAATTTAAATTCAGAATGTGAATTTGACCTTGCTTTTCCCACATAAGGTTTTTATTCATACTATTGTATCTCTTGATCCAATTTGAAATACAACCATAATTTTAGGTGGACTTTTTTCATTAGTGTCTTTGTGTTGGTGCAAATTCCTCGAGAGAATGGGTTGTTATGGAACCAGTCTACATCCTAAGCAATGATTCTGCTACTATATATCAAGACATTTGACAAGACAAGATAGCAACCAAAGAGTTTTCGTATCCTAATATAAGCATTTTCATCAACTCTATCAGGGAATTTTTTTCTCTTCAAATACCCATAGATGCCAACAAACCATTCTATATATTACCTTGCCATGTTGTGTGCAGGTTGCAATGCAGTCATAAGCATGTGGTTTAATAGGATCCTGATGGATTGTCAAAATGTTGATCCTAGTGGTATCTATAGACCATTCAATTGAACTATGTATTTGTTGTAGCCTTCCTCCAAGAGGAGGATTCAGTTGAACTATTCGTCTAAGATTCCACATTTTGCATGCATGTCTACTAGGGCAATTGCAACTTAAAAATATATTCTCTCAATATATCTATTTTGTGCATATCCAGAAACCATGAGTTTTGATGACCACATTACATTTAGACATCCTATCAAATAGTTCACATGACTTATCTATGCTTCCATTTTGAAAGCATGTTTCCCAAGGAAAATGCTACTACTTCATCTACACCATCTGACAAAATCCTTTATGCTTTGATGGATGCCTATAGCTTATCCCAAAGCTCTCATTCAACAGTCATCAAATGATCAATCAAGAGGAAATAGTTGAGAGCTTAGAGTGACATAATTTTTAGATGATCATATGAAATGAAATGGAATAAACCAAGGACTATTGACATTTGTGTTTGAACTATCCAACTAGCTTGAGGGCTTCCTTCCCTGCAAAGGTATTGAGAAGCTTCAAGAAAGATTGTTGTACATTAGTAGAATTGCATGTTAATAGGTTAACTCCTAGAAGTACCCTTAAAATCTGAGAAATGAATTGATATAAAATAGCTTCAAGATGGTGGACCAGGTGTTGGGGACTTCTCAATGCAAAATGTGAGTAGAGATCAAACCATAGCTCAAACTGGTATATTCACTTTAACAAATTCTAATATTCTCTTTTATTTATGTTTCCTTATATTAATGTACCTGCTGATAGGTGGCACTTTCATGTTCAACCTATACCAAATCAAGCTATATATATCCTTTTATCACTTATGCACTGCCTTGATGTATTACAATGTGAAATTCCCAATTTTGTTGACTACATTTTTCAACATATGGATTTGTATTGGCAATAGTAAAATCAAGATTTTGAGAGTTTTTGAATTGCTATCACATTACACCGTAAGCAAAGAAATTGGTAGCATAGTTAGAGTTTCTATAGATAGCACAATTTCTTGGATGCAAGTTTTAGTTATAAGAATCTACACACCTATGAAAACTCCCATTCATTCACTTGTTCTAACCTACCAAGATATTTGTCATATCATGTAATTGCATTTACCTTTGGTACCTATTATTTTCTTGCTCTCAACCACCTCTACATTTAACTGCATCGCTTTGGGTGACTTTCTATATTTTTATTTTTCCTATTGTATTTAATATCCATCCCGTGCCATCCTTGAGAAATAGGCTCCTCCATTACCCCATCCCTGAAGCAAATCCTATTGTCCCCACTCTACCCCATCCCCAGAATTCAGGTTAACATAGATAGGCAGTAGACCTATAAATCCAGAACTATATTGACAACAGTAATCTTGGTTTGATCTATGGTAATCACACTAAGACTGTGGAATTCATTTGTAACACTATTAATGGAAACATAAATAATATGATATTATATTAGATATAGATATGTGACCAAGTACATGAATCCAGATGATGGATATTTTCACAAATTAATGATATCAACCCTTAAAAGGCAGACTAGTAATATAAGCCTGTAAGTAGTCTTGAGAAATACTATAACATAAATCAGAAGCTTTGTCGAAATATCAAAAGGGAAAATTTGAAATGATAAAATTTGGACGATATAGAGGGTCAATAAGAAAACCACCACATATAAATTAGGATATTTTACTTTCAACACATAAATAAGGAGCGAATGCTTTTTATTTAAAAGATGATCAAAATGATAGACAGTTATCTATCAATTTTCAAATTTAATTAAATATTAATGTTTTCCTTCATTCTAATTTAACTGATCTCTCCCTCTCTCTCTCTCTCTCACACACACACATCCACGCATGTGCACACATAGACATGTATATATACATATCCAGATTGTCAAATCCAAATATGGCCATTTATGGACATGTGCTAAAACTGACCCAAACTAATTAGAGTACATGTGGTTTGAAGAGTGCCTGCATGGGCATGTAAAATTTAATTTTTGCTTTACCTTTGTAAGATTTTGCTTGTTTAAGTTGTCACAGGATTATGTTTTTTTTCCTGAATGTGCTACCCTTTGTTCAATACCACTGCATCACCGCATAACACTTAAGATTTGGTAACCCAGAAACCCTCCAGAAATAAGAAGGTAAAACTGGGGTGGGGATGATACCCACAAAATCACTACAGTAATAATGTTTAACCACTTTTGATGGTCTACCCTGTTAAAGGCCTGCCCTACACTGTATCAATAGTGACTTGGTTAAAGGATTTCAAACACTTTGCATGAAGTGTCACCCTATTAAAGGATTTAATCACCTATTGAAAGGATTTAAAAAATAGCTGCTAAGCTAACCTATCATCATAGGATTTACTTTCTAATACAATGGCTAAAGAGTATTAGGTATGATAAACTTGATGGCTTACAATCCTTCGATTGTTGAATACAGGCACCTGACCTGCTCTTCTGTGATCTTGATCCTTTTTGAGATCTAATACTCTTTTCTGTGAAATAGTTTTCCCTACACACTTTTTTTCATTCACCACTCTCATGGGATTTTTTCTTCCTTATAAAGACATTCGAAGACTTAGGGTTAGGTATGGATCTACGATCCATTTTTAATCTCTGATTTTTGCTTATTCCTTGCACATCTCTTATTGGTTGCATGTCTTCTCCATTTTTCTTATTGGCTGCATGTAGATTGCATAGGAAATTTAAATGATTTGATCTTATCACTTAAATCTTTCGAGATTTATCTTATGTCGGCTATGAAAATGATTTACATCTGAGTTTGTGAACTTTCAAACTCATATGCTGATTTTGAGTTACTCGGCACTTACTGCTTCCTGATGCTCGACACCTACTGTAACTCAGCACCTGATCTTCACTCGGCACCTGAAGACTGCTCGTCACTACTCGGCACCTGAAGATCACTCAAAACTTGTTGATTTTCTTGACTCGGAACATGTTGTGGCTCGGCATACAAGGTGTACTCGGCTTCAATGTGAAGTGTTTTGCCACTCAAGTGTCAAAAATCATTTTGAGGTTAACAATCTCCCCCTTTTGACATGAGTGACAAAAACACTTAACTAACCTTATGAGTATATTCTCTAATCTGCTTGGTATATATAGAGGTCGAAAAAACCTTTCTCAAAATTTTGTAATTTACAATATATATATATAGATATATATATATACACCTCAAAATTTGTGTAACTCCCCCTGAGTTGATTGTTCCTTTATCTGTCCTATCTGGTCTCATAATATCTCTCATAATATCTCCCCCTGTGTATAATATCTTTTCTCCCCCTTTTTGACACTTATGTCAAAGGTTCCTAAATAGTAATGCCATGTTTGGCCAAAAATGTCTTGTTTACCTCAAGGAGTATTTGGAGAGCTGCATCCCAATTATTTAAGGCAATATCCAATGACTTTTGTTGGATTGCAACCTCTTCTGCTAGATCAATCAGTCCTTCATGTGTATAAATATTAGGATCCTTCTTCGGGACTATTTTTGCATATATTTTCTCCTTGTGCAATACTTCTAAGTGAGGAGTAATGGAGGCTTGAATTTGTATCAGCTTTTCTTTGATAGTGACCTCTTCTATTGATAATGCAGCTACTTTCCTCTGAGTGTGTAATGTATGAGCAAATTACTTTTCACTCTGTGCAGGATCTAAGGGTAGTTGCGTGCTAGAGAGTTTTAATTTACTCTCAAGATTCAAAATTTTCTGATTTATTTCGTGTGTAAACCTAGAAAAATCACACAATTTACTGTAAAGGGAAAATATGTTCCCTAATACACTTTTTACATTTTCTAATTTCTTGGCTAGGTCAACCTGTTCCAAAACTATATTATTAGCTATTTTCTAGTTGACTTTGCCTATAAAATTCTTTTCTGACCATTCCATTAGTTTTACATTTGTATCATGGTCTTCATTATTTACTTGGTCAACTATATCAAATAATTGCTCAAGTATTGGCCTTTTTGAATCTGGAGGTTGAAGACTAATAGCATCCATGAATATATCTTTTATTTCATTCATTGCCTGCTTGTATTTGTAGTCTTTTCTCATTGCCTCTTGTCTCCTTCTCTTATCCAATGCACTCTGTATTTCATTCATCTTTTCCTCATTTAGAGTGCTTGAATCATAATAGGGTATTTTGATTTCTTCATCAAGCTCAGGAATACCATAATGGATGGTCCTGTCTACCCTTGTAGAACTAGAACTTGGTGTATTGTCATGTAAAGTTATCTTTTCAGTACTCTGCTCATGACTAGATTTGGTGGGAGTTGCTATTTTTGGTAATTCAACCAAAGTTTGTATTGCAGACTCCTCTTTATTCTAGGTTTCTTCCTTCTCCTCTTCTTCTTGCTTTTCTTCTTCTTGCTATACTACTACTACTGGAGGTGTGCTCACTGTTTGAACTGTTGTCCCTGTGATTACCTTTGTTGTTGCACTCAGCTCCTGATGAGTTTGAGTGCCTAATCTTGGTGGTGATGGAGGTGGTAGAAATATAAGCCCAATAGTTTGAGTGATTTAAGGTGGTTGTTGTGATGGCACCTTGACCTCTTTAAGTTTATCTACTAACTTTTGAAGACTATCCACACTGACCAATATGGGCTTTGTACACAATTGTGCTTGTAGATTCGTTTGGTCAAG
Organism: Cupressus sempervirens; assembly: GCA_028749045.1. Lineage (NCBI taxonomy): Eukaryota > Viridiplantae > Streptophyta > Pinopsida > Cupressales > Cupressaceae > Cupressus > Cupressus sempervirens. The sequence continues at coordinate 727,124,175 of CM053786.1, read as the reverse complement.
GATCTTAGTAAGATCCACTGCAGTTAATGCATTGATGTTTTGACATGTAGTATCAACAACATCCTTAATCTTTATGATTTCTGTAGGTGTGGTAGGTGAAGGAGGTGAGCTAGGAGGTGAAAGATGTATGCCTTGCACACTTTGCTATTCATCTGTTCCTTTGTCCTCATCTTTTCTTTCCTTCTCTCTTTCTTTCTTATTTTCCTCTTCTTCAACCTTTTTCTCTTCTCTCCTCTTCCTCCTTTCTTCGGGTTTAGCAACAGCTTCTTCTTTGTATATTTCTTCAAGAACATCTTCAAATGTTTTGTACAAGTTTTTCCATACTCTTGTTGTTCTCTACACAACTTCTTCAATTTTGTTTTGTAGGATGGAGAATGCCCTATATTTGGGTGTAAACCTTTTATTATGCCTTTTGACTGCTTGAGTTACCTATTCTTTTGTTAAATCAGGCAGTAAGTTTGCTAGGGTTGATTCCCTCATCACTTTCTCCATCTTTAGGTAGAAATGCCATCTGTCTTCTATAGTTTTAGACAATTTCTTTGGCAATTGTCCATCTAGTTCAAGAGGTGTATACTTGAACTATGTCATAAATGCATAGACTAATTCTTCTATGCTATTTTGTTCCTCTTACTGTACTTATTGAAATCAATCTTTTTCATTTCATTTAAGTCTCCATTCTTTATCTTCTTACATAATATATCAATTGAAGATTTAGGAGAACTTACCTTTTCAATCTAATCTTCTTCATCAGTATCAGGTTGGGCCACATATCTTTTCCTTTTCTTTGGCTCTTCTTGTGACTTTGTGTTTTTCTTCTTTAGCCTTTTGGGTAGAGGCCCTTGTTGTAGCACTGGTTGTTGGCTTCTTCAGTGTTTTCATGGTAACTTTCTTTGATGGGGGCTGAGAGGTAGGAGAGGTCTTTGTTTTCCTTTTAATGACTCTTCCTCTAATGGGTGCTTCCTTGGTTTTTGTTTCCTTGGCACTCTCATCTTTTTCTTCTCCTTGTCTTTGAGGTAGCTCAAGTGGCTCTTGTTCTGGCTCACCTTCTTCTTCTCCTTCACGAATCTCTTCTTCTTCACCTGCTGCACTTGATTCTCCAACACCAAATTTCTTCTTTATCTGCTTTACCAACTTGTCCTTTTTCTTTACTGCTGAGGCTATCTTGAGTTCTATAACAACACTTGATTTTATAGTGTCATATGTCCCAAATGCCTTGGCAGATTTATCCATTTCCTTTGCAAGTAAAGCTGTGATGGCTGCAGAAGCTTGGTCAACATCAAGCTCATATCCTAATGGTCTAAGCCATCTTGTCCTTGGAAGGACTACTTGAATGTAGGTGTAATCAATATCAAAAAGAAAACATATGTCATTTATATGCTTTTCTACCAGTGAGACTGGTATTCTCATTCTGTTCTTCATTGCATTTTTGAAATCCTCAAAATAGATAGACATTTGATTGTCAAAGCTATCTCCCATTTGTGCAATGAAATCATTAATTTGATCAACAATGGTTTTATTTTGACTCCAATTGACTTTGCAAAATGAAGGGAATTCCTTCATTACATAGAAGAAGATACAAACCAACACTAAACCAAATTTACACTGTGCTTTCTTGGATTTTCTAATAGGTCCAAGATTTTCATTGATCTATTGCAATAGGAGTTCTGCAAGATCATAAGTGTGGTCTTTCTTTACAAGTTTGTGTGCCACATCAACTGCTATGTAGGGTACACTATTTAACCTACTGGATTGGTAGAACTTATGTGGTATGATCCTTACAAAAAAATCTAAAAGGGGATCAGTTATGGTGTCTATAATCATGCCTCTATTGTTCCATTTTGATCATGTGTTCTTCTCAATTGTTTCCTTCTTTTCGCTTCTCAAGATCTTTGGCCGATCTAGGGTTGGAAAGCCAGTAACCCTATGAACCATTTTCTTGGTAATCTTGACTTGCCTTTGTTCTAGCCAGAATGATCCATCATGGATTTTGCTGAGTATAATGCGTATCCACTCATTTTTTAATACAATTGGGAAAACTAGGGCTTTGGTTAAACCCTTCTTTTCTATAACAGAAAACTCATCTTTCAGAATACCATTATCACAAAGTTTGTCATAGGCATTAAAGATTTTCAAATCTCCTATGGCTCCTATTTTACAATTATAGCATTTTCGCACATCCTGAACCATAACAACTTTTTCAAGGATGGTAGATAGGGCACCAACTGGATCATTTTTGTATGCAACCTTTGGTATTGGTCTAAACTGAGGTTGCTTAACTTCGTTGCTGACAAGTTGAATTTCATGACTCATTTTCTCTTGGGTCATTTTTGAGCTTATTGCCATTTGTATCTGAACTAGGTTTTTAACAATTTAAAGAAAAATTTTAAAACTGTAAAACTCGGCACTTGTGGGAAATACCTGAATAGATACTTTGATCGCTTGGGTGGATGTTGATTTTTTGCAAATCACTAATTGAAAGCTTGAAAATTGGTCATACGTGCTCAAAATAATCTCTCTTCATTTGAATGACTCAGGAATGAATCGAATTTTACTTTTAAACAATAGAGGAAACTTTTGCATTTAATGTAATTTAGTACCTACACCTGTCACTCGGCTTCCAAATGTTTTTCAACTCGACATCCATTCGGAAGCTATGTTTACTCAGCATCTACTAACTTTGCTGATAACTTTGCATCCAAAGTAGTTTTACTCAGCATTTAAAGATGACTCGGCATCATTGTTTGAATTTAAGCCTTAGCATCTTATCTTATGCTTAATTCTTCTTTTTAGTGCTTCTTTGTCTTGGAACTGATGTATGATATAACTTTGTATATCAGTCCCATATATCTCCCTTGTGCTTAGTTTGATGAAGTGTGATCACTTGACCCGTTAGGTGAAGTGATCCCTTTGCTTGATGTACTGCACTCATCTTTCTTCCTCCAAGTATTGTTCATTTGTCCTCTTATGACATCAAACTTTTCTTTTCTTTTTTTGGTGCTTCGGCCCCTGTAGGACAGTTCTTGCTGGTATGACCATTCTTCAAACAACTAAAACATGTAGTTTGGCTCAACCATCTTTTATAGTTTCCCTTGAAATGTGTTCTTATGCAGTTCTGGGGTGTATGCCCATATTCTTCACAATAGTGACAACTGTACCTGGTGTTATAATCCAAATGGTAGTGACTTTTTGTTGGTTGATATGATGTCCACATGGGATTTGATCTGCATTCAAATGCCCCATGTCCATATTTCTTGCAGTTATGACAATGTCCTTCAAATCTTTGTGTTCTTGGGATTTTGAATCTATAGTCTTGTGTCATATGTCCTTGCATTTTGCACTTGTGATAGTAACTCTTGCTTTTGTGTGTGTTTGACTGATTGATTCTTCTACTCCTACAAATATTAGCAGTATGCCCCTTTTTATTATAGTAATGACAAGTGGGTTTAGAATCTTTACCTTTGTCACTTCTTTGTTCAACACTCTTTGATGATTCACCTACTTCAGTACTATTGTATCCAAGTCCTAATGTATCATGGGTTGATCTTGGGAATTTTAGTAATTGTTCAAAGTACTTTAAGGCTTCACTTGACATGTTGAGATTTTTTGCTATCTCCTTTTCTCTATTCAGTTCATTCTGTAATTTTCATTCTGCATCCTCAGAGCAGAGATCTCAATATCTTTCATATTGAGTTCATGATGAAGGTTCATCATTTGAGCAAGTGCATCCATCTGCATGTTTGAGATCCTTGTTAATTTAGTACTCTTTTCTTCCAATCTGTTTGCAAGATTTCTTTTGTCATCTTCCATCACGACTTTGTCTTCAACTGCTCTTTTCTTTTGTTCAATGATTTCACATAACATTATGGCCTATGATTCATGTTCCATCTTGAGAGATCTTATCTCATTTGCTTGAGCTTTGTTTTTCTCCATTAGTTCTGCTATTGTTGCATCAAATTCTTTAGTATCTCCATTGGAAAACACTTGTGTGGTATCAATCTCCTTGTAGTGTATGTCATTTTCAGCTATGGCTATCTCCTTTCTTCTTTTTAAAGATTTTCTTAATTCCACTCTAGCTTCCTCTACCTTTTGTAGAGAAAGATGCATATCTATTACTTGGTTTTCAATGATCTTTCCAAGTTTGAAGACTTCCATCCTTAGATCTTTTTCTCCAAGCTGTTAGGCTTCTCTTTGAGAGAAACTGGGCTTTGATACCAATTGTTGGATTGAGAAACTAGGCTCTGATACCAATTGTTGGATTATCTTATTGGAAAGAATGCTTCTGATGGGGGGGGGGGGGGGGGGGGTGAATCAGAAGTACTAGCATTTTAACTATTTCAAATCTTTAATAACATATTTTTAAAATGAACATGTATGCATATAAATATTAAGCAATCATAAGAAACAAATATGCATCACCACATAACACTTAAGCTTTGGTAACCCAGAAACCATCCAGAAATAAGAAGGTAAAACTGGGGTGGGGATGATACCCACAAAATCACTACAGTAATAATGTTTAACCACTTCTGATGGTCTGCCCTGTTAAAGGCCTACCCTATCAAAGGCTTTACATTGTATCAATAATGACCTAGTTAAAGGATTTCAAACACTTTACATGAAGTTTTACCTTGTTAAAGGATTTAATCACCTATTGAAAGGATTTACAAGATAGCTGCTAAGCTAACCTATCATCATAGAATTTACTTTCTAATACAATGGCTAAAGAGTATTAGGTATGATAAACCTGATGGCTTACAATCCTTCAATTGCTGAAAACAGGCACTTGATCTACTCTTTAGTGATCTTGATCCTTTTTGAGATCTGATACTCTTTTCTATGAAATAGTTTTCCCTACACACTTTTTTTCATTCACCACTCTCTATGGGATTTCATCTTCCTTATAAAGACATTCAAAGACTTAGGGTTAGGTATGGATCTACGATCCATATTTAATCTCTAATTTTTTCTTATTCCTTACACATCTCTTATTGGTTGCATGCCTTCTCCATTTTCCTTATTGGCTACATGTAGATTATATAGGAAATTTAAATGATTTGATCTTATCACTTAAATCTTCTGACATTCATCTTATGTCGGCTATGAAAATGATTTACATCTGAGTTTGTGAACTTTCAAACTCATATGCTGATTCTGAGTTACTCGGCACTTACTGCTTCTTGATGCTCAACACCTATTGTAACTCGACACCTGATCTTCACTCGACACTTGAAGACTGCTCGTTACTGCTCGGCACCTGAAGATCACTCAACACTTGTTGATTTTCTTGAATCAGCACATGTTGTGGCTCGACATACAAGGTGTACTCAACTTCAATGTGAAGTGTGATTAAGTGTGTTGGTACTCAAGTGTTAAAAATCATTTTGAGGTTAACAACTATTTCTATGCTAAGTTAGCAATCCAACCATAAACTGAAAAAAATACAATATCAATAAAAGAAAAAGTTGAAAAAATGAAAACGGACAATTACTGGTATATCTTCACGAGTATATCATATTACTACCTCAATGTGAATGCCAAACTTATTGTAATGATAGATATTTATTGTGCAATGTTTAAAAAATAAAATTAGTAATTAGCATCATATGGGTCTTTAGAAGATTATCATGGGTAAAATGGTATTTAGCTTAGTGTTTAAAATATTTTGCTTTCAGTAAAAACTTTATTGTACTTGATTGAGTGTATTTGGCACACTTTGCTCTTATTCTTATGTTTGATTTATCATCTAACTTTTAAATTTCATTGCTCTACTATGTTTGTATTGTTGTACAGAAGGGTGTTTGTTATAATTTTGTATTGTTTCCTTATACCTTTCACCTTTTGGTGCCTAAACTGTCAAGCCAGAATAAATAAATAAATGATATGTCAAATTAAAATTTGGTACAAGAGCTTTTACATAATTAACATTGAAAAAACTAATTTATTGTTAAGGTAATCAATCCAGGAAAAGGTCATGTAATCTACCAAGCTAAAAGCATTTCAAATTCCACAGAGTAACTGATTTTCATAGTTACGCCTGGTGGCAATACAAGACACAGTTTGGTTGCTTTGGTGTAACAACCTAAAAGATTGGGGTAGTGCTGAATGTGTGTGTTGTGATTTTTACATTGCTTTTGCATGGGGCTTCTTAAACCTATTAGAAGTTGTAATCTTTCCTTGGTGTGTTTATAAACCAAGGTTAGACCTCCTTTATTTATTGTTATAATATATTAGGATATAAGCCAAGGTATCCTAATATATTTCTTTTTTGTCCTTTTTCCACTACATCTTATTTTGTCCTCTAGTGGAATATGTGAGGACAAATATATATTGTAATTTGTAATTTAGATTATTCCTCCTTAAGAGGAATCTCACACTTGGCCTCACACACTTATGAATGGTGGCATTCATAGACATGGGAGTTACATTCTAACTCCTCTCTCTCATCTCTATTTAAGATATGACCCTCCTCTCTCATTTCTCATGAGGTTTCTTCCTCTTCTCAATTATTGTGTGAGTGATTGCTCTCTCTCTCTCTCTCTCTCTCTCTCTCTCTCTCTCTCTCTCTCTCTCTCACTCTCTCTCTCTTCTTAGGCTTTTCATGCCTCATTCATAATGTCACAAGGGGTTATTTATAATGTCATGCCTCTGGCGTGGGTGCCAAAACCAAGGCTTTCAGTTTACCTTTTTTATTACTATTAAATATTTGTAATTATCTTTAATTTAGAAATTTAATAGTTTTTAAAAAATTTAAATTAAAAGGGTGTTTGATTAAAAAAAAATTTATTATTATTATTTTTTGATAATTCTTTTAACAAAGGGAGTATTTTTTTTTACGATTGATCAAAAGAAATCAAAGTCATTGTTTTTACTCAATTATAATTGTTCAAACAAAATTTTCTTTATGAGTATTATGGAAAGTTTAGGTGACTCCTTGGTATAAGTTCAATATAGCTAGATCATACCTTTGCCTTATAAATTTCCAAGTGTATTTCAATGTGGTTTAAACCACATATAAGATTGGAACACTTCAAATCTTGGAGGCATATTTATGAGGAAAAAGGGGAGATCTTTTCTAGCCCCATGATTTTATGCTCTTATTACTTTGAGATAATATTTTGAACCAAGGTATTCAACATAAAGGTGATTATTCTAAAAAATAAAGGGAGTAATCATTTTTCTAGCATTAAGCTATGATTTCATAATTGTACTTGTGGGATTTCATACTATAATATTTTTTTTAGGTATATTTATTCAAGTATATATGGGTGCACACATATATACCAAGATAAATATACAAGCTATTTTGATTGTGATGAGTATGTTCTTGTGTAAAGTAAATATCTTTAATTCTTTCAATCCTTCAAATAGTTTACATACCCATGTTCACCTTGCATGGAGACTTTATTTGATAACTTATGCTTATTGCTCTTCCAAATACTTCTTTTTATCTCAATTATTCAGGTTTATGAGTATCTTACACTATTGCCTTCATTATTTAATGATTTGAGTTAATTGATCTATCTGCACATGGTTGTAGTTTTATGCTTCTATAGCATCGTTCCATGCCCATGTTGGCACTTTATGGTTTTATACCATTGATTTATATGATATTTTTTTGTAAGTTGCATCGGAAGCCAATTTATCAAGGTTAACTATGGTGGACCCGACAGTTTTAAAGTGACTCATGGTTGCCTTATCTGGCCCGTGGAGTATCCCTCCAACCTATAATTGGTGTGCACTTACTTCAATGGAGTTTCCCTCCATTTGTTCCACTTTGTTCCTCAATGCGAGGATGATATTTTATGGGGATTTCCCATTTCAATCTCTTTATCTCCTTGGTGTATGCTCCTAGTTTTGATTTAGTCATGGTATGACTTCTTACACTTTGCTCATTTTTGAGTGTATAGGTGAGGAGGCTACCATATCTTGGAGCACTCCAATATTGGAGACTCTATTTGAGAAAGTTGTTTTGACCCACAATCTATTGGTTCCACTTTGAAAGATTGATATTTATGGAGTTTCCCTCCATGTTGTTCCATTTTGTTCCTCAATGAAGAGGATACTATTATTGGAGTTTTACCTCCAAATTTAGATGATTTGATCCAATTTTGAAGGCAATATGTTGTTAAATCCTCATAATCCATTCCTTTTTCCTAACAAAACCATGATAATACTAATTAGATCACATGTCTCTCCTTTTACTTTATTTTCATATATTAATGTGATAATGATCTACATACTTCATTGCTTAGATCGTGAGTCATGTAAGTTATGGTGCTGCAGCCCATTAGCTTGCAGTGGGATGATTCATTAGTGGATTGTCTATATCCACGTGATTGATGCAATATTGATGCAGGTATCATTAGTTGGCCTTGTCTGTGGTCATTTGTGCATTAGTATAATATACTTTTAATGAGAAAACTGATCAAGCTTTTTACTCAATTTGACCTTGTTGATAATGTTTTGAGTATATAATTTATCTTGATATCAGCTTAACTCCATTGCTTTGTGGTGAAATGTCACATTTTTCTCTCTTTTATCTATGAGAGTTTTCTTATCCTCATTCAAAAGGATTTCTAATTTGAATTTAAGATGAAATACTCCTTGTGGATAGTTGTCTTTTCTCTTCTGTCTATGTTTTTTTTTAGGTAATCCATCCAGACACATACAAGACAATATTATTTGGTGTACATTCAGATGACCTATCCACTTCGCTCTTGGATCTATGAAGATTTACATACACTCACAAGAGACCTTTGCAGAATTGAAGACACTCTAAAAGATCAAGTTTTTGCTATTTCATTGTAAATTATGGGTTTAATACCCTTTGATGTAATTTCCCCAAGTAAAGATTAAAGGGGGGTGTTAGAAGTTGTAATCTTTCCTTGGTGTGTTTATAAACCAAGGTTAGACCTCCTTTATTTATTGTTATAATATATTAGGATATAAGCCAAGGTATCCTAATATATTTCTTTTTTGTCCTTTTTCTACTACATCTTATTTTTTCCTCTAGTGGAATATGTGAGGACAAATATATATTGTAATTTGTAATTTAGATTATTCCTCCTTAAGAGGAATCTCACACTTGGCCTCACACACTTATGAATGGTGGCATTCATAGACATGGGAGTTACATTCTAACTCCTCTCTCTCATCTCTATTTAAGAGATGACCCTCCTCTCTCATTTCTCATGAGGTTTCTTCCTCTTCTCAATTATTGTATGAGCAATTGCTCTCTCTATCTATCTCTTTCACACTCTCTCTCTTCTTAGGCTTTTCATGCCTCATTCATCATGTCACAAGGGGTTTTCTTTGCTTTCCCCTTTTCAAATATCTTGTCTCATGGTGTTGGATCTTGAAGTTTTCTCTCTCCAATCTTATGGTAATATCTTTACATGCATTAAATCGCTTAGATTCTTTCCTGGTTTTGCTTATTTACATATTTATTTTTCATTTCTAACAAAACCAACACTACCAAAGTGGCAGAAGATGCCATAGATGTGGAAGGAATCTTGGAAGGCAACCAAACCAACGTTTTAGCCAATATCTTCAAAATAGGTTTCTTTAATTTAGAAGGCACCAAAAGCTGGTACATAGGCATCTGTTATGCCAATTCCTTGAGGAGGCATTTTCTTGGACAGTCAATGTGGACCACCCATTGAGGTTTGTAGAATAGAAGGGTTGTCTAGTATGACCCATTTGACAGGACCCTGAGAATCTCCATGGTTGAACTAGCCCAAAATCTAGGTGTGCAGGCTAACATACCATTAATATAGTTTTTAATGCTTCTCACTAGCAATAAAGCATGTTTATTAGCCCATTATTTAACTGGTTCACCTTTATCACTTCAAACAATCTAATCCAATGTTTATAACAGTAGAATTCTATTTATTAGAATATGATACATTTTCTGTTTTGGTATGTCCGGGTTACATACTCCATATTCTTAATATATGTTTCAATTTCTTTTTGTACTAGTCTTCCCATTTTATTAGATGGTCAAAAATTTTGGTCTAAAACTGGGGTTTCATTGTTGTTGTAAGATCTAGCCTAAAGGAGCCTAATAATGTAGAGAATGAATCTAAAAGAACAAAAAGGGAATGGTGAGTGGTGATCGTAATTTTCATGTATGGACCAATGCTAGCAAGGGCCGAATAAATATTTTCCATTACAACAAGCTAGTTTGCAGATAACTATTTATCATTTCATGTGACCACTTCATTTTGGACTGCTATCTTCTAATATTGTTTCTTTGTAGGAGTTTAACTACTTCCTCAGTTGGAGGCTTCTACTTGTCCATAATTAATTCCTACACTGCAAGCACTTATAATGGATGGAGAATTTTATGGAGCGTGCCCTAAAAAAATAACAAACAAATGTAAGAAGGAGAAATACATGGAAATTTATTAGGGCCCATCAAATCTCCTCTGTGGTCCTTGCTTAGGAGGCTCATTCTTTGATGTAATGCTTTGATATCTTCTGTTGGGGTCTTGGGAGTGCCTAGTTCTTTGTATGCCTTGTCAGTTTTAGCTGCTATCTTTTTGTTCATTTAGGGTTGCAGGTCTACAGTGGCTTTTTCTTTGGCATTGGTTTGTCTTTGTGGTGTACCAGATCCCGATCAAAATATGGTTGTATGGGGTTTCAGAGTTCCCTCAAAACCTATTTTTCCTTAATCAAAAACTTTTACAAACTAGGAGAAATCCCATTACAAGTTAATTTAATGTACTTATGAACTAATGTCCACTAGTGGATAAACCAAACAATAGGAATGTTTACAAGTAAAAGATAGTGCTTCTTTGATAAAGCAAAGGGAAAATTTAGGAAAGCGCAATATAAAGCAACAACACTAGTCGGCTGTACTCAAAAGAAGACATTTTTAAGCTCTTGAAAATATAAATATTCTATAGGAGATTATTTTATTGTGTTATCTGTGTCATATTATATATCCTTCTTGATGAATGTTATCCTAAAGTAGGAAAATGAAATAAAATCTACACTAAATGTTCATGGGAGAACCTCTTGGATCTAGGGGACCACAAAATGGCATTAAAGCCATAGCATTTTTGGATAAATTGATTTCAATTAAAATAATATCTAGAAACATATGCCAAGTTCCATTGAATCCACAATGTACTAATTTAGTTATAGGATGCCTTTAAGGTATCTGCCTGACTTCATGAGGGATAACACCCTTGTTCAATACAAGACTGAATTGAGGCTACTGCTATATTCAAAATAATTGCCCATACATGAGTGTAAGAGGCACAATTATGTATATGAATCTGAATACACATTGGATGGTAAGCATTTGGTTTGAAAGATATTTAGCTATGCAATGTCCACTCCTTGCAAGATGTATTGATTAAGCTTGCTGCCTCACTCAAACCTATAAAGGGCTAGTGGCTCAGTTGTTAAGAAATGGTATTAGAATCGAATGCCTTCATTCAGAAGCTACTTTTACTTTGTAGGCACTAATCTACACAAGACTAGACTAGGAGCATGTATTTATAACTTACCTCCTTTATAATTATCATCAACTAGATGGTCTAAACCATTGATGATTAAGTACACTTAGCAATAAATTTAGTGGTCATAATGGTAACTACATACTAAGTCAATACGACATTATCGTCTAGTTAACTGTAAGTCTAAAACCACAAGAATTCATTGTCAACAAATGAATGTATTGAAAAATTGAATGAGTCAATATTTGCCCTTCTTTGACCAAAAAAAAGTCAATGATAATTTCACTCAAGCATTGTACAAGTCCTCTGTTCTATGAATCTATTTTATAGTTATTCCACAAAAAAGATGCCATCAGCCTCTCAAACTAAAGAAAGAATGGTGCTCTGGGAAGAGTAATAGATAAGTAAGTAGTTAAGAATGCACCTGTAATTAAATAAATATTTTCTTGCAATTTTTATTTCTTTCTAGCCAGCTATGAGAAGTGTAATGAGAACAATCTGGTGCATAGATCTCTTAGTATAATTATTTGAATGCCCTATGAATTGAAGCAACGATAAATAATAGTAGCACTTTTTTAATCCACCTATTCCTAGCTGGATAATAACAATAGAACACAAAGATCTCAAGTGTTGAACTTGGTATGTAAGGCTAATTACAAAAATTGCATCAAAGTTCTTCAATAAGACCTATGGAGATATATAAGAGAATGTTTTGATTTTAGTATGCTATATTATGCTGCGTCAAGTCTCCAAAATGATTTGAAACTGAAACGGCCTCAATCCCCTCTAGAGACATTGTACCATTTTGAGTTGATATACATTATGTGTAGGGTTTGAAACTAGAAAATTATAATTTGATTAAAGAAAGATGATAGATTGATACCGCAAGGTTTGTGCCCACGATTCCTAGATGAACAATGGTCACTAGTAGCTGTGCACTTGATAGAAGCTTTCAAGAACATCAACTACAAGAAATATTTGAAAATGTCATATGACTTGCTAGGGTGTATGAATTGTACTTAGCAAGGTTAGATTTTTTATGGGTTCCTTGTAAGTCATTTAATTTTTAATGGATTCATTCTAAATCATCTAGTTCAAAGCAAATGGTGACTTTGACAAATTATTTTGTTGGATTGAAAAGTATAATTTATATAACACATAAACAAAACAAATTTTGTGTAGAAATTGAGTGTAATAATTTACCTGGGAAAATTTTGTTGAAGCATAAGCCATTAAGATGCTATAGTGTCTCAGTCCCAAATTTGCATTCAGATATTTAGAATACGCAATAGCATTTTGGTCAGCCTATAGTTTAGAAAACTAGAGGAACTAAGTAAAAAAAAGATTCACTAAGCAATGGAAAAAGTATCTAATTTAGATAAATCAGAATAGAGAAATGAATATTCATTGGCATAATGTAGAGCATATTGTCTGCATCTAATTTCTACACTTTGCACATATTCTCATTCAACAAAAAGGCATTACAAACTATCTATGAAGGGACAACATTGACTTTGAAGCAAACTTGCATAATTCTAAGGGTATACAAAGAAAATAAGAGCTTCATAATATGAAGGATCTCATTAAAACCATAAACCTAACTGCACTAAAATGGGAGCTTTGTAATATGTAGCAACTACCATAATAATGTATGAAAGACAAAGAAGCATAGATGAGGCACATAAAATCCTTTACATAACACCACATTGAAACCCTCCATGTTCCAGACATGTGCCAATCTTGTTTAATAAATAAAAATATTATAAAATTATGTCTGGAATGCAGAGCTCTACAAACTTGCAAACAAAGTTTATAGTATACTGTGAAATTCCTCCCTTCTCTTGCATTGTGAGACTACAAGTCTCTGCTTCATTGAAAAAAGACCAATAATACATTGTTGAATTTATCCTTAATTCTTTTGTGAGCACTTTAGATCTCTAATATTTCAAGTACATATAAAGAAAACTGAGAGCTGATTTTTGATTGGAAAAGCCAAACAATTTTAGTCACTTGTTAACTAAATACTAAATAGTTTCCTACCATGGTGATAACTAAATACTATTAATGTCATGACATCAACACTATATAATCAAATAAGGTTTTAAAAGTAACCATCACCATACAAAAGGTAGTGTTCACCCTGCATACTACCATTTGATTTTTTGAAGTAAACAGGACTGCTTAGAATCTCTAGATCACCAGATACATGAAACAAAAATGCTTTTAAGAGACAAAAAATGAAACCCATTCATTTTTACAGATTGCTTCACTAGTAATCACAAGAATATTGTCTAGTTTTGAAATGATAGAAGCAAAGAAAATAGGCAATTTTTTTCACCATGGAAAATTCTGAGGCAAAAATCTAGTACAACTAAAAAATTTCATTATTGCAAAACATCAACAATTTTCCTATACAATAATGAAACTCTCTTACATCATTTTTCAGTATGTGCATATATAAATAAGACCATTGTAAGAAGTATTACACATTGCGTGAAATCTTGCAAATGATGGACATAAATGCTAAATGCAGACGTGAAAAGAAAGAAAATTCAAAATAATACCTTTGTTTTGTTGTTTTTGATCAACTTGCGAGACTGATCTCATCCATACTAGTAAACATGGAAACATAGAGGTCAAAGTACCGAGAATACTCTCCCGCTTGCACGCATGTTAAGGATATACAATATGGGCATCAAGAAATTATCGATTTTCAGGTCAAAGTACCGAGAATACGCTTCCGCCCGCGTGCCTGTCAAGGATATACAATATGGGCATCAAGAAATTGCCAATTTGCAAGTCAAACTAGTGAGAATACTTTCTTGCCCATGTGCGTGTCAAGGATATTCAATATGGGCATCAAGAAATTGCCTTTTTACAATGGTAATGGGCATCGACAAATTTCCTTTTTACATATTAAGCTCGTGTTGGTCAAAATTTTGACCAACACGGGCATGTATTAAAAAAAAAAAAGTGTCTCCTTGCATATTCTGACCAATTTGACTCTATTTTATTAGATGGTAAAAAATTTTGGTCTAAAATGTGGTCAAATGTACTAGTGACAAGCTCAACCTTATCTTGCAACCTTCACCCAAGTCCTAGTGCAAACTGCCTCAACTTTGGTGATTTGTCTACACACTTAGGAAAACTATCACTCTGATACCACCTAATGTGGTACAAGGTAGGAGAATCCCAAAAGGAGATATCCTAGCCCCCATAAAATAACCATGTAGTGGAAACACGACAACAATACAAGATCTAATGCCAACCACAACTCTTTATGCATAAATAAATTGTTTACATATAATATGCCCGACTATGAGGCCTTCTACGTTAGGGCCAATTACAAAAGCAGTTACAAAATAGTTCTGCAAGATCCCTCAAGATCGATCTTCATACAAATCCCAACTAGTCTGGATCCACACTCTAGTAGAAACCTCCAAGGAAGATCTAAACATGTGTTCACAATCCCACCAAGCAATCTCCTTGTTTCCCAAGCCACAACTACTAGTTGTTTTCAAAGTTTTCTCCTACACTTCATCCCCTTCTCCAAGCTAGATGAATCATATCCCTGAAGACTTCACAACACCCCCTACTTATACCCAACTAAGCCAGAAGTTGGCCTAGTAAGCTATAAATTAAATTAAACCCTTACATTAAATACATGGTGAGCCACATGTCAACATCCAATAGATATTAAATACAAAATGCCTTAAAATTATTACAACACAAATCAAATACACATAGGAGAGAACCAAGACCCAAATAGGTCCACACAAACTCAAAAATCAATCCATGTCGCAATCATACACTACCTACATTAAATACACCAAACTGATCAAGAAAAATCCACAAGAACTCCATCTCACAAGCCACACTACCAAGCATCAACAAGACCACAAGATATGTTGAGCTCCCACAAGAATTTTTGAGTTCCATAGGTGTCAAGAAACCAATACACATTGAGCACAACAGTGAGTGTTGAGCAACAATAGATGTCGAGTTCCTTGAGTGACTAAGCCCTTCAATGACCAAGCACCTTGGCCAACACTACACCCAATAGTGACTGAGAATCACTCCTTTGGTGACTGAGTCCATAATTCCAAAGCCAAAGTACCTCCAACATGCAAGATTGCTAGCTAACCAAGGATGCTCCTACATCATGGGAAAATGTTAAAAATGAATTGCCTGGGTAGAAGGGAAAACAAAAGAAGGTCCCCAAAAAAGAATGTGGTCACTAACTTTCCAATGAGCACTCCAAAATGAGGGAGCCTACCAAAAAATTTGGAAGTTGTAGACTATACTATGTGCCAAAAAAATGTTTCCCCATAGCATAGCCAATGCAAAAAATAGTGCAAAACATGGAGCAATGATCGAGAAAACCATTGAAAATCCCCACAAACTACCAAAAAAGTAGTTGAAAAATGTGTGCTCATAGAGGATGACATGGAAAAAAATGCACTTTAATGAGCGCTGATCCACTAACCTAGGAAAGTATGGGAATCTCTCCTTAAAACTACCAAAATAAAGTGTGGGGGGCAATTACCATGCACTAACATGGTAGAGTTTAGACAAACTAAAAAATTATCCAAAAGGATTGTCAATCTCCATGAAAAATTATGCCCATAGGGGTGGCAAGAAAATGGTGCACTCTCCAAAGTGTGCATGCAAGATATTGATTGAGTTATATTATTTCCTCCCAAAATCTCACATGATCCCAAACAAAATTTATGTCACTCCAAAAAAAGACTCCCACATGCACAACACAACACATCACCCAAGGTAAAATCATAGTGTAGGGGACAAATCGTAGGTGTAGCCATTTTAATGGCACACAAAATGTAGTACCCAAATAAATGCTAGGGAAAATCCCCAAAAACTAAATCTCCTCCAAAATAAATTAGTGATTTCTAGTAAAAATTGACCCTAATAAAAAATAACATCAATCGGATGGGACAAGTAGACAACAAAAGTGGTCCCAGAAATTTGAAACACCTCACATGCATTTTTTTAAATGCTTCCCAAAAATTTAAATTTCCCCTCTAAAGGAGTGTTGGGAAATAAAATTAATATTACACACACACACACACACACACACACACACACACACACACACACACACGCACGCACACACACACGCACACACACGCACACACGCGCGCGCGCACACACACACACACACACACACACACACACACACACACACACACACACACACACACACACACACACACACACACACACACACACACACACACACACACACACACACACACATATCAGTACCTCATGATGTGTTCCTAGGTCTCAATGGCCTAGGTGCAAAACAATTTTCCCTTATAAGTCATCAACATCCAAATTGGATGTATTTTATATGGAGATGGGATTTTTAGATGCTTTGAGCTCAACAATGATCATTTTGTCTCAAGGGGAGTCCATGCATATCCAATATAGAATACTTCTAACAACTAAAATCCTCTAAAAAGAAAATACATATATGAAAACCAAGCCAAACCTCTCATAAACAAAATTAGGGCATCAAGATATAAAACTATGATTGTTAGAATGATTAGAATAATTGAGAGGGGGTGAATCAATTATCCTCAAGTCTAGATGTACCAATTCAACTTTCGACAACTTCAAACAAACTCATAAATAGTATTGTTAAATAACTTAGTTCATAGAGCAACATATCAACAACTTAATATTTTGTTCATTACTGAACTCTCTATTTCAGTGTATGACGACTAATAATAACATAAAATATTAAATAGCATGTAAACATCATTCATACACACATAACACTTTAACACTAATATTTAACGTGGAAACCCAATTTGGGAAAAACCACCAAGTAACATGCTACCACTTTTTCACTCTTCTAAAGTGAGCTTGGTTAAGAATCAAGCCTGTTAGAGGTTACAAAATACACTATTAGGTTTGACCTTGTTAGGAGTGGTCTAGTTAGAGTGCTTTGAACATTCCTTTAGAATGTCACCCTGATTCAAGGATTTACAAAATGACTATTAGGTCAACCTTAATTAAATAATTTTTACTCTCACAATGGTTCGAAAGTAACAACATGTTTGATCTATAAAATACAACTCAATTTGTAAATTTAGATCTCCATTTATCTCATTTACTGGTTCATTGACTAGACATCATTAACATCTCTATCACTAATCCTCTTGGAAACACTTTAAGAAATCACATTTCACCAATCCCTTCACTTCTCTTTTGCTACTATGTTCTTCACAAGTCCTCCTTAAGATTTCCAATCAACATGAACCAACCTTAGAAAACATCTCATATGTTTCCTCAAATAGGTAATTCTAATCTTTTTTTTCTTAAACATTGTCATAGATCTTATTGTTAGGTCATATTCATCAAATCCTTCCATTGTTATATTCTCCTTCTCCTTTCTAGAAACTTCTCATAAAATCCTTACCATAGATCAATTAACAAAATCTCATCATGCATTGAATATTTCATCTCATCAATCCTCATCATTATCATACTTTGAATTATCTGAAATTTCTAACTATGTTAGCCTCAGATCTCAAATATTTTATAAATTGATGACTTTTTGTAGCTTGGCAATTACTAAGTTCTTCTAGTCATTCATTACTATATAGCACATTCATCATTGTTCTGTCTTGCTCAGTTGATATTGACACTCAATCAAATACTAATATTTTCTTCACCAACTTGCTCAACCATAACTATCAGTCAACTTATATTGTTTGTTCAACTTCTTCTTAAGTTCCTTAATCTTCTATTTCAACTCCTTCATTGACCAAACACATTTTACAAGGTTTTTCTATTGTTAAACTCAACACTTCCATAGTTCATAAGATGATTAAACAATACATCATCTTGTCAAAAACCAACTTATCAAGTGCCCAATGTAATTCCATGATTCTTCGCTTCTTTCTTCTCAACAACTTGACTAGCTCACCTTGCTATCTCCTCTTTTTAAATCCTCTTCATCAATCAAACAATATGACACTACACTATTAGTAAATTTCTCTCCAATAGGTTTGATATAAATGAAAACATAACAGGTTTTCCAATTGTAGTTTCCAAAAATTTCCCTCTTTGGCATTGATGGCAATACCTCTAGTTACCATGTAATCCAAAATATTCAGTATGTCTTATCTAAACATGTACTATAAGCTCCCTCTAGATTTGTGTTCTATCTTCCTTAGTTTAATTTTTATTCTCATCAATGCAATCTTTGGATGCTTCCTTGATCATCAATTGTAGTAGTATCAATTTTACATAACTTCTCCCTCATTGACAACAATGTCAAAGACATCAGTCATTCACATACACCTCTTCTCTTTGATCTAGCATACATAACATCTTCATGTCACTACCTAGATGCTATAGAAATATCACTTCCACTTGTTTACCTTTAATCCTTGTACTCTCATCTACTCCATGCTTTAGTTCATCTTGTCACAATCTTTAAGCAACTCTTAAAGTGTGACCTCATGCATCAATGTGTAAGGTATTTTGATCATAACAATTTATGCAAGGGTGTAGATATTTTTAGCTTTATTCATATAGGGGAATCACCCCTAACTTACCTCTTAAGTAATCAAAATAATCCTTAGGTAATGCCTTTGTGATTATGTTAGCTATATGTTCTTTTGTGTTCAGATATTCCAATCTCACTTCTTTGTCTTATATTAACTTTCTTAAGTAATGATATTTGATCTCAATATGCTTTTTCTTTGCATGCATCACAAGGTGCTTTGATATGTTTTTGATTAAGTAAAATAGTTTTTACAGGGATCCTAAAACCCAAGAGTTTTTACAACATATATGAAATATAGATATAAAATAAAGTCTAGCTACCAAGCAACTGCTTATAAAAAGCCAAAAAGTAACAACATGCCCATGGCTAGGAGACAAAAAGCCAACAAACCTATAACTAGAAAAAACCAAAAGATAACAAAAAAACTAATTCTCCTTATCAAGAACCTACAGGGTCTATGCAGCTTCATTGGCCTTCCGATTGTCCGCATCCTTTTGGTCCTGGTTCTGGACATCCACCTGATCCTTGGTCTCTTTTTTATCATCCTCGGCCTGCCCAATGTCTAAGATGGCCTTCTCCATCATATCTCCACCAAATCCAACACTCCTTAGATAATACCCTAGACTAACAATATTCTCATTCAAGGTATTCAATCTGGCAATCATCTGATTAGCCAGGTTCTGGTGTGTGGATTCCAACATTTGGACTTTTTGTTCAACCTCAGTGATTCTATCCTCATGGTTGGCATTGTGTCCCTGGATGCTGTTGTGCCATTGGATTCCATCCTGGTTTCGTTTCTCTTCATTGTGCCCCTGGTCACTACTATTTTTTTGGTTTCCTTCCTAGCTTCTTTTCCCCTTAAGGTCTTCAATTTCATGAAACAACCATTTGATAGACCAAAAGTTGTCTATCATGTTGTTCTTGCATTGTTCAGAAGGTTAAACCCAATTTTCCACACACTATTTGAGATAGCGACTAGGGCCAGATCAATGAGATCATCATAGTGGGTATTGCCATCAATATCTTCCATCACTTGGATATTCAACAGCTTCCTAACAATCCCCATATTCACAGTGTTTGTGTTAAACTTCCTCCATGCCCTCCTCTTGTTCTTCATTATCATCTCATCACTTTTTTCCACTAGAATTTCTATCATCTCCTTAGGTGGAGAAACAACAGGGCCATGGCTAGGAGGCTCTAGAATCTAGACATTGGTATCTTCCTACAATGAGGCCTCAACTTTTCTTTTCCTGGGGTTCCCCAACATATTAGCTAAAACCTCCTCCTCCTTTTTACTTTCCCTCCCCTTCACCTCCTCCTTCACATTTTCCTCCCCCTTCACCTCTTCTTCTGAATCTATCTCCTCATCCTCATCATCGTCCTTCTCCTCCTCCTAAGGCTCAGACTTGGGGGGAATAGGGGGAAGGCCTCTAGGGCTCTTTCTACAAGGGATGCAGCTAAAAGGGGTGACATTCCTTTCTTCCTTAGGGATTTTCCCTTTAGAGGAGGTATTATCCTTGTCATTAGATTTTATGGTATGCACATCCTCAGAGTTTGAACTCCCAGTTTCCTCAGATGCACCCCTGGTATCACCGAGGGATTTTCCTCTTGTTTGAGTGTTCAAATACTCATAAACCAGGAGGAGTAATCCTTCATGAAGGGAAAGATTAGTAGTGGGTTTCCTCTTAAAACCCTTGATACCCTTGCTCATAGAGGTGAAGAGATAAAAAGGAAAAGAGATTTTGATACCATGCCTAAAATGATTAAGCAAAACGAAATGATGCATTCTGATCCTATCAAATCTAGGGTCTAGAGAAATATATTCAATGACTACCCTAAGGACATACCTCCACAAAATTTTAATGGACTCCATCTCATAATATGTCTCCACCTTGATGAGTTTCTTCCTTTCATCTTTGTCCTTCACAAAATCTTTGACAACATTGGCCAACATTTTCTTATCCCTAAAGAAGTTAATCCCTTCTAGATGGATCTTCGTAACCTGGGAAATCAACTCCACATTGACATGGTGGGTGACCCCATCTATTTTTACATTCCCATTTTTCCATTAATCCACCATTAACTTGGTGATTCCCACATCAAAACCATGGAGCTTCTCCAAAAATTTAGTGATACTACCCTTTTCCAGCTTATGCCAAACCTTCCTTTTATTCTTCTAGTTCTTCGCCTCCCCTGAAGACTCCCTTCTACTTCTCTCACCTACCATGGTTTCCTCTAGTTCATAAAGCCTCCTACTACTCATAGAATTATAGACTTTGGCCTACTTTGAAATGTGATACTCAAAAACATTTTTGCAAATTTTAGCGGTTCTATTCATGACAGCCCATAAAGCATGCCAAACGTACATGCTATAATTATATGAAAAGAGTTTTGGATGATTTTTAATAGCTCCCAATCTTACGTGCAATCTAGCGTATCTAACCATTATTAAATTGGGATTATTTTGGTACTTCCTTGGATTCAGTCCTGCTAGATTAAATTAATCATAGCCACTGGAAAGCTATCACCGACATGCCATGTCATTGCCAAATTTTTGGCTATCACTTCATTAGTGAACCAATCTACCACGTAATTAGCCTCCCTGTATACATGGCTAATATGGATCTTTTTGAATTTACCTAGGTCAGACTTTAGCTCCTCTATCACATTCACTATAGTCCATGAAGGCTTAGACTAGCCTTTAAGGTAGTTTATGATATTTGAAGAGTCCTCCTTCAGCTAGAGGTTCTCGATCCTAGAGGCGAAGGCCAACTTAACAATGTGAGTGGCCGTACTAGCTTCTACAAAATGATTAGTCTAATGTCCAAGAGGGTAGGATAAAGATGCTACACCTCCTCCATAACTATTTTTGATGATGCCTCCATTGCCAGCAAGACCAGGGTTCCCTTTGGCCGCCCCATCAAAATTGGGTTTATGTCAATTTTCAGGGGGGAAAAAACACCTGGCCTCCTATCTTTTCTTGTCCTTGTCCTTTTTCCTTGCTCTATTGTTCCCACCTTTTTTAATGTTTCCTTCCTTTGTGATAGTGAAGTTCTCCTTCATTAATCCATCAATTTTCTCAGCAATGAAAAACTTGGGAGATTCTCTATCTCTAAAGATTCAATTATTACATTTTTCCCAAATTCCCCAATAAAAGTGTGAAAGGGACCATGAGCTAATTAACTGAGCTATCAAGCCAAGGTGTGAGCTCTTCCATTAGCTAAAGAACTCCTAGATGTTGGCCAAGGGACACCAGCTGACCCCAAAATCCCTGGTCAAAAGGTTCCAAACCTTGGATGAATAGGGATAGTGAATAAATAAATGATTGACCATCTCTAAATCATGTTTACATAGACTGCACCTATTGGGGATAATCTGACCCCTCTTACCCAAATTGTGCAAAGTGAGAATTTTTTCTTGGAGTAGAAGCCAAAAAAAGATGTTATTTTTTGGTGTAAGACCAGGAGTCCAGGCCTTAACCTAGATGGGTTTCTCCATTTTCTCCCATAAAGAGAAATATCTAGAGGCCACAAAGTATTACCCATTTAGGTTATCTCCCCAAATGACATCATCCCTCTTATTTTTAATGATTATAGCATTTAGGCTAATCATCAAAGAAGTAAGGTCCAAAGATATCATAGACAGGTCATGCCAACCTAGGCCAAATCTATAATCACTGACTTTTGGGCCATATCTTCTCATGCATAGCTCTGCCCATCTTCCATAACTGGGATGATCAGTAAGAGGCCCCAGGCTCGTCCAGTTGTCCTACCAAAACAAAATATTGTCACCTTTGCCAACTTTCCATTTAGCCTTGGACTTAGCTAAGAATTTTTCCTTTAGGATCTCATTCCATATGTAAGATCCTTGAGGAATCTTAGTCTCATCGAGCAAGAAACTAAGAGACTGTCTACTTAGGTATTTCTCAATCATGATATCCCTCCATACTTCAGTGCTCTGAAAAATGTGCCAGATCTATTTGGCTAATAGGGTAATGTTAAGATGTCTAATTTTTCTAATACCAAGACCCCCATAGTATTTGGGGAGGCAAGCATGGTCCCAAGCAACAAGATGATATCTCTTGTGCTCTTCAACTCTTGTCCAAAGAAAGTCCCTCAAAATTTTCTCCATTCTATTAGTGTGCTTGGTTAGAATCCCAAAAAGGCTTAAAGCATAAGTGGGAAGATTTTGGAATATAGATTTCACCAAAGTGCATTTTCCTACCTAGCTGAGGGTGGCACTTTTCTAGCCAACAAGTTTCTTGTTGAATCTATCTATGATGTTGTTCCAAAAATAATTTGGGGGTCTAGACCGCAAAAGCAAACTAAGGTAAGTAGCTAGAAGGGTCCCAATACCACTTCCCAGGATCCAATTTTTTTTCCTCGATCTCTCTAGTGGTGTGTTGATGAAGTAGACCAAACTCTTATCCCAATTTATAGCCTAGCCAAAACCCCTAGTGTAAGCGTTCAACAAACCCTTGAACACTCTGTCCTCCTGAATAGAAACTTCTCCCCCCAAAATTGTATCATCCACAAATTGTTGGTGAGTGAAAGAAGAATCACAGGTGCTTTGATATGTTTATAGAATTTTTATTATCACAATAAATCACAATAGGTTCAGTAATATCTTATTTCATTCCTTTTAACAATTGCTTTATCTGCACAATGTTTGACTAATTGACTTCTTCAACAACATACTCAACTTCTATTGTAGATTGTGAAATACAATTTTGCTTCTTACTTGTCCATGAAATTAGTCTTCTACCTAGAAAGAAATAACCTCCACTTCTACTCTTTCTATCATTAAAATCTCCAACCCAGTCAACATTAGCGAAAACCTTAAACTCAAAATTGTCACTTGTTTTGTACCATAATCTATAGTCTTTTGTTCCTTTTAGATATCTTCGTATCCTTTGTTATGATAAAACCATCGACAAAAATAAAAATTACATGTAAATATAAACAATATAAAATAATAATAAATTGCACAGAAGAGAACGCAAGACACCAAGATTTAACATGGTTCACCCTATTCCTAGGTTACATCCACCAAAGAGTGAGTCCAATATTATTATGATCTAGTGATTACAGCTTGATTACAATATCTAATCCATTATAGCTCAATACTTCCACAAGAAGAGATTATCACATCACACCTTATGAAAATCCCTAACCCTGAGCCCTTTTAGACAAGTATTTTTGCCACTTTAGGGTTAAAATTAGTTACAACATGTTAGCCTGAAAATGTTGATAAAACCCCATCAAGAAATTATGGAGTATGTATAGTACTTCCTTGATCAGTCATCACAAGCTAATAATCTCCCACTTGGGGATTGATTAGGCTCCACACTAGACAACAATCTCCCACTTGGAGACTGATCCTATAGCTATCTCACTACTCCATGAGGATCCCAATGGATCAAACCACTCTAGACTCTATTGTTCTTTTATTCTGTTCAGTCTAGAAGATCAATCAAAGTTGAAGAGGAGTTAAATTACTCCCTTGTCACTACCTTCCTAAACATATCTGCTGCATTTTCATCTGTATGTATCTTGTCCATTTTTAACTATTCATTATCCAAATCTAACCAAATGAAATGATGTTGCAACTGTATGTGTTTTGTCTTTGAATGTAGAGGAGAAACCTTCACAATATGAATGACACTCTGACTATCTATAAATAAGTAATTATCCTTTGGAGGATGTCCAAATTCTTCCAAGAAGAGCTAAAGCCATAACATTTCCTTGGCTTCCTTTGTAGCAGTAACATATTCTACCTCTCTACTGGATAAAGTGTTCACATTCTGTAACCTAGAAACCCAACTCACCACTACCCCACAAATTGTAAATACATAACCTACCTGATATCGATATCCCCTACCAAATATGAGTCAACATATCCATGTAAATTAGTAGTAGAGACCCCAAAATATAAACACATATTAGATGTTCCTCTCAAATATCTGATAATCTATTTAACTTCATTCCAATTCTCAAGCCCTAGATGACTCATATACCTGCTAATGACTCCCATTGCATGTGCAATATCTAGCCTCATACATACCATATAAGCATACATCAAGCTTCCTAAAATTGAAGCATAAGGTACCTTGGAAATATTATCCTCCTCTTCTTATATTTTTGGGCACATCTCCATAGTCAAATTCAAATGACCAAGTAAAGGTGTGCTAACAGCTTTAGCATTCTCCATAGGAAAACATTGCAACACCTTTGCAATATAATCAGCCTAAGATAAAGTCAATTTTTTGTTCTTCCTATCTCTAAAAATTTTCATACCAAGGATTTTTTTTTCTACCCCCAAATAATTCATAGCAAATGAATGTTCTAGTTGGCATTTCAACCCCTTAATGTGATCCATGTTAGACCCAGTGACAATCATATCATCAACATATAAACATAAAATAATGTATTTTTCATTATCCAACCTCTTAAAATTAACAAAATGATATGAATGGCACCTATTCTATCCATGATCATGCATAGAACTATCAAACTTTAGATACCATTGCTAAGGTGCTTGCTTCAAGCCATATAAACTTTTCTTCAGTCTGCACACTAAGTTCTCCTTACCTTTGACCTCAAATCCCTATGGATGTGCCATATATATCTCTTCATCCAAATCACCATGAAGGAAGGATGTTTTAACATCAAGTTGCTCCAAATGAAAGTCTTCAGTGGCCATAATACTTAAAATAGTGCGCATAGAAGTCATTTTTACAATAGGAGAAAATATCTCATCGAAATCAATGCCCTTTTTCTATACAAATCCTTTTACAACTAACTTGGATTTAAATCTTTTCTTACCTCCATCCTCTTCTTTCAACCTATAAACCCATTTATTCTGTAAATCCCCTTTACCTACAAGCAACTTACATAAATCCCAAGTCTTATTTTTTAGTAAGGAGTCAATTTCATTTGCCATTGTAGACTCCCATTGAATCTTAATATCCACCTACACAACTTCATCATAACATTCAGGTTCAGTAGCATCTGTTAGTAAAATAGAGTACAAGGAGGGAGAAAATCTTTTAGGAGGTCTACTTAGCCTTGTTAACTATCTAATATTCATTGGGGTGTGTAAAATTTGTTGATGTGGTTGTTGCAGATCACAAGGAATTGCTAGAACATCATCTTTTGGAGTATCATCCAACACTACATAATCATCTTCTTTCTTCTCATGTTACCACAACAGATCTTTGTAGAACACTTTCTCATTAAATATGACATCCTTTCTTCTTAAAATTTTTTTATTTTAAAAACCGTAAAGCCTATAACCAAATTAATTGATGTCATATCAAAGAAATATACATTTCTTTGACTTACCTTCTAGCTTTGTTCTATTGTCAGAATCTATATGAGAAAATGCTTCAGAATCAAATTTTTTGAGAAAATAATAACTCGACTTCTTACCAGTCCATGCTTCCTCTAGAATACCATAGCCCAAAGGAGTACATGGACCTTTATTGATCAAATATACAATAGTATTGGTAGTCTTTCCCCACATGTTTAAGGGCAGCCCAACATGCAACCTCATGCTCCTTACACGCTCCATTATTGTACTGCTCATGCATTCAACCAATCCATTTTCATGTGGAGTCCTTGGAACAATATTATATCTATGAATACCATTAGTGGATCAATAATATTTAAATTCATTACTACAATACTCACCACCATTATTAGATTTGAGAAATTTTGGCTTTTTACTAGTCTCATTCCCAACCAAGCATTTCCATTTCTTAAAATTTTAAAATACATCAAATTTATGTATTAGGGAATAAACCCATACTTTTCTAGTTGCATCATCAATAAATGTAAGATAATAATGAGAGTGTCCAAGGGAAGATACTTAAGTTGTTCTAGATACATCTATATTCACAAGCTCTAATCTCTCACTTTTCTTTTCCTTCCCACTCTTCACAAAACTCACTCTCTTTTGTTTTTCATACACACAACTTTCATATAAATGCATATTGACACATTTTGGACATAGTAAAACTTTCTTTGATTGAAGTACTTTTGTATCTTTCTCACTCATGTTCCCAAGTTTGTGGTGCCATAGCATTGTATCAAAATCTACACTATTTGTTTGTTCTCCCTGCTCAACTGCAAAAACTATTCCTGAACATTCATTTTTTTCTTAAACAATCAAAGTAGAAGGAAAAATATGACTTGTACAAAGATATAAGGTATCTACTTTCACACATTTTTATACTGCAAGGGAACCTTTTGAAACCTTCTAATTTTTATCATTAAAAGTAACTACACAATCCTCATCACCGAGTTACCCTACTAAAATTAAATTCCTACTCAGTCTTGGAACATGTCTTACCTCATATAGTAGCCAATGATTCTCATTCTACAACTTAATCTTAAATTTTCCCTTTCCAAAAATTTAACAGGGTTCATTATCCCCCAAATAAACAAGCCCAAAATCTCCCTTAGGCATGATCAATAAAATAACCTCTATGGGGTGTAGCATATAATAAAGCATTGGAATCTAAAACGCATGAATAAACAACACTTTCTAAAGAAAGAAGTAAAGCATCCTCTTCAAATTTTTTACTTACCACATTTTCCTCTGTTTTCCCTTTTGGCTTATCTCCTTCATTATTCTTTTGAGTCCAAAAATCTTTCTTCTTATGCCCTGGTTTACCATAGTACCAGCAATCTCTTGGTCCTTTTGATTGTGACCTCTTTCCCTTTGACTTTCCTCTTGATTTCCCACAATTTCCAAAATTATGTCCTTTCTCAGTCATTTTTCCTCTGCTTTGTGCATTATAAGGACTTCTTGATGTAGATCCACTTGAGGTTTTCCAACAAGTTTCCTCACTTTGAATAACATCAATCACATCATCAAATTTTAGGGTATTAGATCAAGAAATAGAATTACTCATAGCCATTACCAAGCCATTCTAGCTTTCAGAAAAAGAACACAAAATCAAGAGAGCCCTAATTTCTTCATCAAAATTGATATTCATAGAAGATAACTGACTAGTAACAATATTAAACTTGTTTAAATGATCTGCAATAGATCCACTTTCTTCCATATTCATATTAAATAAAAACTTCATGAGAAATACCTTATTTGGAGCGGAGGGCTTTTCATACAATTTTGCTAGGGTTTCAATGAACTCTTCCATTGTCCTCACTTTTGTAATGCTAAATGTTACCGATTATGCTAGACATAATCGAATGCTTCCAAGAGCCTTTCTATCTAAAATATCCCAGTCCTCATCTGTCATAGTTCCCCATTTCTTGGTTTTTCCTTCTAATGACTTCCATAAATCCTTCTGATAAAGATAGTCCTCGATTTGCTTCTTCAATAATTGAAAGTTTTTCCCATTAAACTTTTCCACTTTTAGTTTACCCTTGCCTACCATCACTCCCACTCAACTGTGAGACTCCCACTCAACTTGCAAAGGATAACTGAAAAAAAACTAGGCTCTAATACCACTTGTTAGGATAAAACCACAGACATAAATAAAAATTACATGCAAATATAAACAATATAAGAAAATAATAAATTGCATAAAAGAGAACACAAGACACCAAGATTTATCATGGTTCACCCTATCCTTGGGCTAATCCACCAAACAATGAGTCCAATATTATTACAATCCAATGATTACAACCTAATTACAATATGTAATCCCTTATAGCTCGATACCACCATAAGAAGCAATTATTGCATCAGACCTTATGAAAATTGCTAACCCTAAGCCATTTTATACAAGTATTTTTTTTTCTTTTTTTCAAGATATTTTTAGACTGATATGAATCCAGACAAAAATATAATATACCATCTCTTTTTTCCCAATAAAGGTCACCCTTAATAAGAACATATTTTTTAGACTGCAATTTTATAGTTCTTTTCTAACTATCTGTCTTTGCCTCTTAAAAACCCATAGTTCTTTTGAAGAAAACAACATCACTATACCAAGGAAATATTTCAATACTTGTTTCACTATAATCTACTTCTATCTAATTCACTTGATTAGATTCCAAGTTTGATTCCTCCATTAGTCTAGCTAGTCATTGTCCTTTAACTAGTTTAGTAATTTGTATGTCTATATTAAATTCTTGCACCTGGTTAATCCATTTGCATCATTTAGCAGTAACTTCTAATTGCTTGAAAATATCTTTAACAACAACATTAGGAACATATGCTACTATTTGAGCACCCACCACCAAGTATGGCTTAAAAGACTTTACAACCTTTACTAGGGCATAGGCTTGTTTTCAGTAATATCACAATTTAACTTGTATGCTTGTAAGGTTTTTCTAAAAAAGGAAATGGGTTGTACATGACCATCCTCATTTCTCTGTAATAAAACAACTTCTACAGTATGAAATGATGCAAAGTAAAACAATTAGAAAGGTTTAGAAAAATTAGGGGACCTTAACACAAGAACCTCTTTAATAGCCTTCTTTATATCTCCAAATGCTTTCAAGGTTTCATTATTCCAGTAAGATTTGCATTTTTCTTCATCATTTAAGAAATAGGATTGACTAATTCCAAAAAACTTGAAACAAATCTTCTAACAAAATTAAATCATCCAAAGAATGATTGAATTGCCTTTAGATTTTTTGGAACTTGTATCTTATCTATGGTAGCAACTCTCTCTGGGAAAATCCTTACCCCTTCTTTGGTAACAATATGACCAAGAAACTTTCCTTCTATAACAAAAAATGACATTTTTTAGGGTTCAGAGACACTCCATGTTCCAAAGTTCTTTTAAATTATTTTTCCAAATATTTAGAATGATCCTTTGCTTTCGTAGAAAAGGTTGTGAGATAATTTTGGTATACTACCATGATAAAATGAATCAGACCATCAAAAGCCACATCTATAGCTCTTTGGAAAGTAGCCCCTGTATTTGTTAATCCAAAAGGCATTCTTACATACACATAAGTTCCCCATGGTGTAGTAAATATTCTCTTTTATTGTTCCTCCTCCTTCACCTTGACCTAATTATATCCTATGAATCCATCTATCATGGATAACAATTCATTCCCAGTAACTTCCTACAATAATGCTTACATGTTAGCGAAAGCATAGTTATATTTGAAAGATGAGATATTTAGGTTTCTAAAGTCCACACACAATTTGATATCCCCATTATTTTTTCTTATTGGGACCAAATTAGAAACCCATGTTGAGTGTCTAATTAGTTTAATTATATCCCAACATCCCTCATTTTGATCAGCTCCTTCTCCATCTTGGGAGCAAGAGTACAATTTATAGGCCTCTATCTTTTCCTAAAAGGCTTGGCATCAAATTTTAATGGTACTTCATGTTGGAAGATATCCGCTCTATAAACCTTGAGGCCATCAGATGATCATGTAAACACATATATGTATTTCCTTAATAAATAAATGATTTTAGAAGTCAATTTCTTCCCTATAAACACTTCTTTAGGGGAGCATTCAGTCCCTAGATTTATTCTTTCAACATACTTTCCATCCTTAATAGTAAACTTATCTTTTTCTTTAGTATCTTTATTGTCAAATACCATTTCCAATACTACAAATAGTTTATGAATTTTGTTGGTTTTTAACTAAATGGCTCCTTTACCAGATACCATCTCCTTGTTCACATTCTAGTCATGTTTGTTATTAGTGACATACACTTATTCAAATTGTAAGCTTATACTGAGCATATTGTATAGTTAATAGTGTTAACCAAGCATTTTAGTTGTTACAAAGTTCTACAGTTGCTATCGAGTCCTATGGAAAATTTTTAGTTTGCATCAAGCAATTACTACTAAGGTGATGACCAGTAGTGTAAATCGAGCATATTAGTGTATGTTGAGTTTACCAGTGCAAACTAAGTTGTGCAGTGCTTACCAAGTTCACATTTAATGTGATGCGAGTCTAGTGTTAACTGAGCTACTCAGTGTTAACCAAGTGATTCAATTTATAATGAGCTTGAGGTGATAGCATTGACCAAGCTATGTAGTGTGAATCAAGTAATTCAATTTATATTTTGAGTTTCACAGTATTCACTAAGTTACCAATGCAGACTGAGTTCAGGACTACATGGAAGTGATCAATATGGACCAAGCTTCTACATCTACTAAGTGCATGATGATGTTGAGCATTAATGGTGGATGTCGAGTATCAAAACTCACTGAGTTAGTCTTCAGAACTCAAGTTTCTACACTTTGGCCAACTTTGTAATATTTGTGTAAACTTGTATTGTGGCTAACTTTGTAATTGTGTAATTGAATTAATATATATGTAATATATTGTATCACATCAAAATAATCAAAGATAAGTAATGTAATCAATAAAATAAGAGTAGAAGAGTGAATTACAAAGGCTATAGTAGTATAAGGAGTAGCAAAGATTTATCTATCACAACAAGGTGATTTGTACACTTAGAGGAATATCATTCAGTAAACCAAGTTGTAGATCAGAGATCAACTATTATTTCATCCTAATAGATGGATCAATCAAATCCTTTAACAAGGTAGACTTAACAATCTTATGTAAATCGCTTTACCGAGTGCATACTTCATTGTATGTTTGAAAATCCTTTTGCAAGGTGGACCTAGCAGTCCTTATTGCTCCTAACATCAAAGATCATCGAAAGTGATCATTGTAAGCCTTAATAGGCTAACTTTATACTACAGTCCTAAAGCTTGTGGGTATCATCCTCACCCCAACTTTACTTTCTATTTGGAAGGCTTCTGGGTCACCAAATCTTGTGTTAAAGTGTTGTGTATGCTTTCATGTATTTAGTTTCTCATGCATGTAGTTAGATCAGAATATACATAAGGATTAATTGCTATTCAGGGATAAAAATTTTATAATTTATTGATTCACCACTCCCCTCTTAGTAAGTTAGCTTGTCATAATATTTCCAATAATTGGTATCATAGCTTTGTGGTTCTTAGTGAAAATTTTAAATAGCTTGAGTAAAGATCAAAGGAAATGGAGGTATTTAGACTTGACAAGGCTATTGACAATGAGAAGCTAGATTTGGAATTGGCCATTGGACAACTCAAGAAAGCAAAAGATCAACTCTCTCAATCCTTGAAAAGAAGAGAAAACCTTGCAATCCAAATGAATGATTTACTCGACATTGAAGAAAGAATTGAAGACATTCATTCAAGAAATTTAGATGAAACTAATGAAGCAATCAAAGAACTATTAGAAAACAATAGCACTCTTCAAGAAGAAGTAAGAAAACTAAGAAGAGAGAAAAAAATTTAGTTAGTAAGATTGTGTAAATTCATGGAAGAGAAAAACAAGATAAGAGAACAGATAGAAGGAAAGAACAATGAAATTCAGCACCTATCCCTTCAACAAGAAAACTTCATTGATCAGCTCATCAATACAAATGAAGAAATCATGAACCTAAGATTAGAGAATGAAAGATTGCAGAATGATCTAAACATTGAAAGACAAATCAATGAAAGAATGATAAAATCCCAAGAAGACATGAATCAGTTGAATGAGCAAAGTCATTACAGACAAAAAAGAAAAGCAAGAATTGGATACATAGAAGAAGGTGAATCATCCAAGCAAGGAGCTCAAAGGAATCAAAAACCTACTTGTAGTCATTATGGAAAGATAGGTCATACTTCAAAATTTTTTTGGAGCAATGGGAAAGTGAAATTCAATGGAAAATGCTATAATTGTAATTAGCATGGTCATAAAGCAAATGAATGCAAAGAAAAACCAAGATTTGAAGGCAAATGTCACAAATGTAAGAAGCATGGGCATAAGGCATTAGACTGGCAAACTCAAGTATTGAATCTAGTAGAACAAATTATGAAAGCTATATTTGGTTGGGACTACAACACTTGGTGCAGATGTCATTACTATGGAGAATTTGCACACATTAGAATGAATTGTGTAAAACATCACATGAGGAAAAGAGATATTACCAAAAGATGTTTCATCTATACAGAACTTGGTCATCTTGCCAAGAACTATATGAATACTAGAAGAATTGAAGATGAAAAGAAGGCAAAAGATGATAACATTAGAAAACAAATGAGACACCAATGGGTTCCAAAGTCCACCAAGAATGCAAGTCCGAACAATGATGATCAAGTCACTCAAGAATTGGGTGACTCCACCATTTTCACTTGAATTCTTAGAGAAGAACTAGAAATAGACTACTAAAGAAGACATCTAAAATTAGTTCCAATTGATAGGACAAAGGATCCATGTCAGCATTCAAGATGCAAAGGGATCACCGAGTAAAAGATAGCAGTTACTACCAAGTTACCTTCCTTACTGAGCGTGGTCAGGTTATAGATTCCATCGAGAAAGGTCAAGAGTAACTAAATCTTATATGGTTATTGAGTCACAAAAGACTCCATTGATCATTCAATGCAAGTAAAGTGGATGACAGTCTGTCAATTTGATCTAACATTCATACTAGGCATTTATGGAAAAATTTGATAAAAGGAATGAAATCAAAGTCATTTTTTCACTGTGAATTTTTGAGCTACTTGTGCAAAGCAATCTTTAAGAGCATTCACACGATTTGAGAAAATTGTTACCAAAAATTTTCAAATTCTCTCAAACCCTACCAAATGAAAATGGAAGCTACTAGCAACAAGGAAAAAAGAGGTTCATACATGTTGGTTTGAGGTGTGGAATGGAAAGTGCCAGATTTCTAGTTAACTCTTGCAGTTGTGGAAACCCTATATCCAAGTGGAGAGAAGTCTCAAATTCCTCCTAAGGTACTATTGATTAATGATAGTTGTATTCATTTCAAATGTGCAATTTAGGATATTGGTACTTTGGAAATGGATGAAACCCTAGAGAAACTATGTGTTAATGGCATGTTGAAACTTGAACACCAACATCTGGAAGCTAAAGGTTTAACACATATTCCACATATGCCATGAGAATTTCAAATTAAGTGGATAAGATACATCCTAAGTCATGTGCATAATAGTTAGTTGTGGTTGGAGCAACCAATTTTGATCACAAAGAAGATGATCCACAGGATCACCGGTCTCCCCATGTTATCAAAATCCAAAATGACCAAAATCCTAAGCAAGGTTGAACTCGAGAAGAAAACCCTAGTGGAGTGGGATGGAAGGGGAATGAAAATAAGTAGTGTGAGTGACATGGAACTAAATTTTGGCATTCACATTATCACACACAAGATATATATCTCTAACGGGTTGAACAATGTGTCATGTGAAGTTGTGGACTTGGCTTACAAGGTAGTCAAGAATAACCTTTTTCTTGACCTTGCCAAGCTACTGTTGAACTAGTTCAACAAAAATATGGAGAGCATTAGGACTTCAAAGAATAATCCATGTAAGTTTGGCTCACTATTAACATGTTTATTTTTCTATGTTTAGAAATTCTTTCCATCAAAAGGAACTATTTTTCGGAGGAAAGATGTGCCAGTACTTTATCAAGTTAATGAATACATTGTTGAAATGGGAGAAAATTATACTAGTATCATGGATAATTATTTTGATGCATTCAGGGAGAATATGAATAATAGATTCTGAATCCCCAAGAAACCAGTTGAAGAATCATAAAGATGATGTTTGTTTTATGGTAGATAGTGACAAGGTATATATTCAAGTAGTTGGGCCTAGAATTGCATGGGTAAAACCTCTAGGACTTGAGGTGAATATTGATGAAACAAAAGACATAATTGTAGCATTAATGAATGAGCTAGTTGATCCCAAGGCTACTTACTTTGGCACCTGTAATGAGGCAAAGGCAAGAATTAAAATTGAGATCAAGTTTCCTCAGGCAGCTAGCAAGGGCAAGAAGAGGATTGCCAAACTAAAAACTAATTCTACTCTTTTGCTAAATGAGGGAAAAGGTGAGGATGAAGAATCAAAGGAAGAGGAGCCACTAAAGAAAAAGGGTAAGGTAATCTTTACCAAACCTACCAAGACATTGACTATCATATTCACCAGGAGATCCTCCAAGAAGAAAGCAAATAAAGGAGGAGACATAATTTTCAAGAGGTCTCCACCCACATTTGAAGAAAGAATGAAAGAATTGGAATCAGGTTTTGGGATTACAAACTTCAAGGCGTTGAATATGAGACCAGAACAATAGATTCTAGATGTATTAATGAAAAAATTAAGCCAAGATGGGAGCATGCAATGCAAACTACAAAAGATATTTATGAGTAGACCTTAAGGAAACTTATGCCAAATTTGAATGGCAGTGATGTGAAAGAATCTTTAAAGAAAAGTGAAGAAAAGTTAACTTTAAGATTCAATAATTGTCTCAATTTTTTGAAACAAATATAGCATATTGTGAAGAACACCACAAATACATGGAAGAATGTCTATCTTCTTCACAAACCAAGTGATTTTATTGTAAGTGTAAATGATAAAGATGATGATGATCAGGAGGAGAAGGATGAAGAGAAAGATGATGAAGAAGTAACTCATTTTGATAATGTTGATGATGAAGAGGAATAGGAGTAGGAGGCTACTGAGGAAGATACATAAGATGTTGAGGAAACTAACCCAGTTAAGATTGTTGTATTGGTTATAGCCTCACTTC
This sequence comes from Cupressus sempervirens, assembly GCA_028749045.1. Taxonomy (NCBI): domain Eukaryota; kingdom Viridiplantae; phylum Streptophyta; class Pinopsida; order Cupressales; family Cupressaceae; genus Cupressus; species Cupressus sempervirens. Next base: position 727,088,632 of record CM053786.1, on the reverse strand, counting down.
CTCACTCTCCTAGAAAAACACTATTAACATCAAGCTCAGAGATAGCCTCAATAGGATTGACTATGACTAGTACTACAAACACAAGCATCCAATCTAGCTTAGTACTCCACTGATAAAAGTGCCTAGCACTTCATCTATTGATCTACAAGTTATACCTTCTACATTAGTTTTATCTACAATAGGTATTCCTACCACCAGTATTTCAATGAGTGCAATATCCATTTTTGTAGTGAGTCTGACTATTTCAACAATTGTTTCCATTCCTAGTACACAAGCAATAAGTGCAAGGATAGTTGAGACCAGGCTTCAACCGAGCACAAAAATTTTGAGTAAAGGCAAAGGAAAGGAAGAGGATATAGATCTTGATGAGGAGATTGTCATGTAAGGAAACTTGGCAACAAAGAATATAACCATTTCCACATAACCCATAATAGATCTGAAATAAACATGAAATTAAAATCCACATGCAAGAGAATAGACAACATACCCACAAAATTGTGACACAAGATATACCCTGGGAAACCCTCATTGAGGGAAAAGCCCAACCTCCAAAAGCATCCATCACCATGTATTATTTGGCAAAAATACCATTTCCATACAACCAATGGAAGCCTTCATGGCCATAGCCACAACTGAGCAAACTATGCGAACAAGCATGAATCCACACATCCCATGCCATGCTTTCAACCTTCACAAATGCTCCCTTGGCTAACCTGTCAAGCCTTGTCTCGCTCGACTCTTGCCTTTTGTCTTCTCCTTGTCTCTCTCTCTCTCTTTCTCACCAACAACTACCCTTGTGGCTGCTTATATAGTAGCAAGTCCCACAAAACCACTAAGTGGTATTACATAAACCATGTGCTAAAACCATGTGCTACCTAACCCACTGACCCCACATTTAATATTGAGAATTTAATTCTTTTCCCCAATATTAAATAATTACATGAAATATTTTCACAATGTTACAATACAACTCATCAAGAATATTCCATGGGAATCTTTACATGTTGCATGTCCATCTAGGTACAACATTACATAATAAAATAATAAAATAAAATAACAATATTATGCAATGTGTGCAACACCCATTATCTCAACATGTCATTCCTAAATGGGACATCTCAAATCTAAATCCTGATTATATGCAACAATTTGGTGAACTTCTTCAAAAGAGAGCCAAGTGGCAAAGGCTAAGAGAAGAAAGAAACAAAGAGCTCAAGATCATTGAGGATGCAAAGAATATTCTAGCAGAGGCTCTAGGTATAGAGGTTGATACTTCTTAACCAATTTTGTATCAGTTGACACAGACAATCTAGAAATACAATGAAGATTTAGATGGATAGGATAAACTATTGCAGAAAAATGAGAAAAATTTTGAGAATAAAGTTTTAGAACTTATTGCTGAACAAATTGCCATTCACCAAGTAGAGCTATCTACTATCTGAGGCTCTCTGGAAACCTCTTGCATTAATGTATCTTTACTTTTTGGAAAATTATGTGACACATCAATTTTCACAAAAGAAATAAGAGGAAAATTGTCTAAAATTGATGAAGATCTAAAGGCAAGTGCATAGCAATTGCAGCTTGACCCGAGTTCTAGCTCTGCTCATTTCAACATGATTAGATTTTTGATAGATATGAAGGAAGAACTACTAAGAAAAGAAGCAAGAATCAGATCAACATTGATAGATATTCAAAGTATGATTCTCCCTAACATGGATGCACTACAAAAGCATATTACACATTCAAAAATGGCCATCCATGAAAATAATTTCTCTATTGCAAACCACATGATTGAATTATCAGTAGATGTGCAAGTTGCATTGCACACATGTAGGGTCTTGCAAGAGAACTGGGACAAGACTTTGGTGCTCATTCTAAAGGTACACTCAGATTTCTTGTCTCATTTTGGTATTACTATGTAAATATTGCATAATTCTTTGGCATTAATGTCAAAAGGGGGAGAAACTATAAGATGATATAAAGAGAAGCTAATTAGATATAATGTAAAAAGGAAAAGGGGAAGAAAACTAAAAAAATTGCAAATTGTAGAAAAATGTATATTATATGTATAGTATACTATATATTATGTATAGGAGAGAATTTCCATGTACATCAATGTATCCTTTACAAAACTAATTTTGAAAAATCTCAAAAATAGTATACTCTATCGAGTTGGAGACATAAGGTGATGGATAAAGATGTTGTTGAATATTCTTGAATTTAGATTTGACTGATAAGTGTTTTTGTCACTAATTTCAAAGGGGGAGATTGTTGACATTCTAGTCATGTTTGTTATTAGTGACATACATTTATTAAGATTGTAAGCTTATACCGAGCATATTGTACAGTTAATAGTGTTAACCAAGCATTTTAGTAGTTACCAAGTTCTATAGTTTCTATTGAGTCCTATGGATAGATTTTAGTTTGCACTGAGCAATTACTACTAAGGTGATGATCAGTAGTGTAAACCAAGCATCTCAATGTATGCTGAGTTTACTAGTGCAAACTGAGTTGTGCAGTGCTTATGGAGTTTGCAGTTAATGTGATGTGAGTCTAGTGTTAACCAAGCTACTTAGTGTTAACCAAGTGATTCAGTTTATACCAAGCTTGAGGTGATAGAATTTACCAAGCTATGTAATGTGAATCAAGTGATTCAATTTATATGTCAAGTTTCATAGTATTCATTGAGTCACTAGTGCAGACTGAGTTCAAGACTACTTGGTAGTGATCAATATGGACCGAGATTATATGTCTACCAAGTGCATGATGATGTCGAGCATTGGATGTTGAGTATCAAAACCTCACCGAGTCAGTCTTCCAAACTGGAGTTTCTACACTTTGGCCAACTTTGTAATATTTTGTAAACTTGTATTGTGGCCAACTTTGTAATGATGTAATTGAATTGAATTGATATGTGTGTGTTGTTTGTGTGTGTGTGTGTGTGTGTGTATGTGTGTGTGTGTGTGTGTGTGTGTGTGTGTGTGTGTGTGTGTGTGTGTGTGTGTGTGTGTGTGTGTGTGTGTGTGTGTGTGTGTGTGTGTGTGTGTGTAATGTATTGTATCACATCAAAACAATCAAAGATAAGTAATGTAATCAATAAAATAAGAGTAGAAGAGTGAATTAAAAAGGCTATAGTAGTATAAGGAGCAGAAAAAAACAATGTGATTTGTACACTCATAAGAATCTCATTCAGCAAAACAAGTTGCAGAACATAGATCAGCTATTATTTCATCTTAACAAGGGGATCAGTCAAATCCTTTAACAAGGTAGACCAACAATCTTATATAAATCTCTTTACCGAGTGCATACTTCATTATATGTTTGTAAATCCTTTTGTAAGGTGGACCTAGTAGTCCTTATTGCTCCTAACAGGGCAGATCATTAGAAGTGATCATTGTAAGCCTTAACAAACCAACTTTATAATGCAATACTAAAGCTTATGGGTATCATCCCCACCCCAGCTTTACTTTCTATTTGGAAGGTTTATGGGTCACCAAATCTTGTGTTAAAGTGTTGTGTATGCTTTCATGTTTTTAGTTTCTCATGCATGCAGTTAGATTAGAATATACATAAGGATTCATTTTTATTCAAGGATAAAACTTTTATAAGTTACTGATTCACCCCTCCCCTCTTAGTAACTTAGCTTGTCATAAAATTTCCAACACTTCTTCCCATTAACTTCTTTTACAAGATAATTAAAGTCTATAATTTTCTTTTCATACCTTCCTTCACATGCAAGAAAATTTATAATGTCCCTGTCATCTTCAAAAACTTGCCAATTGTGCACATTATTAGGAACTATCAGCCTAGTCTTTATTTATATCTGTGTGATATCTATGTAAGAAATACTACCTTGTCTAACTGCCAAATTAGCTAGAAAATCTGCCAAAACATTTTTAGATCTGTCTATCCAGGTTATATTAAATGCATCAAAATTTTCAATAGTATCCCATACTTCATTCTTGTGTTGCTTCATCTTATCTTTTTTTATAGTAAATTTATTAATGACTTGAGACACAATTAAGTCAAAATCACCAAATACATTTAAGATTTTAATACCATGTTTATTTTCTATCCTTAATCCCAACAAAAAGGCTTCATATTTAGCTATATCGTTAGTACACTCGAAAGATAACAAAAATGAATACTTGAAGGTTTTACCTTTTGGAGAAACAAATACTATACCTGCACCACTTCCTTTTTTGGAACATTAGCCATCAAAATTCATCCTCTATACTTTCTCATGATCTATGTCAATGCATTCATAAATGGGATCCAACTTTTTTAAAGCTTCCTTAGTGATACTTACTTGAGAATTGTCTATATCTATATGGTAAAAACAAGTCACTTGATCTGGATTAATATCTTCCACCAAGTATGTTGACCTAGGTTCCCTGTCTATCCTAACTTTCCTACCATTCACTGGGGTAGTTGCATAGGATAATTCCAATTGAATATTTCCTCTTACCAAATTTGACCATTGTCTAGACAAAAGCATACCATACATAGTAGTAACCTCCACTATTATAATATCAGTTTTATAAACCTTTTCAAGACATGAAGAAAATTTGAAATCAATATCTTTTATAACTCCCACAATAGGGACAAATCTATTATCCATGGTATAACATCTACCATAAGGAATATCAACATCTAGATTTAAAATTTTCATTACATCAATAGGCATAATATTCACAGTTGCTCCTGAATATTTCATGCAATTTTTTTTTTATCAATTTATCATTTATGAGAAGAGATAAATAAAATGGATTGACTTAGTAGGATCTTTATTAGCAATAGTTCCTAGATATATTTTAGGCATATTTTGAGCATCTTATTTTTCTTCTTTATGAATTTCTACTTTGGATATCAATTTTAAAGCTTCTTTCTTGCAATCTGGGAATTTCATAATTTCCATTAGGGGAACAGTAAATTTTACCTAAGATAAAGTTTGAGTTATGAAGGAGTTATAGTCAAGAAAATTCTTATCAGTGAGTTTCTTGTCATTTTTTGTCTTTGTAAAATTTGGTTGCTCTTCTTGCTTATTAATATTTTGATCCTTACCTTTGACTTGTTTAACCCCCATCTTCACAAACATCACTACCCATTTTCTCTATTCTTCATACCTCTCTATACCTCAACTTGTAGTTGCTTCTTACCAGAAAATTACTGAAATTGTATAAGATTATTTCTCTTCCTTAGACAATTTTTTGATTCGTGGTAAATCTTCATTATTTAAAAATACCTCTTGACTCATTTGATATCTTCTATCCATATAAGTTTTTGTACAATCATCCTTTGATGATTCCTCACCCCAACATGGTCAACTAGATATGGAATTACATCAAGGCTTTTCATTATTGTCATTATTATGCTCATCCCAAATATTTTGAGCAATGACACATTGCTATGCCATGTGAGGCAACAAAAAAACATCACACAAAGGCCTATTATTAGCAAAGTGATTAGTCCTTTTGAGAGGTTCTAGAGTCTCCTTGTTGTCCATTAGTTTACCATCTTTCAAATTTCTGCTATAAGGCATGTCTTGCAACCTATATCTATCATTCTTGATAAAAGGGTGATTGTTTCACCTTGGAGGGAAATTATTCCTCCCACTCATTTCGTCCATCATGTTAAGAATTTTTTCAATCTTGTCTTCTTCCTTGTTCTTCTTAGGAACTCTAGGATTGATAAACTTAGGATCATCCCTTTTCTATCCTTTGCCTTCTGTGTTTCTAATATTTTCCAAAGATAAAGTAATCTTGAAGGCTTGTTGCAGGGTGGCAGGCTTTAATTTTCTAATTTAATAGTTCATTTTTCAATCCAGAGCATCTATGAAGTAATCCATAAGAAACATGTCAAGAGGCCTAATCTCTCTTGGCAGCTTATTTAACACTTTAATGAATCTCAGGTATTAAATTCAATTATATTTTCATTGTAATTTTTCTTGATACTGGATAATTCATGTGAAGAAAAAGAAGGATCATTATGATCACCAAAGTGTTCAATGAGTTGACCAATACATTCTTGCCTATTGAAATTAAGGTCAAGTTTGTTTATTAGTGACTCAAACTTAATCAATTGGTTAAACTACTATCGAGCTTATCTTGTAGTTTGTAGTATTAACCAAGCAATCTAATTAATACCAAGTTTTATAGTTGCTACCAAGTCTCAAAATCTACATTCAATTCACACCGAGTAGTATCTACCAAGCTCAAATTGTTAGTGATGTGAATCTAGTATTGACCAAGCCAAGGAGTGTCAACCAAGTGATTTAGTTTATATTGAGGTCATAGTATTAGTGTTGACCAAGCCAAGCAGTGTCAACCAAGCGATTCAGTTTATATGTTGAGTTTTCTAGTGTTCATCGAGTCACAAGTGATAACCTAGTTCAGGCTACTTGGAAGTGATTAGTATGAACCAAGATTCTAGTATACTGAGAGCATGATGATTCCAAGTGTTGACAATGGTTTTTGAGTATCAGAACCTCATCGAGTTTGTCTTTAGAACTTGAGTGCCAATAGTTGGGATGACTTTGTGATCTTGATGGAAATCTATATTGTAGCCGACTTTGATGAATTATGTTTTGGATTGGTAAATATGTAATGTATTGTATCACATTCAAATATGAAGAAGTATAAAACAAATATAAAGAGAAGAATTGTGAATTAAGAAGGCTACAAGCAATATAAGGGATAGTAAAGATTTATCTATCATGGCAAGGTGATCTTCACATTTTAGAGGAATCTCAATCAGAAAATCAAAGTTACAGATCAAAGATCAACCACTGGTTCATCCTAATAGGTGTATTAGTTAAATCCTTTAAAAGGGTAGACTTAACAGTCTTTGACAAATCTCTTTATTGAGTGCATACTTCATTTTATTTTTTGTAAATCCTTTAACAATATGGACATAATAGTTATTTTTTCTCTTAATAGGCAAAATCATCAAAAGTGATCAATTATAAGCCACAACTGGCCAACTTTATACTATAATACTAAACCTTGTGGGTGTCATCCCCACCCCAATTTTGCTTTCTATTGGGAAGGTTTCTGGGTCGCCATATCTTGTGTCAAAGTGTTATGAATGTCTTATTACTTTTATTATTTCATGCATACAATTATATCAAAATATTTTATGAAGGATTAATTAGTGAAATTAGTTGAAGTTTTATTGGTTCCTAATTCACACCGCCCCCCCACATTGTGGTTCTCAGAGAAGAAGTTTAGTAGATTGAGCAAAGATTAAAGGCAATGGAGGTATACATGCTAGATAAGGCTATTGAAAATGAAAAGTTGGATTTGGAATTAGCCATTTTTCAACTAAAAAAACAAAAGGAGCAACTCTCTCAATCATTGAAAAGAATGAAAGATCTTGCAGTACAATTAAATGACAATCTCTACACTAGAGAAAGAATTGAAGATATCTGTCCAGAAAGAAATTTAGATGAGGTTGATGAAGAACTCAAAGATCTATTATAAAAGAATACCAATCTTCAAGAAGAATTTAGAAAGCTAAAACGAGAACAAGAAATCTAGTCAGTAAGAATATATGAAGTCATGGAAGAAAAAGACAAAGCCAAAGAAGAGATAGAAGGAAAGAGAAATGAAATTCAACATCTGTCCCTTTAGGAGGAAAACTTCATTGACCAAGTTACTAATGTAAATGAAGAAATCATGAATCTAAGATCAGAGAATGAAAGACTATATAATTATCTAAATACTAAAAAGAAAACCAATAAAAAAATTGTTGAAATCTCATGTAGACATGAATCAATTGAGTTAGAAAAGTTGGTACAAACAAAAAGGAGGAATAGGATACATAGAAGAAGGTGAATCATCCAAGCAAGGAGCTCAAAATAATCAAAGGCCTACTTGAAATCATTGTGGTAAGATAGGTCATACATCAACCAAATATTGGAGTAATAGTAAAGCAAAATTCAATGGAAAGTGTTACAATTGCAATAAGCATGGTCATAGAGCAAATGAATGCAAGGAGAAACCTAAGTTTAAAAGGTAAATGTCACAAGTGAAAGAAACAATGACACAAATATTTTGAATGAAAAACTAAGATATTGAATCCAACCAAAAAAAAATTGTAAAAGATATTTTTGGATGGGACTACAACACATGGTGTAGATGCCTCTACTATGGAGAATTTGGGCATATTGGAGAAAATTGTGTGAAACATCACATGAGGAAAAGAGACACCACTAGAAAATGTTTTATTTGTATAGAACTTGGACAGCTTGCCAAGAACTATATGAACACTGGAAGAATTGAAGATGAAAATCCAAAGCTGACAATATTAGAAAGTAGATGAAATAGCAATTGATACAAAAATCTTCTAAGAATACAAGTCTGAGTCATGAAGCAGATGTCACTTAAGAGCTGGATGACTCAAGCATCTTAACCTAAATTTCCTATGGGTATAACTAGAATTGAGGCTTTGAAGCAGACATCTCACATCAGTTCTAGCTAGTAAGAAGAAGAGATCCATATCAACATTCAAGATGCAAAGAGATCACTGAGTGATTACAAAAATTCAAGACCTTAGTGAGCTAGGTCAGGTTGCAAGACCATGTCGAGCAAGGTTGGATATACTAAAACATTGTGTGGACACTAAGTAATGATGAGACCACTTAGATATGAATAACTCTGCCAAGCATTAAGATTAAACCGAGTGGAAGATAGTTTTTCACTGAATGAGTGAATGTACCAAGCATTTATGGTGTTTGGAAAGTAAAAATATGTTAAAAGGAAGGAAATCAAATTCATTTTTTCATCGTGAATTTTTTAGAGTTATTTTCTAAGAGCAATTTTTGTGCTTCCAAGTGATAAAATATTTTTTTGTTTTCATAAATCCTATCAAACATGGTGTCCTAAAAAAGGAAAACCATGAAAGGATCTCAGATGTTGGTTCAAGGAGTCGATTGGAAGGCACTAGACTTCAAGTTGAGTTTAGCAATTACAGAAGTGCTTGACCCAACTGGAGCTCAATCACAGATTCCTTCCTAGGTATTAATCATTCATAATATCCTTTCATATTTTTGTTGTTTGATACAAGAACTTGGAATCATATAGATGGATGAATCTCTAAAGAAGTTATGTATGAATGGTGTGTTGAAACCCAAGCATCAAGATTTGGAGACCAAGGGTTTAACACACATTATACATATGCCCCGAGACTTTCAAATAAAATGCATAAGGTTTATCCTCATTTGTGTACATAATGGACAATTATGGCTGGAGTAGCCCATTCAAATCACAAAGAAATGATTCAGAGAATCACAGGGTTCACAATGTTGAACAAAGCCAAGACTACCAAAACCCAAAGTTGTGTGGAATTGGAAAACAAGACTCTTGCCGAGTGGGATGGAAGAGGAATGAAGATCAGCAATATAATAGACATGGAATTGAAATTTTGAATTCAAGTGATCGCTCATAAGATCTATAGTTCCAGTCATCTCAATAGTGTGTCATGTGAGACAGTTGATCTAGCCCTCAAGGTAGTGAAGAACAACATGTCCTTTGACCTTGTTGAGTTAATTTTGAATTAGTTCAATAAGAACATGGAGAGAATCAAAACTTCCAAAAACAATCCATGTAATTTTCGTTCACTCTTAACTTGTTTATTCTTCTATGTGCAAAAATTCTTCCCTTCTAAAGGCACAATTGTATGGAGAAAATCTGTACTAGTTTAATATCAAATTAATAAATATATAGCAAAAATGAGTTATCATAACTAGACGTACCAAGTCATCTACTACAATATTCACAAGAAGAGAATCAAAATCTAGGAAGAAATTGAAGTTAGGTGAGAAGGATGCTGAGTAAATTATTTTCAAAAAGCCTCCACCTACATTTCAAGAAAAAATAAATGAAATAGAAAGAGGATTTGAAATGGAAAACTTTAAATCTCTCAGATATAAAACTAGGAATACAAATGATAAAAAGAAAGTTAAAGACACGATGATGACAAAATTGGCTAAATGGAATTACTCTCCTGATCAGCTCTCCTTGCAAATTCCTAAGGAGCTTATGCAAGCAATCAAACCCAAATAGGAGAATGCAAGTAAGACAACAAAAGACATATTTGAACAAACTTTGAGGTAACTCATGTTGGGTACCAGTGATAAAGAGGTGAAAGAATCCATGAAGAAAAATGAAGAGAAACTTACAATTAAATTCAAAACATGTCTTGTGTTGATGAAAGATATAGAATCTATGGTAAAATCTACCACTACCACATGGAAGAACATTTACAAACTTCATCAACCTAGTGACTTTGTTCTTCATGTTAATGATAAAGATGATAAAGATGACAAGGAATATGATGATGAGGAAGTTGTGGAAGTGAAATATGATGTAAATCTAGATGATGAGGAGGAACAATAGGAAGCTATAGAGGAAAATCTACTTGAGTTTTAGAGTATTAAGGAAAATTGACCTAGAAAAGATTGCAATAGCAGTGATGGCCTCATTTCCTCATTCTCTGAGAAAAGCTCTAATCTCATCAAGCTCTGAGAAATATTCTTCTCAATTAGTTGTGGAAACCACTACAAAACCAAGCACCCAACCAATCTTTTCACTTGTTCAACTAAGTACCATATTGATTGAAGTGATCAACAATTCATCTACCAAGTAACAAGTGTCACCATCATCAAATTTGACAATGCAGAAACAAGGTATTTCTACTGTCAGTGCAATATCTATTTCAATTGTTGCTAGCCCCTCTATTTCTACTATTGTTACAATTCCAAATGTGTTAGTAGAAAGTACAAGGATAGTTGAGAACAAGTTTCAATTGAGTACTAAAGTTTCCAATAAGGATAAATTTAAAGAAGAAGATATTGATCTAGATGGGGATATAGTTATCCCAAATTGGGATATCTCTATGCTAAATCTTGATCAAATGAACATTATGGGTGAATTATTGCAAAAGAGAGCTAAGCAACTAAAGCTTAGAGAAGAGAAGAGTAGGGAAAACCAAGTTATTTAAGATGTAAATAACATATTTGCAGATGCACTAAGTATTGAGATTGATAGTTCACAACCTATTTTGGTTCAGTTAGCAAAAGTTATCCAAAAATTCAATGAATATTTGAATGGACAAGAAATGTTGCTATAAAGAGTAGAGAGGAAATTTGAGAACAAGGTATTAGAACAAGTGGCATAGAAAATTGCAATAAATCAAATAGGACTATCTACTATTCTCAGTTTATTAGAGACCTCTGCAAAAATGTAACTTTATTATTTAATAAGTTGTGTGATACATCTATCTTGACCTAGGGAATCAAAGATAAATTATCTAAGATAGATGAAGACTTGAAGGAAAGTGCACACCATTTGTCACTTGACCCAATTTATAGTTCTACTCACTAATCAAAGATCATATATCTAACAAATTTGCAAGAAGAATTATTAAGGGAAGAAGCTAGGATAAGGTCCACACTTGTAGATATCCAATGCATGATTCTTCCAAATATGGATGTATTGCAGAAGCACATTTCACATGCCAAGATACTCATCCATGACAATAACTTCTTCATAGCTGATCATATGATGGAGTTATTAGCAAAAGTATAGATTGCATTATATGCAAGCAAGGTGTTATAGAAAAATTGGGACAAGACAATGGCATGGATTTTGAAGGTACATTCTAACTTCTTGTCACATTTTGGCATTAACATGTAGTATACACCTTTGGAATTTATGTCAAAAAGGGGGAGAAGTATATATATATATATAAGGTGGGGAAGTATAATATAAGATGAATGTATATATCAAGAATATTGGGAAAAGTATAATATGATATGTGATATATGTATGGGGGAGCAACATAATATTATAAAAATACATCTACATATAATCAGAAAATATCTTTTATAAAAGCAATTTTGAAAAATCTCAACAACATAGTATGTTATTGAGTTGAAGACATAGGATGGAGATAAGAGAATGTCTTGACCTGAAAATTTTGAGAATTTAGTTTTGGATTGATAAGTGTTTTTGTCACTAATTCTGAAGGAGGAGATTGTTGACATTAGGGTCAATTTTTTATTAGTGACTCACAATTAGTCAATTGGTTAAACTTCTACTGAGCTTATCTAGTAATTTGCAGTGTTAACCAAGAAATCTAGTTAATATTGAGTTCTACAGTTGCTATAGAGTTTCAAAATCTACATTGAGTTCACATTGAGTAGTATCTACCAAGCTTCTAGTGTTAGTGATGTGAATCTAGTGTTGACCAAGCCAAGGAGTGTTAACCAATTGATTCAGTTTATACTGAGCTCACAATATTAGTACTAATCGAGCCAAGTAGTGTCAACCAAGTGATTTAGTTTATATGTCGAGTTTTACAGTGTTCACCAAGTCACAAGTGATATATATATATATATATATATATATATATATATATATATATATATATATATATATATATATATATATATATATATATATATATATATATATAAAAGGTGGGGAAGTATAATATAAGATGAATGTATATATCAAGAATATTGGGAAAAGTATAATATGAGGTATATATGTGATATATTTATGGGGAGCAGCATAATATTATACAAATACATGTACATTTAATCAAAAAATATCTTTTATAAAAGCAATTTTGAAAAATCTCAAAAACATAGTATGTTATTGAGTTGAAGACATAGGATGGAGATAAAAGAATGTCTTGACCTAAAAATTTTGAGAATTTAGTTTTGGATTGATAAGTGTTTTTGTCACTAATTCTGAAGGAGGAGATTGTTGACATTAAGGACAAGTTTTTATTAGTGACTCACAATTAGTCAATTGGTTAAACTTCTACCGAGCTTATCTAGTAGTTTGCAGTGTTAACCAAGAAATCTAGTTGCTATCGAGTTCTACAGTTGCTATCGAGTTTCAGAATCTACATTGAGTTCATACTTAGTAGTATCTACCAAGCTTCTAGTGTCAGTGATGTGAATCTAGTGTTAAGCAAGCCAGGAAGTGTTAACCAATTGATTCAGTTTATACTGAGCTCACAATATTAGTACTAATCAAGCCAAGTACTGTCAACCAAGTGATTTAGTTTATATGTCAAGTTTTACAGTGTTCACCGAGTCACAAGTGATGACCAAGTTTATGCTACTTGGAAGTGATTAGTATGAATTAAGCTTCTATATCTATCGAGAGGATGACGATGTCAAGTGTTGACAATGGTTGTTGAGTATCAAAACCTAACCAATTTTTTCTTTAGAACCCGAGTGCCAACAGTTGGGCCAACTTTGTGATCTTGATGGAAATCTATGTTGTAGCCGAATTTCATGAATTATATTTTGGATTGGTATATATGTAATGTATTATATCACATCCAAATATGAAGAAGTAAGTATGAACTGAATATAAAGAGCAGAAGTGTGAGTTAGGAAGGCTACAAGCAGTATAAGGGACAATAAAGATTTATTTATCACAACAAGGTAATCTTCACATTTCAAAGGAATCTCAACCAGTAGATCAAAGTTCTAGATCAGAGATCATCCACTAGTTCATCCTAACAAGTGTATAAGCTAAATCCTTTAATAGGGTAGACTTAACAGTCTTTGACAAATATCTTTACCAAGTGTATACTTCATTGTATGTTTTGTAAATCCTTTAACAAGGCAGACCTAGCAGTGCTTATTGCTCTTAACAAAGAAGATCCTCAAAAGTGATCAATTATAAGCCTTAACCGGCCAAATTTATATTGCAATACTAAAGCTTGTGGATATCATGCCCACCCTAGTTTCACTTTCCATTTGGAAGATTTCTAGGTCACCATATCTTGTGTCAAAGTGTTATGAATATTTTACTTCTTTCATTCTTTCAAGCATACAATTGTATTAGAATATTTTATGAAGGGTTAATTGGTGAAATTTGTTGAAGTTTTATTGGTCCTTGATTCACCCCCCCCCGCCCCCCCTCTCCAGTAACCTTTCCTACCTCATATTTCCAACACTACTTACTTCCCAAAGACCAATTAGGTAAACTTCTATACCATTCTATTGCATCTTTAGTTAAGGACTGGAAAAATAATTTCATTACGACATCCTCATGAGTTTCACTCATTTCCTCAATTACTACCTTCAAATTTATACAATAATTTTTTTTTTGATATAGCCCCAATCCCATAGTAATTGGGGATTGTATTTCTTAAATCATTTGATATGGGATTAGGAAATCTAGATATGCCATAGAAATCTAACTAACTACATCGCTCCAATGGGAAATGAGCCCTAACATTCTGATTGAACCTATTTTGTTGTCTATTATTTCTTTGCATGTTTTGATTATAGATTATATTTCTTCCTCTAGATTGCTTGTTATTTTTCATATTATTGCAATTGTATGCATTATTATTATTCTAATTGTTTGCAAGTTGTCTTGGATTTCTATCAACATCTCTTCTTCTTTTCGCCATATGTGGATGATTATATACCCTATTATCCATATCATTTTATTTTATTTGTCTAGGTTGATTATCAGGGAATTTGTGGACACCATTCCTACCTATTCCAAGTCTTTTTTCACTCTCTAGCCTAATTTTTTTTGGTGATGGAGTAATACATTGATTGCTAGTTATTCCAATCAATTATAGGACCTCACTCGGTTGCCTTTTTAAAGCTTTTGTTTCTTTCTTAGTCCTCATGAACTTTGCAAATTCTTTAATCATTTCACCTATTCTAGCATCACCTTCTTCATTATCTTCAAATTCATCACCTAAAGATTAACTTTCCGAGGTAGTTTCATGATTTTGAAAAAAATCATTCCTTCTTTGAAAAGGGACTTGTTTTTAAAATTGAGTTTCATTGTCAAGATTATTTTCTTCTTGGACTTGAGTCCCATTAACTCTATCATCACGAGAAAGGTCTCTCAATTTCTCAACCACTTTTCCACAAATTCCCAATATCATGTTTGATACATTCACTACTCTTATATTATGTTTCTTAGGAGTATATTCTTGGTGTTCACACGTGTGTGTGTGTGCGCGCACGTATCTTCTTCCCCAAATAAAATTTAATGACACACTTTTGAAAGTATCCTTCTTTCTAACTACCACCAATTGATTATTCATATACCTTTTACCTATAGAGTCACCACCTCTATTATAGAGGAAAAAATTAGATTTGTTCTTATGGGTTCTCTCTCTCTGTAGTAGAGTGCATAAAAAATCCTTTCTCTATATCTCTGATCTTGAGGAACCAATAAATTCTAGGTTACTCCATAATCCTTGATTGTGTAGAAAAATCCCTAGTAGAGTCACCAATTTATTGGTGCCCAAATTGAAAGATTAGGTTTCCTATGGAATGATGATCCAATTAAGAGAATCCTAATAGCAATTTTCCAACTTAAAGGTTTGACTCCAAACCAATGTGAACCTCTACAATTATAGCACTATAGAACCAAGGTTGGTAGGCCTATATCTCACACCCTAGAGTCTTTTTAGAGCAAATAATTTAGGGATTTAAGTATTTTAAAAGATTTTAAAAGTTGATAAAAGTTTGTGTTTGTAATAACTGAATATATAATAAAAAATTCAACCTTTGTCACTTAGATGTATGTCCTTTCTCCAATTAGCATGAAGACTCAAAAAAAAATCAATAGACCATGCCTTAATTGATGGATTCTTTATCATTCTTCTATCAATCATTCACAATATTTAATGTAATCCTCAGAGACAAACTATAAATCCCTTTGAGATAAACTTTTATCACCTTAATGATGTATAAACTATTTGGAATGCTTAAGAAAATTATAATACTTAATCTTATTGAATTTATCTCCCCTCAAGAGCCCAACAAGACAACAATGTAGATTGATCAGTCAATACAATACTACTATTTCTCAAACACTGAAATCCCTTATTGCATTCACTTAATTGGATAGTCAACTAAGGTAAACTTTTTAAATTTGATTAGAGAAAACAAAATGAAAGGGATGGAAATGATGTCACTAAAAGATCAATCAAGCACATGAATCATTGTATTGAACCTGAAATACTTTCACCACAAATTACATGTGTTGTTGATGCATACAGATGGCAAAATCTAGAGTAGACAACAAAATTGACTTCTCTCTATAAAATTGTATGAATAATGTCTGGTAAAAATATCTCTATTAAAAATTTGGTCCTTATAATTATAGACATTGAATTGGTTACAAAATGAAATGGTATGACCCTTTATTTACAAAATTTGTACTAATTGACTAACTAATAGTTAACTATCTGGTAAACAAAATAAATTTATAAAAAGAGAGATTCATTTTGTCAAATTTGATGATGACTCCTTAAAGAAATTATTGCATTTTTTAATGTGTTCCTCATATTTATCATCTTTGAGAAAATATATATTGTTGATCACCTCTTTGGCTATAACTTCAATCTCAAACATTTGCTCCATTTGCTGGCTGGTCTTTGTCATCTCTAGGTCATCATTTTGTGTTTCTCCAAGGGCCTAATCTTGCATCACATCACACATTCCCATCTATATCTCCCAGTCAATCATATTTTTTTTTGCATCATGCTAAGATATAACCCCATGTTCTGTCACTAATTCTCCAATCAACCAAAAAGTGTCCTTGAACTCTTGTGAATAAATAGTGTGATCATTGATTTATCTTTTAGCTTCTTGTATGTCTTCATCTTCTTCAAGTTCATTCTTTTCTTCAACCAATTTCCTATATATCTCATTATGTCATAAGGCCATAGGTTTATATGCACTATAGATATCCCAAACCTTCCCTAATTTGATTAGTAATATTCTAAAATGATTTTTCAATACTATTCTAGATATATCCTTTTGAATCATATACACATCCTTAAATTTTTTATTTTCTTGTTGTAACCTTTTTATTTCAACCCTCAAAGCATCCTTAGATGATTGGATCATAGGTTGCACCTATGAATTTCCTGATTTGAGCATGTTTACATACAATGCCTTCTAGTTGTCTCTCTCAAATGTTACTTGCCTCATTTGGGCTTGACTAAACAAAGCCATGTCAACTTGCATACTTGTTGCTTTATTAGGGTCTATCACCCCTACTTTCAATGTCATCAGATGTCCAAAATCCTGATCTACATCAATAATCTATGGATTTTTTTGTGGAGGCTATAAAGACCATAATAACATTGATCTTTCATCTTCTACAAACCTTGAGCCAATAATTACATATTTGGCCTCTTGCACATCTGACTTCATGTCTTGTTTCCCATATTTAATCAAACTATCAAAAATGTAAGAAGCACTCAAATCCCAACCGAGAAAAACCATCATCCCTGTTTCATTCAACAATTGTCTCCCTTTAGCTGGAGTCATGTGCTCTACTTCCCTCTTAATATCCTTCTTCAAATTTTCCATCATCTCTTGTTCATTTTCAAGAGAGATATCCTAGATACTTTCTCTCAATATTTTCCCTCTGTAATTACATAGAACATAAATGAATTCCTTAGATTTAATGAAAGTATAATCACTCACAAATTCACTTGATTCAATGAGTCTCCCATCCTTCTCAATGTCTACTCTATCAATAACTTGAATATCATGCTCTACGGCTTGAAGCAATGGCCTATCTATAGTTCTTGTTATTGGAAGAGGGGAGTTCGATATCTTTTGAATATCATATTTAAACTATTACTTAGCTTGTTGTCTTTGCTCTTCAAAATCTCTATTTTGATCTTGAATCTTTTGTTGGACCCCCATCCATTCCATCTTTTTAAAACTGTCTTTACGTTCAATGCCTTGGTGAATGTAATCACCCATTTTTTTTGATTTTCTACATGCATGAATATATCCATCTAGATCATAATGACTCCAAGAATCCATAGCATACATGTAATATTTATTTTGCAACTTCTTTCCAATCTTATCATAAGATTTGGTAGCACAAATAGTAAAATCTCCAAAAGGAAAAGTGACTAGGAGACAAGTTTGTTTTCTTTTCTTCCCTTTGAAATGGTTTTTACTAGACTCAAACATATTCCTAACAATCTCCAAATATCCAATCCTGGCAGGCACCGATGCTGGAAATCTGAATGGTTTCCCTTCAAACCCAAAAGCTCTAAAGCATGTGAAGTAATTATAAGCATACCAGTCTCCCTAATTATGCTTAGTTTTCTCTCCTAGTTCATTCTCTTTTGGTCTTAGGAATCCCTTAATATCAGGGCTAATAGATGGAAAAGATTGATGTCCAAATAGAGTGTATAGAGGTTGCACAAAGTGATCTTCAAAGGTGAGGTAGCAGGAGGCACTGTATCTATAATCACATGCTGACATCCATATTTGAACTAGCCTCTCTTCCCCATTAGTTTTCCTCATATTCAATTTCAAATATTTATTCCACAATCCTCTTAATTGACCATAGTACAAAATCATATGCATAAGAAGAGAATAATGCCTAAAAATAGGATATTCAACATCATCAAAATTGACGAAAGAGGTATAAATGTTATCAACAACATACTCTTCATAATCATAAGGTCTGGGCTCCAGAATTTGAATGTCAGATGCCAACACCATAGGTCCAATTTCCATCAAATTAGGAGCTTCCATTCCTCCTATTTGTATGTAGGATTGATATGTCATGTCCAAGTCTGTCTTAAGCATATTGATGTTGAATGAAGATCCATCTATTGCAGTTAAGAGCTCTTTGACTATTTTGTGCAACATTAGTTTCCACTGCATATATGAGATGTCTAACCTCTCATATTCATTCTTCAGTTGTGTGATTGATAACCTCTTAGTGAGACCATATGTTAGTATGAAAACCTCAATTAAAGACTAAATTGGTATCACCATGAACTTCTCCCTATCATTATCATATTTATATCTATCATTAGCATTGTATTTTCTGATGATAATCTTAAGCAACTCCACATTCACAAATACATTAGCCACTTTCAACTTCCCTAAATTCATCTCCCAAGGATGATAAATAGGTGCCTTATGATTTCTTCTAACATAGTGATAAAGAAAAAGCTCATATCCCCTAGTCCTAGTCCAAATATCCCCAACTTCACTATATTTGTCTTCTACTTTTTCTAGAGAAGCAAACTTGCTTCTTTTGGAATTTGAACTAGAAAAATCCATTTTCTCAATTAAATATTTGTTCATTTTCCTAGGTAGGACTTCATCATCTATCTTCTATTTCTTCTCTTATTTTCCCTATTTCACTTTCTCAACTTTCCTCTTTTGTGTTGAACTGGAGCTCTCCATATTTTCTTCTTTGAAATTCCCTTTGCAATGATGTTCTACAAAGTTTTTATGTTAATAGAAAATCTCACATCTTTCTTCTAAAAATTTGTGTAAAAAATCAAGAATGATTGCCCTTTTTAGAAGATCACTATACTGAAATTCCTTTGTTAGTGATCTCTGAAAAATGTTCTTGCTATTAGGTATGATGATCAAGAATTTTAGTCATTGATACAAGTGTTACCTTATCACTATAACATACAGGGGTATGCAAAATCTCATTCATAATTGTTGTGTCTCTATTACTCTAAATGAAATTCATGATGGACCTATTGCTATAATACATGGTGATGCCTTCTTAACAACTTACCTCTTTATCATTTTATACTACAATCATCATTTAACTTCATCGCTCATTGCTATAGAAAAACTTGTCTTCCTTCAATCATTGATAATATTGTTTAATGTATCGTTAGTGATATCCTTCAACTTATCCCTAATCACCAAGATTGAAACTTTATTACTTTGATTAGCGATAATCGATGAAAGTCATGGTGACATCCTTCTTCTATCACTTATCACTATATTGGTGTTATGTCTTCCCCACATAGCGATGAACTTGGATCTCTATATGATATAGCAATATCTCACCAAGCTTTTGAAATTAACCTTGTATCACTATATGATATAGTTGCACCAAATGCTCCATCACTGTAGCTATAGTGATATGTACAAAAATGAGGATATCTCTCAAAATTCCAATAAGACCAGAACCAAGATTGATTGATAGGGATTTCCATGTGATGAGTAAGCCCTAGGAGTGTAATTTGAAATAGAAGCCTTTGACTTTAGATGGTAAATTGTATTTTTATGCAAATACAAAGAAATGTAGTATGTGATTCTTTATTTGATCACAATCATACAATCAACCTAAAGTAGGAATGGTAAATAATTAATAGTAGATGCATAAGGATGAAAGCAAGTAAAAGTTGAAGAAATATTTGTAAAATATTGAGTTCTACCACCTTGTTCCTTGTAACTTTACCTTTCTCATTTATCATGTTTTTGAAAACCCACTTAGTTCCCATCACATTATTATCCTTTGGCCTTGGTACGAATGTTCATGTCTTGTTTTTCTCTATTTTCTCAATCTCTTCATTCATTGCTCCTATCCAATCTTCATTCTCTGAAGCTTCTTTAACTGAATTGGGCTCAAAATCACATAAGAAACATATATCATTCTTCAACTTACTTCTTATCATGACTCCTAAATATTTTTTCAAATGATTTGGTTTGGTGTATAATTCCTCCTTACATACTTTTCTAGGATAGTTTCAAATATTCTTTCTTCTTGTTGTGCTTCTCCTAGTTCTACTTTATTTTCTTGTTCAGGTATTTTTGGTTGCATTTAAACTTGTTCTATGTGATGGTTGGAAGTCTCTATCTATAACTCACCTCCTATATCCTGATGCTTGGTAGTCCACTAATTCTCAACAAAGATCTTATGTTGATACTTGGTAGTGTTTGGGTTCTGATACTCGTCAACCTCTTTCTATGGTTTAGGTAAAGTGTTAGGTTCACCTACATAAACATTAAAAAATTCCTATAGTCTTCAAGTTCTTTCTTGTGTTCTTCATCATTCTTTACTACAACTCTAAGATTTGCACTTTGCAAAAAAAAATTTGTGCTAGAATTCAAACATTTCTCATTAGAGTAATAAAGTTTTTTTCTTATTAATTAAATCATATTAATTTAATTATTAAGTCACTTATTATTATTAATCTCATTATGGTTTTGATGTTGTAGTGATAAATCACTTAGTCATCATCTAGCATAGTTAGTTGGTCATCACTATGACCAAGCTACTATTTAGGATGAGTGCATAGTGTGTGTCGAGTATATAGAGTGAGCTGAGTAATCAGTGTGAGCCAAGTAATCAAAGAATGATGAGCATAAGTCTCTAGATAATACATGTCAAATGATATGATAGTTAGTGTTGAGTACTAGTAGGTGTCAAGAAATCAGTATGTGTCGAGTCATTCAAGTGTCAAGAAGACAATGTATGTTGAATAGTTAGCACATGCCGAGTGATTTAGGATCCAAGCAAACAAAAAAAGAGAACACTGAAGGCTGATCATAAGAAGCTTATTGATTTTTAGTAACCAATCAATAAAATAGACATTTGTAATGGCACAAACTTCTATATAAACCATTTTTTGCTAGCATAATCTCAAATTTTCAATATGAAGAGATAAGGATCAATTCATATCATGCATCCCTATGAAAATATATTTAACTGATTAGAAAAAGGGAAGCATTAGGTGACAATAGAAATAAACCAAAGTATTTATTTTAACCTAAGATCATCTCCAAATGCCTACTTAAAGAGGTAAATCCCAAGGGGGAGTGTGCATGTGGAGGATACTAAGGAGAGTATCTTGTGTGAATGAGGTATGGAGAATATTGATAATTGAATGAGCAATAGAGAAAAATCAATTAAGGATAAAAGATCAGTGAAAGGTCAGAGAAGATATATTAGATTAGAAGTATCAAGATATAGACTATAAAGAGGAGATCTGACATCTAGCAAAAAGGTTCTAACTGAAGGATCAGGTACTAAATCATATTGAAGAAGAAGTGAAAGGTCAGAGAAGATATATTAGATTAGAAGTATCAAGATATAGACTATAAAGAGGAGATCTGACATCTAGCAAAAAGGTTCTAACTGAAGGATCAGGTACTAAATCATATTGATAGGTGATATAGGGTAAATCTCTTAACAAAGTACTCCTAACATACTTTTGTAAATCTCTTAATAGAGCACTTACTTAATTGTGAATTTAAATCCTTTAGTCAAAGTGAGACCTAACAGTCTTTGTAATCCTCTAACAGGGAAAACCTCTCATAGGGTAGATCATAGATTATGATAAAAAATTAGTAGCCATAATTGGCTACACTTTCTTGTTGTAGTAGTGAAGAGTTATGGGTGTCATCCCCACCCTAGTTTTAGCTTCTCCTTGGAGGGTTTATGAGTAACCAAAATATTTTTTGTTATGTGTTGATTTACTTTATGCTATAGATGTGATGCATGCTTACATATTTAAGTTTACATGTTAATTTATGATATGGATGAATGGTGAAATTTTTTAGAGGTATAAGTTTTAAGTTCTTATTCACACCCCCCCCCCCCCCCCCCCAGAACTTACTTTTCCATTTCTATTTCAAAAACTTGGTATCAGGGCCTTATTTTCTAGGAAGTAATTTTTGATAGCTTCGGAGGAAATATCTCGAAGATGGAAGTCTACAAATTGGGAAAGACTATTGAGAACCACAAGATTGAAATACAGCTTTCCCTACATCAACTTAAGGAGGAAAGAGATGAACTCTAGCATTTATTGAAAAGAAGAAATGAATTGGACATTCAAAAAGATGACACTCAATATCAAGAAGAAGACACTACTCTATTATTTTAGTACAAGAAAACCAAAGAACTTGATCTAGCAATTGTAGATCTAATGGAAAAGAATAATTCCCCAAATGAAGAAGTCATGAATCTAAAAAGGGAACAAGAAACTCAATTAGTTATGTTGTGTGAGATAACTAAACTGAAAAAGAAATATGAGGAGAAATAAACAAGAAATATGAGGAAGACAAAGTCATGATTGAAGAAGATAAAAGAACACTGGAAAATAGACTTGAGGAGAAGACATCAGATGTGCAAAAACTGACAAACATGCAATTGGACAC
The DNA here is from genome assembly GCA_028749045.1 of Cupressus sempervirens. Lineage (NCBI taxonomy): Eukaryota > Viridiplantae > Streptophyta > Pinopsida > Cupressales > Cupressaceae > Cupressus > Cupressus sempervirens. The sequence continues at coordinate 727,065,672 of CM053786.1, read as the reverse complement.
AATGAATCAACTAATCATTGCAAATAAAGAAATGAATAGGAAAGACATTGCAACTACGAAATCATAGAATGACCTAATGCAAGATTAATTGAAAGAAGAGAAGGAATTTATTTAAAGATTCAATAAACCTAATGAAGCCATATAGTACTTTGAGAAGCTAATGAACACACCAAGGTCAAATGATGATATTTTTGGATTGGGATATTCTACTATTGAGGAAGGAGAATCATCTAAAAGTGGAAAACAAAGGAATAATGAGGGAAAGATCACCAAACTCACTTGTCATCATTGTGTAAAATTAGATCATACAACAAATGTCTATAGGAGAAATACAAGGAATTAAACCCCTAAGCAAAAAAATAGAGGACACTAATTTAACTATAAGAAGAAAGGACATCAACCACATGAATGTAGGAAAAAGACCATCAACACTCATAAATTTGAAGGATATTGTTACAATTGTCAGATGTATGGTCACAAAGCATATGAATACATATTTAAATCTAAGTGGGCATCAAACAAGCAAACAAAAATTCATCATCATGGAAATTCTTACAATTGGGATTACAACACAAGGTACATTTATCATGATTATGGAGAATATGGTCATGTTTCTATAAATTGCATAAGGACTCACTTTAGAGACAATTACAAAAATTGGTTAAATTGACAGATTGTATGCTCCAGTTGTCTTAAGGCCAGTCATCATGTAAGTAGAAACTATCCAACTCGATCACCTACACCAAGCAATGAATTCAAAAAATGCAAAGAAAAGGTAGATGTTGAAAATAAAAAGATGTAGATGAATAAAAAATGGAGAAAGAAGGAATATCACAGCACATCAAGCTAAGGTGAGGTCACTTTATCCAATAGATCAGGTGATCGCATCACCCCAAACTAGGCAATCAAAGGTATGTGTGGAACTAACATTTTAAATTATATATTTTGCATCAATTCGTATTAGAAATAAAATAGAGAAGTAAAATTTGGGGGTGGGGGGGGGGGGGGGGGGGGTGGTGAATCAACACTTAAAACTTTCAACCTCAAAAACTACTCACCACACATCCATCGCACAATCTATGTATATAAACTAAATTACCAAATTAAGCATATAAATCCATAGCATGAAAGTAAAATATTCAACACATGTATGAGACAAGATGTTTGGTTACCCAAAAAACCTCCAAGGACAAGGTAAAACTAGGGTGGGGATGACAGCCACAAATTTTCACTACTAAAATGATAAAATGTATCTAGTGAAGGTTACAATGTTTGATCATGAAACATGGTCTACCTTGTGAAAGGTTTGTCCTATTAAAGGCTTACAAGATTTTTAGATCTTACCTTGTTAAACGATTTCAACAACTAGCTGAAAGTGTGCTTGGTAAAAGGACTTTAACTTACAATGAAGTAAGCACCTTGTTAAAGGATTCACAACAGCCTGTCAAGACTACTTTGTTAAGAAATTTAATTGATTCACCTATTAGAATGTCTTAGTAATGATCCTTCAGTAATGTCTTGGTAATGTCATATCACATCTATCCTTATGTGTACTTGATCCATTCTAATTAGATGTATCTCTGTTGTCTTTTGATTCCTTTCCTCGATTCTCCTTTAACTAATTCTATAATGTAACTCAAATAATACCACCTTAGTTACCATCAATGCTCTATTTGTGCATGCAAAACTCTCTTCAATTTTCATTAGGAATCCTTAAAAAGTTTAGGTTTTTTCCTCCTTAAGAAGACCTAGGTGATTTATGGTTAGGTATGAATCAATGGTAGTGATTCACCCATATTACCACTTAATTCTTCCTTTTTTCTGATTGGATGAATGTAATGCATAGGGATTCACAATTTATATTCATCCTTATCATCAAAGATCATAAAATAATCCTTAAGTCAGCCCAAAAATGGTTTGCATACGAGTTTGTTCCATTACAAACATCTATGTTAAAACTGTGTAACTCGGCACTTGAAGTCCCTGATGCTCGACATCAACTATAACTTCAATGTTGTAACTTGACCTCTGAATGACTTGACATCCACTAATTACTTAGCATCTGAATAGCTCGGCACTTGAGTGACTTGACACTTACTATTTACTCCACTCATACTAAGTATCTATTGCTCAACATATACTATTTATCAACTTATGGTTGGCATGCATTACTTGTTAGGCACGAACTAAGTAAATGACTTAAGTATATTTTCACTCATATGTCAAAACCAATTTGAGATAAACAATCTCCCCCTTTGACATGAGTGGAAAAATACTTGATCATGTATGAATAACCTTTAGCCTTTCAAGCATAACTCAGATGATATCCATCTACATACAAAATTTCAAAACTTCAAAAATTTTCAAAAGTGCTTATGACTCATTAGTCATACCTCAAAATTCAATAAATCCCCACGAGTTGATTGTGTTATTTTGTATCTAAATCAAAATTATTCCTCCTACTAAGTAGATTTTTATTAGTTGATCATGTACTCTATTTCTATCATAGACTCCCTCATTTTGAAAAAATGGTATCTCCCTCAAAAATATTATCTCCCCCACAAGCATGATTTTCAAAGTTGTATCCTAGTTATCCCAAGCTACCTCCAATGATTTGATTTGGATGGGTAGCTCAACATCAAGGTGAACTAAGCCTTCATGAGTGGAAAGATGTGGATATTTCTTCATGAGTGTTTCAAAAAAGGCTAGTTCCTTGTGCAATATCTCCATATGTGTAGTCAAAATAGATTGGATGTTGATCAATGTAGCCTTGATGTTTGTTTCATTTGTATGCAACACTATTAACTGACTCTATGAGTTCAAGAGATTCCTAGAATGCTTCTCACTCTAGGCTAGAGACTTTGGAAAAGTTATACTAGATGATTGTATATGACTCTCCAGACTCATTATCTGACTCCTTAATTCTTGTGTGAAAAGTGTTGGATTACACAATTTTGTGTACAAGGAGAAAATGTTCTCTAGTACCTTATTCACACTGTCAATTTTGGTTGCTAACTTAACCTGTAATAGTGCAATAACACTTGATATCTTTTCATCAACCTTATTTTGAAACTTCCTTTCAAACCATTCAAGTAATTTTACATTTGAATCTAGGTTTGTGTCATTTAGCTTCTCCACTAAGTTGGCTAGCTACTCTATGGCTAGCTTTGTTGTTTCTAGTGCTAGTAGGCTAAATGCATCAATAAAAATGTCCTTGATATCTATCAAATCTTGTTTCTACCTTTTCTTCTATCAGAGTACTTCTTAATTCTTCTTCTTTGCAAGAGCATCCTAGAGTATGCTCATATGTTCAATAGTGATGGTTACATAATTAAACTTGGGAAACTCAATCACTTCATCCAAGTTCACATCAAAAAATGGTGTAACTTCATATACCTTAGATGTTCTTGGATTCAGCCATGATTATTGTAGGGGTATAGCTTCTATACTCAACCTATGAAGAGCTTGACTAGGAGTAGTAGTTTCTTGTAAATTTACCAATGTTTTTATTGCTAATTTCTCCTTAGGTTTGGTAGTCAAAACTATCTCATCAGTCTTATCGTTGGCTTTCTATACATTCATAGATACACTTTGATCTTGTGTTGTAGGTGCAAGAGTATCTTCCTGACCTATTAGAACTTATGTTCATTCTTTTCAGTCTCATCTTTATACTCTCCAACTATCTCACCCTTGTCATTTTCATTTTCCTTTACATTGACTGGGATTGGAGTACTTTGTGCCAATCTACTAATAGAAGTAGTTGTATCCTTCCTTTGATATACCACAAGGGGTAATGTAGGTTGTATTAGGGTGAATTGAGGAGGTGTTGTAGATGTCACTTGTTTCTATACTTCCTCCCCTACAAATACCTTGTTAGCCTTCACAATCTCATAAACACTCACCAATGTAGGGGTTTCACAAAGTTTAGCCTGGGTAGTAGATTCTACCATAATCTTCTTCAAGTCCTCCTCAGTTAGGGGATTAATGTTCTAAGTGACAATATCATAAACATCCTTAATCTTGACATAATCACTTTTTGTACTCACCTCATGTTGAGGACTAGCACTTGACACTAGTGTATCTAGTACACTCTGTTCTATCTACTACTCATCCTTAGTTAGTGCCTATATATCTTCATGTGTTTTAGTGTCTTTCTCTTGTTTAACTATCTCAGTGTCAATTGTGATCACCTCAATTACCTATTGCTGCTCATCTTTGTCCTCACCTACCTCAATAGGTGTCTTCATTATTACCTTGGGTGTTGTCAAACCATATAATGATTTCCAAATCAAAGTGGTCTTTTGTACAACATCCTAAACCTTGTTTTGTAATATGTTAGATACCTTATATTTTAGTGCAAATTTTCTAGTATGCTTATTTAATGCCTTAGCCATTATTTCCCTATTTAGTTCTAGCATCACTCATGCAAGTGTAGTCCCTCTATTTTTTCTTTCTATATTAAGACTATATTCCTATTTTTTCTCAACTCTATCAGATAATTGCTTTGGTAGAGAGTTGGAAATATCAATTGGAGTTTGTTTAAATGATTCTATCATGGCATATATGGACTCCTCTACTTGGTTCATTTCAACTTTTCCAAGTTTATCAAATTCAATATTTGTGAGACTAGATAAATCAGCATTATTCCTTATTTTTTCACATATATTGTCTAAATCTAAAGAAGAATGCTGACTTACCATTGAAATTGGCTATTTTCATCAGATTCTATCCTTTCTTCATTAGATTCAACTAGAGATATGTATTTTCTCCTTGATCTCTTCTTAGGCTCCTCTTCATTGCTAGCTAATCTAGCCCTCTTCTCTTTTGGCTTATCTCCTTCTTGAGCCTTCTTGGTAGTATCCCTTATGCTTTCTCTTGTAGAGGGAACTATAGGCTTAGGTTTTGCAACCTTCCCTAGTTTACCAACAGTTGGGGTCTTGGCTTTCCTCTTCTTTTTCTCACATGCTTCACTTGCTTCTACTCCCTTGGCACCTTCTTAAATTTCTACTTCTTTGGCTTGATCTTCTCCTTGACCTTGAGTTAAGGCCAATGGTGCTTGAATAGGTATATCTTCTTCTTCTTCTTCATCATCATCATCATCTTCTTCTTCTATTCCACCAAATTTCTGCTTTAGCTTCTTGACAATTTTGTTCTTCTTTCTAACGACTGAGGTAGTCTTTTAATCTATTGTTACTTAGATTTAGTCATGTCATAGTTCCCAAAGGTAGTAACCTTAGCATCTACATATTCTACAAGTAGTGTTGTTATTTTTGTAAAGGCTTCATCAACATTGATTTCATAGCCTAGTGGCCTTAGCCACCTTATCCTTGGAACAAAAGCTTGAACATATGTAAAATCAATGTCAACTAGAAAACAAACATCATTGAAGTGTTTCACAACTAGTAAAACTAGTATCCTCAATCTTTTCTTCATTGATTGCGTGAAGTCTTCAAAGTAGTTCATCATGACTAACTCAAAATTGTTTCTAAGTTACTTAATAACTTCACCTATCTGAACTACAATAGATTTTTTTGTTTGCTGGAAACTTTACCAAATGTGGGGAATGTAGTTTATTTATAAAATTACATACATACAAGAATTGAAGAAAATTTATGTTGTGTACTTTTGTTCTTCCTTATTGCACCCAATTTTTTTGACAATTGTTGAATCTGTAACTCGACAAGGTCATAGGTATGATCCTTCTTAACTATCTTATAGACCATCTCAATAGTAATACATGGTACAATATTGAGCCTACTTTATTGGTAGAATTTATGTACTATTATCCTCACTACAAATGCAACTAGAGGATCTGAGATAGTATCAATTGTCATGCCTTGTTTGTTCCACACTACCACTGCATTCTTCTCAATGACCTCTTTAGATTCACTCCTCATGGTTTTAGGTCAATCAAGTGTTGGATACCCTATTACTCTATGTAAAATTTTCTTTATGATTTTCACTAGTCCATTATCCAACCATATAGAATTATCATGAATTCTACTCAGGACTATCCTAATCCATTTAGTCTTGAGAACATTTGGAAAATCTAGGGCATGAGTCAACCCTTTTCTCTCTACAATTTTGAATTCTTCCTTCAATGCTCTATTTTCACATAATTTCCCATAGGTTTCCCTAATCTCCATGTCTCGTATGCTACCCACCTTGCATGTGTAGCAACATCTTATGTCTTGAATCATCAAAAATTGAGGTGGTATCATCAACAATGCACAAGATGGATATTTCTTGTAAGCAATATCAGGAATGGCTCTAAGGTTTGGCTACCTGATCTCATTTCTTATCAATTGCACATTAAAAACTTCTTTACCATATTTAACCTTAGGAGATAAAGAACTAGATGCCATTATGTAAACTAGGGTTTGCAAAAATTCAAACTACATGGCTCAACACATGATAAATACCTTTGTAAATTTGTTGTGATGGTGTCAAGCGACTATAGAATCCTACTAGAAAATGTTGGAATGATCTCTTTCAATTCACCTTTTTCTCTTCATGGTCTCCTTTAAATTTGAATGATGTCAAATGAGTAAAAATCAATCATATAGACCTTAAAACCTTGAATTTAATGCATAGTGCTTACACAGTTGTAAGCTCAACTTTAATAGAGATTTTGACTCACTTGGCTTCCATGATGTTTCCTTTTCCGTTGGAAACCACTATGATCTCAATCAAAACTATCACCTTTGATAGCTCGACATCAACTAACATTTCACTCGGCAACCCTAGTGAAACTTTTCATCCTTGACAGTAGCATGAAAACTGACAAAACTTAAAGATTTCTTCTAGGTTATAATCAACACCTTGCATCTTTATTCATGCATACATAATCTTTTCAAAACTAAAACCTTGGAACTGATGTATAGTATATCATTTTAAATATCAGTCTCACATACCTCTTGATTTCTTAATTAGAGAAGGTGTGATCACTTGCCACATTGTGTGAAGTGATCCCATCTGAACTTGATGTGTTACAATCTTCCTTTCTCTTCCATGTCTTGTTCATCCCATCTCTAATATTCTCAACATCTACCTTTCCATTTCCTTTTTTGAACTCACTGCTCCATGCCTTTGACCTTGTTGGATGATTCTTGCTTATGTGACAAGTCCTCAAACAACTAAAACATGTGGTTTGACTCAACCATGTTTTGTAGTCACTTCTGAACTATTTTCTTATGCAATTTTTAGCAAAATGTCCATACTCTTAACAGTAGTGACAACTATACCTAGTATTATAATCCCAATTATAATGGTTTCCATTATTCTTTACCTTTGTCTACTTGTTTGATGACCATTTAGGCTTGGATCTACACTCATATGCTCTATGTCCATAGTTCTAATAATTATAGCAGTATCCTTCAAATCTTTATGTGCTTATGGTCCTGGTTCTACATTCATGTACCTAATGTCCTTATTTATTTCATTTGTGGCAATGACACATACACATGAACTTTTTCTTAGGCTTCTAATTTGCAATCTCGCTCCTACAAACATTAGCAGTATGACCTATCTTACCACAATTATGACAAGTAGGTTTGGAGTTCTTACCTTTTTTATTTATTTCTTCACAATTTTTGGATGATTCTCCTTCTTTAGTACTAGTGTAACCCAATCTATAAGTGTCACTCTTGGATCTAGGGGATCTCATCAATTATTCAAAATACTTGATGGCTTTACTAAGTTTGTTGAAACTATCAGAAAACTCCTTTTCTTAGTTTTTCATTCTGCAACTTTAGTATTGTGATCTCAAAATCCTTTCCATTCAGTTCATGATTTGCAATCATCATTTTACCCAAAGTTTCCAATTGCATGTTAGCAATCCTAGTTATCTCTGATGTTTTCTCTTCTAATCTATTGGTCAAAATCATTTTTTCATCTTCAATCATGAATTTATCCTCTTCAACTTTCTTCTTTTTCTTGGTCACCTCACATGGTAATATTGATTGGAATTCTTGTTCTCTTTTGAGATTTTTGACCTCTTCAATTAGGGTTCCATTCTTTTCCATCAAATCTATAATTACTATTTCAAATTCATTGGTGCTTCCATCTACAAGTAATTTATTAATGTCAATTTCTTCAAAGATGCAAAGGTTTACTTTCTAGAGAGCTTTTCTTTGATACTAATTGTTGGAAATACAATAGGGAAGTAAACTCTGAGAGGAGGGGGTGGGGGGGAATCAACACATAAAACATTCAACCTCAAAAACTATTCACCACACATCCATCATACAATCTATGGATATAAATTGAAATACAAATTTAAGCATTTACATCCATAGCATGAAAGTAAAATATTCAACACATGTATGACACAAGATATTTGGTTACCCAAAAACCCTCCAAGGAAAAGGTAAAAATGGGGTGAGGATGACATCCAAAAATCTTCACTATTACAGTAATAAAGTGTATCAAATGAAGGTTACAATGTTTGGCCATGAAACATGATCTACCTTGTGAAAGGTCTCCCTATAAAAGGATTTCAACACCCTATTAAAAGTGTTCTTGGTAAAAGGACTTTAACTTACAATGAAGTAAGCACCCTATTAAAGGATTTACAATAGCCTATCAAGACTACTCTATTAAGAGATTTAACTGATTCACCTATTAGAATTTCTCAATAATGATCCTTCAACTAGCACTCTATTGCTTGATGTCAGATCACCTCTATCTTGATGTGTACTTGATCCTTCCTAATCAAATGTATCTCTAATGTCTTATGATTCCTTTCCTCTATTCTCCTTTAACTGATTCTACAATGTAACTCAAATCATAACACCTTAGTCACCATGAATGCTCTATTTGTACATAAAAAAACTCTCTTCAATTCTACTTAATCATTCTTTAAAAATTTAGGGTTTTTCCTTCTTAAGAAGACCTAGCTAACTTAGCGTTAGGTATGAATCAATGGTAGTGATTTACCCATATTGTCACTTAATCCTTCAGTTTTTTCTTATTGGATACATGTAATACATAGGGATTCACAATTAAGACTCACCCTTATCATCAAAGATTGTAAAACATTCCTTAAGTCAACCCAAAAATTTATTACATAGAAGTTTGTGCCATTACAAATATCTATGTCAAAAATGTGTAACTTGGCACTTGAAGTCCCTGATGCTTGACATCAACTATAACTTCAATTTTGTAACTCAGCCTCTAAATGAGTTGGTATCCCCTAATCACTCGGCATCTGAATAGCTCAGTACATACCATCTACTCGGCACTTACTAGATACTCAGCTCTTACTAAATATCTATTACTTGTAATATACTATCTAAAAACTTATGCTCAGCATGTATTACTTGTTCAAAATGAACTAAGTAAATGACTCAATTATATTGTGACTCATATGTCAAAACCAATCTACAATTAGTTGTTTTAGGCATTTGAGGAATGATAAGTTTTATCAGCATGAATTAAGATGCAATGAAGTGATTAGAATGATAAGACAATCTATCGTTATGTTATATAATTTGTGTTGCTACCAAGTTATGAAGGTATCATAGTGGTTGCTGAGATTGCTATGTTAACCAAGCATTTTGAAAATCCTATATTTACTAAGCTTGCAACTATATAAGAATTGAGTATTTATTGCATGGCTTTCAAGGTTATATAGTCAATTTTTGAGTCATTTCCACTTACCAAGTGATCGAAGAGAAAGATGGAAACTCAAGCAAGAGATTTCAATGACTAAAAATAAGATTATTCTGCAACTCGACATCATCCATCAATTCAAGAGGTATTTCATTAGTGTCAAGTTACATTGTTTCACGTTTGCAAGCCCTAGATAGTGAAAATGGTTGTGAGCTCTTTAGCAACAGAGAGGAAGGAAGGTAAAGAGGTTATGAATGTATAGTTGATCAGTAATGATGTGTGGGAACCTTTGAATTTTAAAGCTATACCTAAAATCACATATAAGGGAGACCCATCAGGTGCTTTATCGATGATCCCACCAAAGGTTTTAATGATTCACAACATTAGGTATTGTTATATGTGCAAGATAGGTGAAGTTGGAGACATAGAGATCAGGGAGACCTACCATAGATTATGTGAAAATGAAGTCTTGAAGGAGGGGAACAAGATTGTATAAGAAAAAGAGTTGACATGTGCCTTAGATTCCCCTAAAGTGTTCAAGATAGAATGGATAAAGATAGTGCTAAGAAAAATTTACATATGATAATCAACTATGGTTAGAAGATGGTCTTGTCAGAATTTCTAAGAGAATCATTCATAGAGCTACATGGTATCCTACCCTAGACAAACCCAATACCATGAGGAATAATGCCAAGGAGGTAATTGACAAGAACATTGGAGCAATATGGAACAAGAGGGGTATGTTAATTGATACTATTACAGACCCTATAATTGTATTTGTAGTGCATGTAATAGTATATAGATGCTACCAATCTAGTTGATTGAATAGTGTACCATGTGGTGCAATGAACTTAGGTTACAATATTGTTAAACATGATCACAACTACAACCTAGTCAAGCTACAACTTCAACAATTGTTAGAAAACCTAGAAGCTGTCAAAAAGGTAAAGAATTTACAATGTAAGTTTGGTTCATTCATTATCTTCATATTCTTATATGTCCAAACAATTTTCCTACATTTGGCAAGGTAGTTTGGAAGACCAATCCGTTAGTTACACAATAGATAGGGCAATATATTAAATAGTTAGGGGAAAATTTTGATTCAGTAATGACTAGCTATTTTTAAGGCTTTAAGAAGTCTCTGAAGAAGAGATCAAGAATTCATGTGTCTCTAGTGGAGAAACATTATAATGATGTTTTTTTCCTAGTATATGTTGACTATACATATGTTTAGGAAGCTATTCCAAGGGTTAGATGGTTGAGACCATTACCTTATGAGATAAATGTTGATGAAGCATCAACAACCATCACTACATTGTTCGTAGAAGAAATTGACAAGGGTGTTGCATCATTTGACAATTATGATGAAGATAAGTCAAGGATTACTATATTAAACTTAAAAACTACCACCATCATTATAAAGAAAAAAAATAGTGAAGAAACTAAAAGAGAATTTTGGTGAAGTTGACGAAGAAGGAGAAGAAGAAGAAGTAGTCGTAGAAGAAGAAGGTTAAGGACCTCTATAGAAAATACAAGGACAAGGTGAAGATCAAGCTTTAGAGGATGAAGAGGAAGCCAAGAAATAATTCAAGGAAAAAGGAAAGAAGAGGAAAGAAGATCAAAATAATGTGTAGAAACCTAAGAAGGTAGCAAAGAAAACAAAATAGAAGTTGGTTGCCCCTTTAACAAGGTGAAGCACAAGGGCTTCCACTATACAAGCCAAGGAAGCATAGTCTTCCAAAGGGAAAAGGAAAAATGATACAATGGAGCTAAGCATTTCTACTAAGAAAATAATAAGGAAGTATAAGCCACAGGAGGAATCTGATGATGAAAGGATAGAATTAGATGACATCAATCAATTCAAAGTGGTAAGCCACAATCCTTCATCTAATATTGTCAATATATATATATATGAGAATATTAAATACAATGTAGAAATCTAGATTCACACATATTTATTTTGATAAATTAGATAATGGAGATAAGAATGGTGAAGAATCTATTTATGATATGATGGCTACTTTTAAGACAACTCCTTTAGAGATTTCCAACTCAATACCTAAAAGTGTATATGAAAGAGTTGAGCAGAAATGGAATTTTAGTATAAAGACTACTAAAAAAATTAGGGAGGCTACTTTAGCTCAAGTTATGTCTAAATTTGATAAGAAAATAATCACAGAGGCTATAGAGAAACACAAAGGGAGATTTTCTCCTAAATACAATCTTTCATATTTTGAGAAGTAGAGTTGAAGGGGTGGTAACCCAGAGAAAATTACTTTGGAAAAAAATATATGGGTTGACTACACAAATAGTGGAAATAGTGGAAGGGAAGAAAGGAATAGAGGTAAAGAAGAATGAAATAGAATAGGATGAGATGACTTAGGATGAGACACAAGAAACCATAGATGTTAATGTTGGATACAATTGTCTAATTGTGTGTTCTCTTTGATGTTACAAAAATGTCATATCAATTGTCAATCAGTGCTTACCAAGCTCACTTGGTCAGCAAGATAGTTTTCCTTGTCTACCAAGCATTCTTGAAGATTACTCTGTGTAGATAGTGTCTACTAAGCTCACTCGAGCGTCAAAGGAATTCAAGCAGGAAATAGTGTTAACTGAGTTCTCATGGTTAGCAAAGGAAAGTTGGACCAAGTTAGTGTTCACCAAGTTCACTCAATTGCCAAAGGATTTTTCCAAGTTTGCAATGTTGACCAAGCTTATGTTGGTTAACATAGGAAATCATCTTAGAACCAATATTTACCAAGCAGGGTTAGCCAATGAAGGATTATTTTGTTTTGGCATAAGAAGCTTATTTATTTTAAGTATTGTTTCTTGCCAACTGTGGTAATTATTATTAGTTATTGTAATTTGTAATTGAGCTGACTTAACAATCTAGATGGTATAAATGAAAGGTCAAGTTGAGATTTTTGGTGTCTGTGCAAGTGTGTGTTGATTGAATTGAGAAAGAAAGAGTGAGAGTGAACTTGAAGGATAAGAAGGTATCCTTGTGGAGCAAAACAGTGCTATTCAATCAAGAAGGATCAAGGATGAAGTAGAATAGAGATCTGTAATTAGCAATTTAGTTGCATCACAATCAAGTCATTTCATTATTACTCTCTAACCATTGTAGTAGTGATCTAAAATCTCTTAACAGAGTTGATTTAACAGTTAGTTGTAAATCCTCTAATAAGGTGATAGTTCCATTGAATTTTTTTAAGACCTCTTGCAAGGCCACTCCTAATGAGGTGATTAAATCCTCTAACAAGGTCACACCTAACAGTGTGTTTTGTAACCTTTAACTAGGTTGGCTCCTAATAGGGCTTACTTTAGAAGAGTGAAAATAGTAACTAGTTACATTGGTGGTTTTTCCCATATTGGGTTTCCATGTTAAATTATGGTGTCTCATGTGTTCATGTCATTTCTCATATGCTTGAAAATTAATCATTGTTAATATTTTAAGTTCAGCTAAAAGTAAATCATGCCACATTTATTAAGTTATGACATTTTTGTGTGTTTATCGAATAAAAACAACAATCAATTTTATTGTTGACATCTAAGGGATCTAAAAATATTTTAGTGGTAATTCATTCACCCCCCTCTCAATTACTCCTTCTATGTTTCCAACAATTTATGAGTTGAGCACTAGTCCTACTCAAGGAGAGAAAGGGAGTCAATAGGACTCAGTGACTATTAAGGACATCATTGATAATAGCACACATAATGTTAATCCACTCAGTGATGATGACATTAAGAAATTGGAGCAAGAATCCACCAATACAACAATTCCATGCATTAATCCTATATTGGTGAGGATTGATGAATCTCAAAAGGTTGAGATTGCATCCATTGAGACACAACAGAAAGAAAAATCTATTGTGATCCCACTTATTGCACAAGCAAATGAGAAAGATTCAGATGAACAAATAGTATCATAGGATAATGTTTTGGATAGGAAAGATGAGCTTAACAATGCACCATTTGCAATGCCAACATTTTTCATTGAGATGAAAGAGAAAGAGGTAGATACATCAACTATATCACTACCTGTTCTATAAAGCTTAGGTATACTAGTACTTGTGGTGATTGAAGAGGAAGGAAGAAAAGAGAATAAGGGTAAGGAAGCTATTCCTATACCCACCTCACTAAAGAAAGTTGAGAATCAGAAAGAGGATGATCAAGTAGAAGAGGATAATATGACTATTGAGGCTAAGGAGCAAGGAGAAATTTAGACACTAGTCACTTTTCCAATAATTTTAACTCCTCCCAACAACTAGACTCTTTAGACATAGAGTACTCAGGCTACACCATTGTAGATATCAATGCCAAGTGCAAGCACACAAAAGAGTGTTGAAACTACATCATTGGAGGATGTGAGTTTAGATGAGGCAACTTTTATACCATATTTTAATCCAACAACAATTATGTTAGAAGAAATGGATATACTACAAGAGTCCCTGCAGAGGAAATCAAAGACAGAGAAGCTCAAAAGAGAGCACAAGAAAAAAATAGGTTTTTCATATAATAAAAGATATTTTCATTGATGCTTTTGATATTTCAAACTCATTGTCTAATAAGCTCGTCTTAGAGAAACTTGTGCATATAGTTGATAAGATTAAAGATAAAGATATAGAGACCAATGTAAAGTTATTATAATGTCCTGAGAAGAAATTTCACACTAATATCCTAGATAAGTTTTCTAGTGCTATAGAACTCAAACAAGCTGATTTATCAACTAAAATGGATAATGTGTTAAAAAAGGTTTTGGTGCGTATTTACTCTCTATACAATAAACTCTATAATATTGATATCTTTACCCAAGTACTCAACAAGCAATTGACAGGTTTCAAGGAGATCTTAGGTCTACTAGATCTTCATTGTTGACATCTCTTGGCACTAGTCAATTACATTTTCAGAGAATAATGTTGACCCAAGCAAGGCTTGTCAAGTTGCAAGAAAAAGATGAAAATATAATATCCAATCTTATCACCATACAGTCCATGTTGACTCTACACATGGAAGTTTTATAGAAGGAATTAGCCTTTGCATAGACATTGATGAAGAAAGATTCTCATCTTTCTACACAAGAAGGTCTAGTTGATATGGTAGCAAATCTAGAAATATAGATTTAATCAATTGATGCAGCCAAAGAGCATTGGGATTTCACTTTGGGAATCATAATTAAAGCGTACAAGTCATTCTTGGATAAATTTATAGTAATTATACAATCCTCATAGACATAAGTGTCAAAAGAGGGGGATTTTAAAGATTTTCAAGTTATTGTCAAGGCAGATATCTACTCAGAAGGAGTCATAGAACATAAATGAAGCATTTACTTAGGGGGAGTAACATACCAAGGTAACAACATTCTTTTCACAAATTTTGAAGGTTTTTAAATTTGTATAGATACTAAGAAAAATGTATACATCATCTACTTATGCATGAAGAAAGAATATATGTGCCATGACAAAGTGTTCTTGCCACTCATGTCAAAGGGGGAGATTATTAATCTCATTATAGTTTTGACATTGTAGTGACAAAACACTTAGTCATCATCTAGCATAGTTAGTTAATCATCACTGCAACTGAGCTACTATTTAAGTCAAGTGCATAGTGTGTGTTGAGTGAACATAGTGAGTAGAGTGATTAGTGTGAGCTGATTGATCAAAGCATGTCTAGCGTAAGTCTCCAAGAAATACATGTTGACTGATATGATAGTTATTATTGAGCACTAGTGGGTGTCAAGCAATCAATATTTTCCAAGTCACTCACGTACTGAGCTAGATAATGTATGCCAAATAGTTAATGCATGTCGACTAATTCAAGAGTTGAGAAAATAACACCAGAGGACATTGAAGGCTGAGGATTATAATCCTATTAATATCAAGTAACCATTCAATGACATAGATGTTTGTAATGGAACAAAATTATATGTAAACCATTTTTGGACAACATAATAAGAAAAAATTGATATGAAGAGATAAGTATCAAGTCATGTCAGACATCCCTATGCAATACATGCAACCAATTAGAAAAAGGGAAGCATTAGGCAGCAATAGAAATCAACCAAAGCTATTTATTTTAACCTAACATTATCTCTAGATGCATACTTAAAGAGGTAAACCCTAAGGGGGAGTGTGTGTATGTGTGTGAAGGATGATCTAAGGAGAGTATCTTGTGTGAAAGATACATGGACAAGATGGATAATTGAATGAACAATAAAGAAAAGTCATTTAAGGAAAACAAATAATTTGTGAAGACAAGTAGTAAAAGGTTAGAGAAAATATATTAGATCAGGAGGATCAAGATATAGACTGTAAAGAGGAGATCTAACATCTAGCAGAAAGGTGATAACTGAAGGATTAGGTATTGAATCATTCTAACAGGTGGCATAGGGTAAATATCTTAATAGAGTAGTCCTATCATACTTCTATAAATCTCCTAATAGAGTGGTTAATTGTGAGTTTAAGTCCTTTAGTCAAGGTGAGACCTAACAGTCTTTGTAAGCCTTTAATAGGGAAGACCTCTCACAGGGTAGATCATAGATTATGATTAAAACTTTGTAGTCATGATTAGCCACACTTTATTGCTGCAATAGTGAAGAGTTGTGGGTGTCATCCCCACCAAAGTTTTACCTTCTCCTTGGAGGGTTTTTGGGCAACCAAAATATTTTGTGTTATGTGTTGATTTACTTTATGCTATGGATGTGATGCATTCTTACATATTTCATTTTACATGTTAAGTTATGAGATGGATGAATGGAAAAAAATTTTAGAGGTAAAATTTTGAAGTGTTGATTTACCTTCCCCCACCGCCCCCCCCCCCCCACCCTCTTGGAACTTACTTTCCTATTTCTATTTCCAATAATTATCGCTAGTTTTCTTAAACTAAACTTTGGGAATATAATAATTAATTCTTTTATTGATTATTATCATGCAACCTAGGGTTTACCTTTTAGGGTTTTGATATCCTTTATAAGGATTGATCTCTTTGTAAACATTCATTCACTTTTAATGATATCAATTTCTCTTTTTTCTCATCAAGAATGTCTCATCTATGTATCTAGGAATTCCAACCTCCATAGCTTTTTCTTCTCTATTTCTATGATAGGTGTTTGCATGCAGCTGATTTTTGGGAGATGTGGGGTTGATCTTTCATCAATTTCAATATTGGTAAGCCTTGCTCTTAGTATAATATCCTAGGAACATTCCTTCATCACATTTTGCATCAAATTTTCCTTTTCTTGCACCTTTCAATATGAAACACTCGCTTCCAAAGGCTTTGAAGTAATTCACATTTGGTGCATAGCCACACAAAAGCTAAAAAGGTATTTTTCTTGTACCGTTCGTCACTTGAACTTGGTTCAGACTATAGAATGCAATATTTAGAGCTTCTCTCCAATACTTTTTTGAAACATTCTTCTCCATCATTAGTTTCCTTTCACCATCCATAATAATCCATTCTTTCTCTCAGCTATACCATCCTATAGTGGAGTCCTAGGTGCACTCATTTTTCTCTTGGTTCCTTTGTCATTGCTTAATATGTTAAACTCATATAATATGAATTCACCCCCTCTATCTGATCTCAAGAACTTCAAAGTCTTTCTTGTCTCTTTTTCAACTCTAGCCAAATACCACGTAAACATTTGAAATGCATCAATTTTTTTTAAAGAAAATTCATAGTCATCATTCTAGAAAATTCATGAACAAATGAAATGAAATATTTGTCACCACAATAGCTTTCAGTCCAATAGGACAACATAAATTAGTTTGAACCAATTCCAAAATATCATTAGAAGAATAGGTCTTTCTCTTGAAAGTAGACTTTGTCATTTTACCCATTTGACATTGTTTGCACACAACCTTATCAGGTTTTCTTAATCTTGGTAACCCTTCAACTTTTTTCATCTTACTAATACTAACCACAAAGTTCACATGACATAGCCTCTTATGCCATAACCAAACATTATCAACTTGTACAAATAAACATGTATCTTCAAATAGGTCTACGTAGAACAAGTTACCTCTTTTCTCTCTCCACGTCAATTTAGTTCACCACTAGCATCATAGATCTTTGCCTTCTTCTTTTGGAGTTCAACTCAATAACCTACATTGTTCAATTGTGCCACACACAACAGATTGTATTTTATTCCATCAACCCAATATGCATTTTTGCATATGATCTTATCATTCAGTATAATTGATCATTTAACTTTCACATAACATGGTGCATCATTTCCAAAATTAACACTACTTCCATTATAATGTTTGAGCTTCTCAAAATTACTTGTATCACTAGTCATATGATGTGAGAAACCACTATCAATTATTCATTGATCATTCTTACTCACATGTGAAATTAATGCAGTTTTCTCATCTTCACCAAAATCATCTTTCATTGCAACATAAACAAATTCTTCATCATGATCATTAGAGTCATTGTCAAAACCATTTTCTTCATCAATTTAGTAAGATTTCTAACCTTTATCTTTGTAATATTTTTTACCTTGGTTGTCTCTATTGTCTCTCCTTCCTGGGTACTTGAATTCTTTTCTTTCATCATTCTCAACTTTTTCAACACCTTGAAACTATATAACCAACTTTGTTACATGTAAAACAAATTATAGGGATTTTACCTCTGCATTTACCTTTTTCTATTGGTAGCCTTCTGGCTAATAATACTTCAAGTTCATCAAGGTCATCATTTGATTCACCATCACTTTTGACATGTTTACTCTTCTTCTTTCTTCTAGATCCATCAAGGGTTAGTTGAGCCTTATAAGCATACTCAAAACTAGTAGATGTATAATTATCAAATTTTGATAATTCAAATGTTGTAAGTCTACCAACTAGACTATCCAAGGTTAGATCATTACCAAGTGTTAATATCAACTCTTGTATTGTAGAAACTCTAATAGTATAAATAGGAAGTAAAGTTCTCAATACCTTGCTTATCACATTCTCTTAGTTATGTCTCCTCCAAAACCTTTGATAGCATTCACCACCTCTTTGTTTTGGCCATTATATTGTACAATAGTCTCACTTCTTTCATTATCATATTATCAAACTTACCTCTCAAACTTTATGCTTTAGCCCTTAATATATTTTTGTCTCCAACATGGATTTGTGCTAACTTATCCCATATTTTCTTTGCAGTGGTGTATTCCTTTACATCATCAAATTCAACATAACTTAGGGTTTCTTCTAGTTCAATCATGATTGGTTGTGCTCCTACTTTTCTTTCATTTGTTCAATTGTCATAGTCTAGGTACCTCAATGTATTCATTGTCTAGGTAGTATGATGTAGAATCTCTAATTCTAGATAAGTGCAATCTCATCAAACATTACCATGCTAGGAATTTCTCCTTGTCTAGCTTGGGTATCTTGCTCTTGTACATCTTGATCTTTATCTATAAGTCCTTTCATAAAGTTATTATAAGCACCAAAGCTCTTTTACTAATTATTAGAATTTTTAGAATAACCAAGAGGAGGAGGAGGGAGAGAATTAGTCATCCTTAGGTCTAGATGTACCAATTCAACTTTTAATAGCTTCAAACAAACTCATAAATAATCTCATTAAACAACTTAGTTCATATAGCAACTTAGAATTCAATTCATTACTTGACACTCTTTTTCAGTGTATGTTAACTAATAGTAACATAAAACATAAAATAGCATGAAAACACCATTCATATAGATATTACACTTTGACACTAATATTTAATATGGAAACCCAATTTGGGAAAAACCATCAAGTAGTATGCTACCACTTTTCCACTCTTCTGAAGTGAGCTTGATTAAGAACCAACCCTGATAAAGGTTACAAAACATATGGTTAGGTGTGATCCTATTAAAGGATTTAATCACCTTATTAGGAGTGGCTTGGTTAGAGGACTTTGAACATTCCCTTAGAATGTCACCTTGATTAAAGGATTTTAAAAATGACTATTAGGTCAAACTTTATTAGAATATTTTTACTGCCACAATGGTTATAAAGTAACAATAGGTTTGATTTGTAAAACATAATTCACTTTGTAAATTTATATCTCCATTTGGCTCATTTTTTGGTTGATTTACTAGAATTCATTAACATCTCCATCACTAATATACTTGGCAACTCTTCAAGAAATCACACTTCACCAATCCTTTCACTTCTCTTATGCTACTCTATTCTTCACAACTTCTCCTTAAGATCATCAATCAACAATGAACCAGCCTTAGAAAACATCTCTTATGCCTCCTTAAATATTTAATTGTAATCTTTTTCCACTTAA
The DNA here is from genome assembly GCA_028749045.1 of Cupressus sempervirens. Classification (NCBI taxonomy): domain Eukaryota; kingdom Viridiplantae; phylum Streptophyta; class Pinopsida; order Cupressales; family Cupressaceae; genus Cupressus; species Cupressus sempervirens. Next base: position 727,045,790 of record CM053786.1, on the reverse strand, counting down.
ACATCAATGCAGATCTTACAGTTAGGTCAAAATCATCAAATCCATCCATTAGTATATTCTCGTTCTCCTTTCTAGAAAATTCTCATCAAATCATTTCCATAGATTAGTTAAAAACATCTCATCATGCATTAAATATGTCATCTCATCAATCCTCATCATTATCATGCTTTGACTAATCCAAAAATTCAACTATGATGGCCTCAAATCTCAAATATTTCATAAAATGTCAACTTTTTGTAGCTCGACAATCACTAAGTTCTTATGCTTGGTCATTATTGTATAGCTCAGTCATCAATAATCTTTCTTTCTTGACATTCACTATCTTTCTCGATTGATATTGACACTCGGTCAATACTAACATTTCCTTCACCAACTTGCTTAGCCATAACTATCACTCATCTTATATTGTTTGTTCGACTTCTTCTTCAATTCCTTAATCTTATGTTTTAGCTTCTTCATTGACTGGCCATATTTTACAAGGATTTTCTTGTGTTCAACTCAACACTTCCATACTTCATAAGATGATTAAAAAATACATCATCTTGTCAAAGACCATTTTATCAAGTTCCCAATGTAATTCCATGATTCCTAAATTCTTTCTTCTCAACAACTTGACTAGCTCACCTTGCTATATTTTACAAGGATGTTCTTATGTTTAACTCAACACTTCCATGCTTCATAAGATGATTAAACAATACATCATCTTGTCAAAGAAAATTTTATCAAGTGCCCAATGTAATTCCATGATTCTTAAATCGTTTCTTCTCAATAATTTGACTAGCTCACCTTATTGTTTCCTCCTTTTAAATCCTCTTCATCATTCATATGATATGGCACTCTAAACTATTATTAAATATCTCTCTAGTAGGTTTTGCATCGATGAAAACATAAGAATTGTTCTAGCTTTAGTTTCCTACAATGATGCCATGTTGAAGTTGAGGAAATCTCTACCCACAACTCCCAAGAATCACCTACATGAAAATACTTCTCACAAAAAGAGAGAAGAAAATGCTATGGAGACTGGAATTCATAGATCTATAGAGGAGACATTCTTGATGAGAAAAAAGATGAATTGTTATTAATAAAAATTGAATGAATTAATTACAAGAGATCTCTATCCTTAAAGGAGATCAAAAGACTAGAAGGTAAAACCTAGGTTGCATGATAATAATTAATAAAAAAATTTATTATTATATGCCCAGATTTTAGCTTAATCAAAATAGAGATAATAAGAAAACATCTCATTACTCTAATAGTGGGAGCTTGATGTTTCTTTGTCTTCCTAACCTTGATAAGATGGTTTTTATGCATTGATTAAATTTTCCATGACAATGAGTTTTGTATCATATTCTAGCTAAAGTGTTGGTTAGATGTAACATCTGAAGAAGTTAGAAACCATAAACAAATTCTATATTAGAACCTATTAGACCTCATTTTGGTAATTTCATCTCTAAATGATTCTTGTGTTAATCCTGACAACTTGTTCTTCTCCCTCTACATTTTTTCATGTGTCTTGATAGCCATCCCAAAATTTGGCCCATTCTATAAGCTGTATAATGGAAATAATCTCCAATCACTAAGGATTGGGACCCAAAGTTGATTTGAACCCCTCTGTCAGGTTATTTTGGTAAATTTGTTCCTGTGGTATACCTAGGTCATTTTTAAATCCAAATAATGATGGATTGAATATAAAAATCCCCTACATATCCTAATTTTGAGATCCACCATCATGTGAAAGTAATAAAGAATAATTGAGCAATTAATTAATCAGATTCAATATTTGAAGGCAAGCATCTAAGGTCAAGTTTCTCCAAGTTTTCAATCCTTGAAGTAGAAGATAATCTTCTCCAATTGAAGAAAAAGTATCTCTCACGATGCTCAAGTACAAGATTTATCTATCAAAAAAGAATATTCTTCCATCCATTTGCATTCTATCTACTTCATTGCAAGAAATTATCAAGCATGTCTATATTCAAGGTCTAAGAGTGACATTCATAGATCTATACAATGTTTAAGGCATATTCATTCTACATTACATTTCAAGTTCATCCAAGCATCTCTATGGGTATAATATATTTCCACATCCATCCATGAGAGTTTGTGCAAGGTGGATCAAACATTTACCTTTTTACATGCACTCCTTATGTAATTTTATTTTGTTTTCAAGGTTGATAACTAAAAAATGGATTGATCAAGAAGAACTCTTTTAGACAACCTTTTCCCCAATTTTTTTTGTTCGTAAAAATAGGTTATAGAGTGTGATCAAATGAAATGAAAATATATCAAAAGGTATTGCAGGATCCTTGGAAAATAAAACACTAGGTATAGAACAACATTTCTATTTTGAACCTGAGTATAGTGAGCTTTCTTGTCCTACGCCCTATATTTTGATCCCATATTTCAGGTACATGTAAGATTTGTACTCAAGTTTCTATTTCTAATATACATCTTAGATATCTATCAATCTATATTAATTTTTTATTTCTATTTTTTCAATAACTTTTCTAATTCATCATTAATTTTGTACACTCTTTAGAGAAGGATAATTGTCCCACCTAGTGCTTGATTCTTCTCTTGATCCTAGTGGTGAATATTTCTTCCAAATGTATGTTTGTGAAAAAGAGAGGTGATTTTCCTATTTACATTGCTTCCCTTTTCCAACCAAAATTGAAAAAAAAAACATAATAATACAAAATCATAGTTAAGATTTGTACTCTTATAAGAGATGTCATAAGTTCAAGGATTGTATGTACATTTCACATTTGAAGCATCTAGTTAGGTGTCTCCTACATATTGTGAGTACTTATGTCTTAGAATTTTCAAGTCATTTATAGATCCAATAGTCCTTTTAATTGCAAATCATCTATAAACCCAAAAACATATTTCCATATGATAATATGCACTATGAAACAAATTTCAGATTTATTATTGGGTAATATGTTTGCAAGATGTGTACACCTTTTTCTAAGTCCCTAGTAATTAATTTTATAATAATATGCATAATAATTATTTTTAAGTTCATACCTCATGATTGTTTTAAATTTTTAAAATTAAAAAATTTGAGTAAGGAATATGATAGGTGATTTGGTATAACATATTATGATGATTTTGTACAAAATATTAATGGTTTTATTTTTGTGAGAATCATTTGATCATTTAATTTTTTTTTGCTTCTTATTTCACTAACTTCGAAGCTAATGTAAAATCGGTTAAATAAGATTATGTGTGGTTACTTCCAAAATATTGTAAGTAGCTTTATCTATATTAGCATACTCATTTTAATTTACTTTGTATGCCTATCCTTTCATATGTCCAAGTGATCTTAATTGGTTATTTATTGCTAGGTTAGTAAAGGTATAATGAATGTACAACACAAGTACAAAAAGAAATATAATAATACACATTCATAATTAAAAAGAAGTTATAATAAGATTAGGAACCACATTAGAGCCAATATAGTATTTTTGATAGTTGGAATAAATTTTACACATTTATATTTTTGAAATTTTTTCAGGGTGTACCTTTTATGATCTTGTCAAATATTTGTAGGGTTTGACAATCATCAATAATTTTTTGTTGTTCAACTTTCTTACCGCAATATTTAAAATGTGTTTATGGCACCACCTTCCATTAAAATATCAAATTCTTATTACAAGTATAGGTCATAAGATTATCTTTAGGACTCTAGACATACAAGTATATGATGGTAACATAATAAGTAGAAAATATCACAAATGGAAAAATGACAACACATTGGATCTAATGTGAATGTGTCTAATTTTATCCTCCTAATATATTGATCATACACATAAAAGGAGTAAAAGAAACTCAAAGTCTCTATGCCTCCTCCTATTTTGAATAAGATATGGCATTCTAAGCTTTATTTTCCTTTTGAATCTTCTTCAAATAGTGTCATCTAGTTTATTTGATTTATAATTTAAATAACTTTTTAATACTTTATCATTTTATAATTCATATTTTATCATAAAGTAACAAAAGGTAAGATAGAGGAATTAAAAATAACAACAAATTTAACTTTCTCTTTTACATTTTAGTCTACATTTTTGCGAACTTAACATTTATACATGCTACAATTTTTATTTTTATTTTTATTTTAAATATAATAAATAATTTTAGGATTTTGTTCTATAATGTATTTCACATTATAATTTCTCTTCTATACATTTAATGCTCACCTTATCCTGTTTAAAAGTGCATATACAAATAATGAAATTCCCCACACTAATGACACAAGGCAATCTCACTGTATCAATGATGGAGATAGTTCACAACATCCTTAATCTTGAAGTATTTATGTGATTATGAGAAATCATCTTTTGGCTATTTTCACTAATAGTTAATTTATATTATCATTATTATATTGATATTAAGTTATGTAGTTAATTCATTGGCCTATATAAGTCATATTTGGGTTGTCTTGGATGATTCCCTAAGCATAAATAGGGCACACATATGAAGCGATATTGAACACGTCAAATATTTGAGAAGGGTGTTAAATCAGTTATTCACAAACACTTCCTAAACTTTTCACTGTGTAGGTAAATTCACAGAGAATGAAAACAATATTGATGGATATATGTATTATTTTTTGTTAATACAGGTAATCTCATTAAGAAATTAATAAATGTAAATATGAAAACATAGAAACACCAACATAAAGAATATCACAATTTATATGGGAACCCAAATTGAGAAGAACCATGAAGATGCTAATTCTCAAGAAATGAACACTAGTTAAGGTGATTTTTACAAGTGTCCCACTATAGGTTTTTTTACTACTATTTGGATCACTATCAATTGAGCTAACTATGCACAAAAATGAATTTGGATAATTCTCAATGCAAATAATCTCACTCCTAGCACAAATAGACTCACCGCCACAATAAAAGAAATGAGATTTAATATACCACTGATATCATTGTCACTAATACTCTCCATAGATTGCATCCATACACACTATCATTGACACAAAAATGTTCTCTTGTTAGATTCACGTTCACTTTTCATACAAGCATCTCTCTCTCTCTCTCTCTCTCTCTCTCTCTCTCTCTCTCTCTCTCTCTCTCTCTCTCTCTCTCTCTCTCTCTCTCACACACACACACACACACACACACATCGTACTTGAACAACTCGAATCACCACCCTTCTTGTACAATTTCATGCAATTAACCAAGTCATCCTAAACCAATTTGAAATAGGTCACACCAAGGTAATCTTTTTTTGATAAGGAATAAAATGTGAATCACCTCCCTCAATACAACATGACTCGTGCATCTTAACACATTACACCATCTCAAAAACCTTTGATACCAACAACTATGACAAAGATGGTACATGGTAATGACTCAGACCATAATATAAATGAAAATACTCCAAATAAGACCAAATCCAAATAATTGACCCACCATATGTTGCTTGTTGGTAACCATCACTACAATAGATAAGGATAAATATTTAAAAGTGCATCCTTTAGTAAACACCTTTACTGATATGTCAAGGATATAGATACATGTCAATTGATACTAGAAAACCCACAACTATGTATTGAATATGTCAATGTCAATGATAATGATTGATAAAAACACCATGAATAATTAATTCATATTTAAACAATTTTTCCATATGTCATTGATTGCAACATTCATCAATAATAATGAAAATAAGTCATACTCAAAAAATGTCAACATTAAAGTTTTTCTCTTGCCCATTTTCCTCTCCCTTTGACAAGAATGAAAAACGGAAATAAATCCCCCTTACCAACAAACTTTTCCCCTTTAGAGAGGAATATAACAAGAATTGATCCATAAAAACATATAAGCATGCAGTTTGTTGAACCAATGCACGCATTAGTGCATCTAGTAAACACTAGGAAGGAGAAAAATGAAGGTCTTCACCATGAGGTACTCAAAAGTATCCTTGTACAAAGGTTTTGTAAATATCTCTATTATCTACTCCTTTGTAGAAACATACTCAAGCTTCATTTCACCTTCCAACACCTTCTCTTTCAAGAAATGATATATAATAGACATATATTTCTACTATCTAATGTTGCACTAGATTCTTTAAAATATTTATAACATTGATACTATTACACATAATTCAAACTAGTTCACAAAAAGTGATTCCTACATCCTTCAAAGTTTTTTTTAATCAATAATATTTGATTGAAATATGTGGTTTTTCTTATGTATTCTAATTCAATAACTAATAAAGTTACAAAATCCTTCTTTTTACTTGATGAGAAAACTAATTGAGAGCCAAGAAAGTAAGCTATGTCATTGGTATTTCTTTAGTTATCCAAAAAACCTCGCCAATCTGGATCTATGTAATTTTTTAGCATCAAATTTGTACTTTTTGGATACCATAATCCAAGATCTTATATTCCTTTTAGGTATTTTAAAAATCCTCTGCATCACCATTACATGTGACTATTTCAATTCCTACTAAAATCTAGCTATATACATATTGCATACATGATATCTAGCCTGGTAGTAATCAAGTACAATAATCCTCGAACTATTAATCTATACTTGCATCATCTTCTGATGAATCATTATCCTTATTCAAATTGTATATAATAACAATAGGTATATATACTATTTCAAAATTATCCGAACCAAACTTCAACAATTCTTTCATATATTTTCAACAGGGAAATGAAAATACATTTATTGTTTTGATTTAATTATAGTCCAAAAGAGAAATTCAACTCACCAATGTTGGAAATATCAAATTTCTTATGCGAATTTCCAACAAAAAAATACAATTTCCTTCAAAATATTTGCCATCAACATAAACCATAACAATAAGGATCTTATCTAGATAGGTCTTTTAGTATAGATTACTATTTTTTGATCCTTAAATACAACATTTAGATCCCCTTCTAATATGAATCATTATGATTGTTCAATATAAATTTCCTCCTTTAGCTTTCCATTCAAGAATGTTGAGTTGATATCTATTTGATAAACCTTTAAAAAAGTATATATTACAAATGGCAAGACTTCTAGAATTGTCTCCATCCAAGAAACATGGATGTAAGTATCACCAAATTCATATGATCCTTCAACCTAAGTTTAACATTTTCAAACCAATCTAGCCTTATTTTGTATTACCTTTCCATTCTCATCTAACTTGTTCTAATAAATCCATTTTGTACTGATCACATTATTGTCAGTCAGTCTAGACACAAATTCAAAAGTCTAATTCTTTTCAAACTGATCAAGTTCTTTCATTTCTCTAACCTAGTTTTGATAATTACATACACCATCTATGGTTTTAGGATCATTTTTTAAAAGTTAAAAAAAAAATGCTCTTGTGTTTCTCTATGTCTAGTAGCAAATCTTCTATTTTCATCATCAATGACCTAACTCTCCTTTTTTGTTGTCTTCTTTTCCTTTTCTCTCAATATCCAATTCATATTCAATGTGTTTCTTAGGAGTCTTCTAAAAATATTCATCAACCTTCATATTTTCACTTTCAACCATATTTTTTAGTCTCTTATAACACTGACAAGCCTTTATCCTTATAGAGTATACAAGAAATATACCTTCATCATCTATACTATCAAAACTTCCAAGTTTGGATTTATGTTTTGAAATGTAACATCTACTTCAGGTTCTCATATGATGTCTTGAAATACTTCTTTTGTTAAATAAATTTATTCAATATGTACAAAATCATATATAATACTTCTCCCCAATAAAATACTAATAAACTTTCTTCTTTCAACGTAGTCCTTTTTCCTTCCTAAATTATCTGATTCATCCTTTCAACTCCATTTTTCTATTCTAGTGTTCTTGTTGTTAAAAACCATCTTTTAACTTCTTGTTTCTAATAGAAAATTTTTTTAAATTGAGAAGTAAATTATCCTCCTATGTTAGATCTCAAAAATTTAATCTTTTTACCACATTCATTTTCAAATATACCCTTGAATATTTTAAACTTTTCAAATGCTTCCTTTTTTTCTCTTAGAAATACAACCCATGTATGCCTCTTGTTTTGGTAGGACCTAAAAGGTTGATGTGCACTAGCTCTAGTAAACTAATATATTAATATCATTTTACTTTGAATGAGTCTCTTCTTGATTTTCCTTTCTAGCATCCTTTACAGATAATATTGTCTAATCTACACAATCTAGGTAAGTCACTTACTACAAGTGACAATCTTATTTTCACCATATTGTAAAAATTGATGTAATATATCCTATGATGCCAAAGCAACCTATGATCAACTCAAGATATTAAACATCCTTTTGGAACTCCTTCAAGTTGATACATTTCCCTTCCAGACCTTTTTCCAACTTCAATTACTACTCCAAATATCTTTTTGACCTAGAATTCTTCATTACTTAACACAACACCATAGCCACTCTCACACACATGTCAAGAACTCATAAGATAGTGAAACAAACCCTTCACTTAATAAACATTTTTAATGTTATTTTTTTCCATCAAAAGTAATAGAACCTCTACCAATAATTTTTTATTTTTTTAAAGAGGGGTAAACACTTTGACTTGGAGCTATGAACTAGTGAGGTCACAAAGAAGGGACCTCATCCCCACTAGATTTAAACCTTGATGGAAAGGATAACAACTCAACAACTTAACCATCACAACATGCCACTATTGGAAAACTTTTTCCAATAATATATATTGTCTTATCATCACCAAATATAATAGGGCTGCCATCATATTTGTTTAAGTGTTAAAAACTTATCTTTATCACCTGTAATATGATCAAAACATCCATAATAAATTATGGATTTATTTTTGTTTCTTCTAACATACAAATTAGTTTCAACATTATTATTAACTTCACTAAAAGTGTTAGATATGTTGATTCTCATTTTCTCATCTCTTCAATGTAGAATGAATAATATTATGCTTTTGACTCGTCATTTGAAATACCAACATCTTCATTAATATAGTAAGTTTTCTTATTGAACTTTTAAAACTCCTGTCTAGGTCCTTTCTCTAGACACCTAGTAGCCAAATGACCAATCCTTCCACATCTAAAATATTTAAGAGGTAACATAAATTTATACTTTTGGTACCTTTCTTAAACCTCCTTGCAAATTTTCTTCAAAATCATATGATTCATCATCATTGTCAAGATCTTCTTCTAATTTAGTTTCCTTGAATGTTGTTTCATATCTTCTCTTTTTTGTTCAAATTTCCTCATCTCAAATATAGTCAATGTTTTTTTTTAAAAATTATTTAGTAAACTTCTTTGGATCATATACTTCTCTATAGAGAGGATTTTGTCACTATAGCTATTAGGTAGTGTCATTGAGATCTTTTCCATAAACTCTTCATCAATGTTACTTCCTCCTTAATTGGCTACACTTTTTACTCTCTAAAAATATCTTTGAATGCTTCTCCTTCCATTCTCAAATTCTCATAGTGATACAAAGTTTATAGGTTCATAAATAACATAATCCTATTATTGTCTTCATATGTCTTTTTAAGTTTTTTCCAAACTTCATAAGAAGTCTTTAAATAAATAACTTTAGCTAACTCTATTTTCAAATAAAGCACTACTAATTAGATTTATTTTCTTCCTGCATTGTGATTTCATCTAAAGTACTAAGGCCATTTTGAGGAAATATATACTTCATCTCTACAAGCTTCTCGGTATTGTAACTAACCAAAATAAACTATCTTCTTAGTTGATCTTTCCATGAACTAAAGTTGGATCAATAAAATTAGGAATTTTTAGTTTATACACCATTCAATCCACCTCAAGTGGTCATGCTTTTCACTGAGAAACTAATCTTTGATATAAATAGTTGAATAAATTGAATAACTAAAGGGGGGAGGTGAAGTATTTGTTTACAAATATTTTCTAAAACTTTCACTCTAATAGTAAACTCACAAACCATGCAAATGATAATGAAAAATATATCTATATTAACTTATGTTAGATTGGAGCCTCATTAAGTAATTAATACATATAAAAACAAGAAAGCACAAGAACAATAGTACAAAGAACACAATGATTTAGATGATAACACAAATTCAAGAAAACCATGGAGAAGCTAATTCTCATGAAATGAACGTCGATTATGGCAACACCATTTAATGTGATTTTCACAAGTGTCTCATTGTAATTTTCTCATTGTTATTTGGTTGATTTTCAATTAGCTCACTACCTTCAAATGTGAATATGGATAATTATTAATACAAATAGACCCAGTGCCAAAATATAAGAAATGGTAGTGAATCCACCGTTGGGATCATTGTTAATGATACTCTACAATACATAAATGACTTATCAATTTTCTACTAGTTTCATCCATAAACACAATAAATATTCTCTTCTTAGATTCATATTCACTTCACATCATGCATCACACATGCCACACAAACAATTAGAATAGTCATCCTAAACTAATTTGAATTAGGTCAGATTGAATCATTCCTATAGTGGTAAGGAATAAAACATGGACCATCTTGCACAATACAACATGCCTTGTGCATATCAATACACTATACCATATCCAAAACTTTCAATACTCACAAATATGATCAACACATTACATGGTAATGATTGTGACTAAAACATAAATGAACATGCTCCAAATAGAACCAAATGCAAGTAATCAATCCACCATATGTTGGTCACAAAATAGAACCACCACCAAAATGGATAAGGATAAATAGTTAAAGTGCATCCTTCAATGAACCCCTTTACTAATATGCCAAAGAAAACATTAAGGATCATCGATTACAATCATTACTAATAACAACATGAACAACATGCAAAAATTAGGACACTCCTCTGACCAAAATAATTAATTGATTAAATATAAAATATAGTATAATATTTTCATGTTTGTAAATTAATTAATAATTTTTAATCTTACATAAACAAAAATCTAAAAAATGAAAATACTACTATTTTCTAATTTTTTTAATTAATTAATGATTTTGGTCAATGATATATCCTAATCTTTGCATAAATAGTATCACACTCCTCTAATAGTGGAACACGTGCAAACCTTGTTGGCCTACATATGAGTATCTTCACATATTCATCATTAGGAATAACACTTGAGTGGTATGTAAAAGTTTGGGGAAAAAACACCTAGCTAGATTTTTTAGTTTTAAACTAAAATTTAAATCAATTTTGGAAAGGTCATTAGGTTCCATAATTTGGAATTATTATTGTTTGAATTTGTAGGCTTCATCTTTGCTATTGTTTATAAAGAAAATTTAGTTTTTTTAAAACAAGCATAACTTTCATCTAAGTTGTTAATTTTCAAATTTTAATACTTGTTGGAAAGATAGTCCTAAGCACTACATTATAGGGGATAGGAGACAATAAGTATGTGGGGACCCAAACATGCCAAGTTAGTTGAAACATTAAAATAAAAATTCATAATATATTAGGATTTTAAAAGTGTGACAATAGGAAAAATCGTGTATATTATTAAGAAACCAAAATAAAACATTAGGTCCATTTCCAATTAGAAAACCAAGATGTTAATCACACTCACAAGTCCTCATGCAAATCTTAAGTGGGATTCTTAGTACTTATAGGCAACATGGATGCCTCCAAAACAAAATAGAAGTGATTTGTAATATATCAATATTAAACTATCACATGAGGATCACCAACTCAATCAAAGTGTACAGTAAAATCTAAACATTGTAACATGGACACACATCAACCCAATACATCTTGAGAGTTTTTGTCTCATTGAAGCTACTTGGACTTGTACATTTTTGTATATGTTACTAGCCCAAACACTTAGAAAAGACACCATTCCATCACTGGAGCTAAAATTTATTGTCATTTCACCTTAAAAACACAATTGATGGTCACCTCAATAATAAAGCACCTATAATTTTAAAAACAAAATGTATAAGTGCACTAATAACTATTAACAACCATTCAAATATTAATTGAAAGAAATAATCAGATGAAATCAAAAATCAAAATTCAAAAAATGTAAAAGTGCACAAAATAAAGACAAGTAGACTACAAACCATTTGAATCATTCCTATTAAGCACGCAATGAAAAACTCAAAGAAAACATAGTACAATGCAAAAAAAAGTGAAGTTATTAATCTAGGTATGTAATCATTTATTACTGGTCAGTTTTATTTCTATGTTTCAAAGTATTCTTGAAGCCAGTTCCTTTATGTTCTTTTCTTTATCACTTTTCATTCCATTTATTTTCATGTATCTTTCCATTCCACTATCTCCTTCACGGTCATATATTTTTTAGTTTCCATAATATTGTTTTTGTTCGTAACATTTCCACTTACTCATTCATTCAAGTTATTTGTTTAGGACACCACATTGTGTGTGCCTTAAAGAATGAATGGTGATATGTTTTGGCTAGACTGATGGTACTATGTCTTGTCTATGTATTTAGGGTGGTAACATATACATAGGCAATACAAGCCTAATTAGTTGTAATTGTTAGAAATGTTTAGAATAACTGAGAGAGGGTAAATTAGTTACCCAAGGTCAATATGTACCACTTGAACAATAAATCTATAAACACTTCACTATTTTGTTTATCCTATTGTTGCTTGGCTATACTATAAAATTTCCATAAGAATAACTTGCATTGCATAATGAAAAAATTATTAAATGTAAACATACATAAAATATTCATCATAGTTTGACACTGGGATTTTACATGGAAATCCAATTTGGGAAGAACCACCAACAACATGTCACTCTTTCAAAGTGAGCTTTGTTAGGAGCCAACATTGTTAAAGGTTAAAAAACACATTGTTAAATGTGACTTGGTTAGAGGATTTAATCACCCTATTAGGAGTGGCCTTGTAAGAGGACTTTGATCATTCCATTTAGAATGTCACCTAGTTACAAGATTTACATAGACTGTTAAGTCTTCAAATGACTAAATTAGGTCAACCTCTATTAAAATAATTTCAATAAAAATTGTTTATAATGACTAAAAAGAAAATATTAGGTGTTGATCTATGTGATTTCAACTCACTTTATCTAGTCTAGATATATGTTTGGTCCTTGTGTTGATTGGCTAATAAGTTTTTCACTTTCATCTCTGATCTTGATTTTCTTGGAAACCCTTAGAGAAATCAGTCCATACTTATCAATAACACTTAAGCCTTCTAATTAGATTCACTTAACAACATTAGCATTATCTCTGCAAACTTTCTCTATTAGCTTTGCAATCACTCACACTTGTACATCACTGATTAATCTTGCTTTGTATGTCTCTCTTCACATACAAGCTTTGCACATTCACAAAACACACTCGCAACCGCAACTCAAAATGTTTAGCTATGTATCTCTTTAAATAGGAAATTTATTCTTTTCCATTTTCTACATCCACAATATATCTTAAGGTTCATGATTTGGTTCAACTTGATTCATTGTATCTGTCCATCTTCTTGATCTTCTTCTCAAAACTTCTCCAGAATTTGTCTATTAGGTCTTTCCCTAATCCTTGTCTTGAATTTAATGATAGAACTCATCAATTTTATCTACAATGCAGTTTACCACTCCCAAGAAATCAATTGATTCAGCTTGATCTTACAATTTCCTTGAATTCATTCTCATACTATCACTCAACAATCTCTAAATTCTAGCACTCAGTCATCACTAAAATACTTAATCTATATAATTTTTCTGGCTCAGCATCAACTAACTTGATTGGTCTATGCTAATGCTTATTTAACACTAGATTTTCTCAACACTAACTATAGATTGATTAACACTAACATTACTCAGCACAAATTGTATTTTATACTTCTACTTGGGTAGGATTATCTTCCTTGACATGAATAATCATGTTGCATTATCAAAGTCTATCTAATCAAATGTCCATTGTAACTTCCTTTTCATAACTCAAACTTTCCTCTAGGTTTTATTATTATGAGAAACTTCTCAAATCCTCTTCATCAATCAAATAGATATAACATTTAGATTAGGTAGCAATAAATCTTATCAATGTATTTGACATCAATGGAAAAACAACAATTGTTCCAATTATAAGTTTCCAACAATCTCCCTCTTTGGTATTGATGAAAACATCTCAAATATCTCAATGGTTGTTGTATCTTAGTTACCATACAATCCAAAAGATTTAATTATTTAATTACTAATAGTCTTATTATGTTGTTCTAAATTTCTCTTTGAAGTAATTTCTCTCTCTTTCTATAATCTCTTCTTCTATAATTCCTTTCTCTATATATTTCTCCCTCTTTGACAACAATGACAAAGATGTATAGCTATCTCAACTTCAAATTCTTTATAAATTTGAATTATGTAGATTTTTCATGTTTGGTTGATGCTTATCATTTGGTTATGACTAATCTATTATGTGGTACTGAATTATCTAGCTTAATCACTTCCCAAAGTAGAGTTGTAATGCATCACTATGTAGGATATTTTGATTAGCATATGTGATGCAATACACCTTTTTATCTTAAGTATCTTTGATTAGGGGAATCACCCCTAGTTTACCTCTAAGTTATGCATGAGCATCTTTAGGTAATGGTTTTTTGATTATGTTAGCAAATTTTTCTTTAATATTTATATATTCTACCTTCACATCTTTGTCTAGTTGAGCTAATTCCCTTAAGTAGTGATACTTAATAGCAGTGTGCTTTATCTTAGTGTACTTCACTAGATTCTTTGAAATATTAATAGCACTTGCATTATAACAGTAGATAACCATTGGATCTATGATTTCTTCTTTCATAACTTTTAGTAATTGTTTGATCCACATAATAATTGAACAATTCACTACAACTGCCACATACTCAGTTTTAGCTATAAACTAGAAAATACAATTATGTTTCTCGCTTGTCCATGACACCAATCTTTTTCCTAGAAAGAATGCACCTCCACTAGTACTTTTTATGTCATCAATATTTCCTACCAAATCTGATTCATTGGCCATCCTTAGTTTAAACTTATCATTTCTTTTGTAATGCAATCCATAGTCTTCTATACTTTTTAGATATGTCATTATCGTTTCCACTACCATCATGTGATTCTCTTTTGGATTTTTTGAAAATCTAGCAACTATCCCAACTGCCAAAGTAATATCTAGCCTGCTATGAACAACATACTATAATTTTCCAATCATGGATATGTACAGGGTCTAGTTCACATTAGCATAATCATTAATCTTAGAAAGCTTATGTCTAGTAGACTAGGTGTACTCATTGGCCTGGAATCTTCCATACCAAAAGTCTCTAGTATACCCTTGATATATTTGGATTGTGTAATAAAAATACCAAAATTTAGTTGATACAATTGTAATCCAACAAAGAATTTTATCTCACCAAACATAGACATCTCAGATTCCTTCTTCATTTCTTCAACAAATTTTTTGCATAAAACTTCTCTTCCTCCAAATATAATATCATCAAAAAATATTTTAGATAAAAATACATCATTGTTCTTACCATTCTTCAAATATAGATTACTATTATCATTTGTCCTTTCAAAAACTAATCTTTATCAAATAGTTATACAATCTTTCATACCATGCTCTTGGGGCTTGTTTAAATCCATAGAGAGCTTTGTTTAGTTTACATATCATGTTCTTCTTGTTTGGATCAAAAAATCCTTCAGGTTGCTCAATGTATACTTATTCCTCTAGTATACCATTAAAAATGTAGATTTGACATCCATCTGATATACCTTGAAGTTTTTTTTAACCTGAGTATGCAAGTAGATTTCTTACTCCTTCAAGTCTTTCCTTGGGAGAAAAAGTTTCTCCATAATTAACTCCTCATTCTTGAGCATAACCCTTACATACCAATCTTGCCTTGTTTCTCGTTACTTCTCCATTCTTAATGAGCTTGTTCCAGAAAATCCACTTTGTCCCAATGACATTTTCATCTTTAGTTCTTTGTTCTAAGGTCCAACTATTGTTCTTTTCAATCTGGTCAATTACTTCATTCTTTTCTTGGATCCAATCTTCATTGTCTAAATCATCCTTTATTGATTTGGGCTCAAACTCACAAAGTAAGCATGTATTTTCTTTGAGTCTTCTTCTTGTCATAACATTTGATTCAGCATAACTAATTATTTGTTCAAGTGTATGATGTCTTCTCACATATTTTTCCAGCATAGGTGATTTTCTTCTTTGCTCTTCTTCAGGTTCATCTTGAAAATTAATCTCAAGTTCATTTTCTCTTCCTTGTTCTGGTTTAGGTTCAAGTTCTACATGCTAGGAATTTTCTATCCAATGGTTGGTATTTCCTATCTGAGACTTGACATCTTTAGTCTATTTCTCGGCACCCACTTTCTATTGTTCATCAATTTGCATTTGCATTCCATCATTTCCTATCTGATGGGAACTTGCAACTTGGCTTGTCTTTTCACTTTGAGTGCTAGGAGCATCATCATCCACATAGATGATAGTACTTTAGTCTTCAGGTTCTTCATTACATGAAGTGTCACCTCTTTCTACAAAACCATCAACTCTCACATTTGCACTTTCCATAACTTTTTTAGTGTTAGAATTGCATTTGTGTTCCATCATTTCCTATCTGATGGGAACTTGTATCTTGGCTTTTCTATTCACTTTGTGTGCTAGGAGCATCATCATCCACATAGATGAATGTACTTTAGTCTTCAAGTTCTTCATTACATGAAGTGTCACCTCTTTTTGCAAACTCATTAACTCTCACATTTTCACTTTCCATAACTTTGCTAGTGTTAGAATTTATACTCTTATAATATTTTCTTTTAGTGGAACAACCTAAGAATATGCCTTCATCACTTTTTGCATCAAGCTTCCCATTCCTATTATCTTTCAGTATATAAAATTTGGTACCAATACAATAAACTTTATTATATGAAAAACAAATGATAGGTAATTTACCTTTATATTTACCTCTTCCTCTTCCAAAAATTTTTGCAATAAGGGCTTCAAGTTCATCAATGTCATCATCAGAACTATCATTATGACTCTTCACATGTTTACCTTTCTTTTTGCTAAGAACTAGTTGTGACTTGAAAGCAGATCAATAGTAGCAGGTGAAGTTATCAAAGATAGACATCTTAAAAGTAGTAAATCTACCAATTACACCTACTAACATCAAATTGTTACATTAAATGCATCTTAGTTCTTGAATTTTAGACACTCAAATGGCATAGATGGTGATTAGAGTCCTCAATACCTAACTTATCATTGTTTCATCTTTGATTTCTCCATTTGCACCTCGAATAGCATTAACAACCTCTTTAACTCTTGTGCAGTATTGTACTATGTTTTCACCTTCCATCATTATCATATCATCAAATTTACCTCTTAGGCTTTCTTATTTTTCTTTTAGAACATTGTCATCACCTCCATATATGGTCTTCAATATGTCACACATTTTTGTTGCATTGTCATAGTCCTTTAGGTCATCAAACTCAGCATAGCTCAGGGCAAAGGCAATCTCCACATTGCTTGGTTGTGTTCTAGCTTTTTTTTTAGTTGATCAGTAGTTAGAGGAGTATTTTTTACCTCTAGATATTTATTTTATAGAAAATTGATAGTAGCATCACTAATACTAGATATGTGCAACTTCATCAAGGCCTGCCATGTAGGAAAGTTCTCCTTGTTCAGCTTGGGTACATCTCTCTTATTATTCATTACCTTTATCTTTAAGTACGTTGAAAATTTATTTTTAAGCATTGAGATCTGATACCAATTATAAAAAATGTGTAAAATAACTAAGAGTGGGGGTGAATCAGCTACTCAAGGTCAATGTGTACCACTTAAACAATAAAACTATAAACACTTCACTATTATGTTTATCCTTATGTTGCTCAGCCTATATTGTAAACCTAGCATAAGCATAACTTGCATTGCATAATGAAAACATTATCAAATGTAAATATACATAAAACATTCATCATAATTTGACACTAAGATTTTACGTGGAAACCCGTTTTGGGAAAAATGACTAGCAACATGTCACTCTTTTTCACTCTTTCAAAGTGAGTTCTATTAGGTGTCAACCCTATTAAAGGTTACAAAACACATTATTAAATGTGACCTAGTTAGAGGATTTAATCACCCTATTAGGAGTGGCGTTGTAAGAGGACTCTGATCATTCCATTTAGAATTTCACCTAGTTATAGGATTTTCATGGACTATTAAGTCTTCAAATGACTATTAGGTCAACCTCTGTCAAAAGGACTTCAATACAAACTATTTACAATGACTAGAAATAAAATAGTAGGTTTTGATCTATGTGATTACAACTCACTTTTTTTTGTTTAGATCTATGTTTGATCCTTGTGCTGACTGGCTGATAAGTTCTTCACTTTCATCTCTGATCTTGGTTCACTTAAAACCTTTCAAGAGATCAGTCCACTATTCTTAATAACACTTAAGCCTTCTACTTAGATTCACTTATCAACATCAAGATCATCTCTACAAGCTTTCTCTATTAGCTTCACAATTACTCACACTTGTACGTTAGCAATCAATCTTGCTCTATATATATCTCTTCACATACAAGCTTCGCACATTCACACAACACACTCACAACTACGACTCAAATTTTTTGGCTCTCTATCTCTTTAAATAGGCAATTCATGCTTTACCATTTTCTACATCCATTGTAGATCTTAGGGTTCACAATCTAGTTCAACTCAATTCATTATATCTTGCCATATTCTTGATCTTCTTCTTGAAACTTCTCTAGAATTTGTCTGTTAGGTATTTTCCCTAATCCTTGTCTTGAATTTAATGATCCAACTCATCAATCTTATCTTCAACATGGTTTATATCTCCCAAAAAATCAACTGATTTGGCTATGAATCTCATTATGATTTTGACAACGTAGTGACAAGACACTTAGTTATTATCTAACATAGTTGATTGGTCATTACTGCAACTGAGTCACTACTTAGGCTAAGTGCATAGCGCATGTCAAGTGAACAGAGTAAGCTAAGTGATCAATGTGATCTGAATGATCAGATCATGTCATAGAGCATAAGTGTCCAGACAATACATATTGAGTGATATGATAGTGTTGAGCACTAGTAGGTGTTGAGGAGTCATTGTGTTTTGAGTCATTCTAGTGCTGATAAAATAGTTAATGCCAAGTAGATAGTGTATGTCAAGTGATTCAGGAGCTAAGAAAATAATAGAAGACATAGTTAAGGTCGAGCATCAAAAGCCTATTAATGCTAAGTAACCAGTCCATGACATAGATGTTTGCAATGGCACAAAATCCTATGTAAACCATTTTTGGCTTACATAATCTTGAATTTTTTATATCAAGATATAAGGATCAAGTCATTTCATGCATCCATATGTGACCCATGTAGCCAATCAAAAAAAGGGAATCATTAAGCAACAATAGCAATCAACCAGAGTTGTTGATTATTACCTAAGATCATTTCCATGATGCCTATTTAAAGAGACAAACCATAAGGGAGATTTGTGTTCGAAGATAAATAGTAAGGAGAGTATCATGTGTGAAAGAGGGATGAAGAAGATGCTTAATTCAAGCTTAAGCATTGCAAATCTAGTTTGTGAGAACATAACTAGTTGTGAAGATAAGTAGTGAAAAGTTGGAGAAGATACATTCGATCAAAAGGATAAAGATAAAAACTATAAAGAGGAGATCTAACATCTAGCTAAAGGGTGCTAACTAAAGGATCAAGTATTGAATCATTTTGATAGGTGATATAGGGTAAATCTCTTAACAAAGTAGTCCTAATAGACTTTTGTAAATCATCTAATAGATGTTGGAAGCATGAATTCTAATGATATTCCTATGGGGGAGCATTGTAGAAACATTATTAGATCATTATAATGATGATATGTTACATTCATGACTATGTTTGTCATTGATGTCAACATAGCAATTTTTTATGGTATCTAACAAAAGAATAGTAATAAAGATCAAGTTGGTATAGACAGATCATTGAGTACTTTTAGTAGCAAGGTTAAAGGGAGATTATGTTGTGTCTAGTATATGTATCTAACCTTGAAAGAATAAGATATTAAGTCTGGAAGAAGTTATACAAGTTTTAGTGAAGATTGTTCTAAGATAGAGTTTACAGAGGCATGTTCTGGTAAACTTGTTATATCTCTTAGTAAATTTGTAATTCTAAGAAGTTGAAGTTAAAGATGTAAAGAAGACATGTTGTTGATGATGTGGCTAAGCTCACTCATCATAATGTTACATGTACACAAAGTTATTCAAGTTGCAAGGAAAAATATTAATGTTATCAGTATAATGTGTTCTTAAATTGGTCCTATAATAATTAATTGAGAAGTGTAACAACCAAATCAGGGAATTATTTTATGGATTTGGTATAAAAGAAGGAAATTTTCCTTTATCATTTATGGATGGATGTGAATAATTGGAAGCAACACAAAGGGAAGAATGCAAAGATAAGCAGATCAAAGGAAAGGTGAAGGAAACTTCATTGCCAAGGTTTTATTGTGTGATCCAAAGTTTGATACTTGGATCTAAGCTTCATGACCTAGTCTAAAAGGTCTAATAGTGATTGGTCTAGTTGAAAAGATGGAGGAAAGAAGTTAAAGTGTAGTACATACAATTCTTCTGCAAGGAATAGTTGAGAGATCAGTTGGATAGTGAGTTTAGTGGTCTTGCCCCAGAAGCTGTTTGGACAATGGGTCTTTCTGTATTGTACAACTCCTAACAAGGTTGGAATATTCTAACAAGGATTCCAAGTCTCCTAATAGGGACTCATATGTACTAAATGTTGTAATAGACTCCTAACAAGGTCCATCCTCTAACAAGGAATATTTATATTAGTACATCATCTTGTGGGCAACATTTCCACTAGGGTTTTCCCTCTGATCAAGGGTTTCCTTAATTAACATATCTGGTGAAATTGTCTATGTGCATCTTGTTATGGTTTTTTTTACTTTGGTTGAATGGAGAAGATTTTTTAAGGTTGATAAATCTTTTAATTATTAGATAACTAGTTCACCTCCCCCCTCTTAGCTGTCTTAGTGGACTATTGTTTATAATAATTGGTATCAGAGCATCACGTCCTTGAAGATAAAGTTTAACAACTTTGAGAGATCCATGGCAAACATGTTTAGGAAAGACAATCCCGAGTTTGGTAGAGGAAATTTTGACACCCAAATGGTGGAAATTCTTGGTGAGTTATCAAATTTGTATAAAGAATAGAGAATTGAGTTTTTAGATGTAGAATCCTTCTATTGTAAACAAAAGAATAAAAGCACAAGCAAAGATAAGTCCAGATATGAAGAAGACATAAAGATAAAGGAAGATATTGATATACTTATGAAAAGAGAGCTAGAAGGTATGAAAAATTTGTTTGTTGGACATGTAAAGAATTTGGTCATTTTTTGACTAGATGCCCTAAGAAAATAACAAAAACTAGAAAGAGTTTACTTTATAATAAAGTTGAAGAATTTAAAAAAGTATGAAAATATTCTTGAATGACTATAATAATGAGCCTAGATTGGTTAATAATAGGAAGTAATAGAAGAGACATCTTTGGTGAATATTATGAAAAGTACAAATATAAGAGTCGATGAGAAATTTAGGATACAAGAAAGAGTAGTTGATTACAATTCAGATGATGATGTTGTTATTAAACCAAGGAATGATGCAATATTCTTTGAGACTAACAATTATTTGCAAAATAAAGGAGAGCTAAGGCAAGAACAAAGCTTGGAACCTTCAACAAAGCCAAAAGTTGAGATAACAACTCCTACTTTGGGTAAGAATGTGACAAAGAATCATCCACCTGAGAAGATCATTGGAAGTAGAGATAAAGGTGTAATGAGAAGAAGTCGAATCAATGAATAACAATATTTGATATCTCAAGTTGAACATAAGAATGTAGATGAATCATGTAAAGATGAATATTGGAAGCAAGCTATGAAAGAGGAATTGGATTAGATAGTAAACAATGAGACATGTGAATTGGTCCCCAGATGAGAAGACAAGAATATGATAGAAACTAAATGGTTATTCAAGGACAAGATGAATGAACAAGATGAAGTTTTAAGGAACAAGGAAAGATTGGTATGTAAAGGTTACTGACGACAAGAAGGAATAGACTATGATGAAACCTATGCTCCTATGGCAAGAATAGAAGCAATAAGGTTATTCTTAGCATATGCAGCATATAAGAAACTCAAAGTATATCAGATGGATTTCAAGTCAACATTTGTAAATGGATAACTTGAAGAAGAGGTATACATAGAATAGCCTAAAAGTTGTCCTTTAATAGATGACAAGGACATAGTATGCATATTGAAGAAAACATTATATGGCTTAAAGAAACCTTAATGAAATGTGCATCCTTACCTTCATAATTTAGGTAAGGCACCCAGAACTTGGTATGCAAGGCTGGACAAGCATTTGAAAAGGCTTCGATATAGAAAAGGTATGGAAAATAGTAATCTCTACTGGAAAGAAATTGATGATGGATTAATGATTTTGGTAATATTTGTTGATGATATCATATTTGGAGGAAATGATGATGAAAGTGACAAGTTTACATTAAAAATGAAGAAGGAATGTGAAATGAGGATGATGGGAGAAATGAAATATTTTATAGGATTGTAGATCATGTAGGACAAGGAATCTTTATTTCTTAGACTAAGTATTTGAAAGATTTACTAAAAAGGTTTGGTTTGGAAACATGCAAACCCATTGGAACACCTACGGTAACTGGACACAAGTTATCTACAAAGGATGAGACACTTACTGTTGAGAAAAATAAGTATAGATCTATGATTAGAGGATTGCAATATCTAACTCACACAAGGCTAGATATAGAAAATTTAGTTGGAATTGTTGCAAGATTTCAAGTTCATCCCAAAGAAGCATATTGTGTAGTAGTCAAAGGGATGTCTAGATACTTGAAAGGAACACTAGATTTTAGAATGTGGTATGATAGATCTAATGATTTCACTGTATATGCTTATACTAATGTTGATTGGGCAGGTAGTATGGATGACAGAAAGAGCACCAATAGTGGAGCCTTCTTTCTTGAAGGAAGATTGGTTTCTTGGCTAAGCCAAAAGTAAGATTGTACCTCACAAAGTACAAGGGAAGTAGAATATGTTGTAGTAGAAAACAATCATAATCAAGTTGTTTGGATGAAGTAGATGCTGAAGGATATAATGATAGAATTCAGTGAACCTGTTGTCATACATTGTGACAAAATAAGCACAGTAAATACGTCTAAGAGCCTAGTGTTGCATTCTAATACCAAACACATTTCGATTAAGTATCACATCTTCAGAGAGAAAGTTGTAGAAAATGAAATTAGATTGGAGTATGTGATTACTAAAGTGCAGATTGCAGATATTTTCACTAAGCCTCTTTCCAAAGAGAATTTTCAGTATTTGGGAGGTATGGAGGGGATATGCCCCTTCCTACATTAGAGTGGATGATGCAAAAGTGCATCAGTCTAGTGTAATAGAGCACCATTATTTTTTTGGACTAGATGTTGATGCTTCCTATATGGGGGATTATCTATGATGGATACAGTCATCTAGGACTCTTGTTGGGTGTTGTTTTTGAACAGTGTCTTTGGACACTTGAGCTAATAAAAAATAGTTGTTGTAGAGTTTGATGGTTGATGAAATCTTTAACATTGATGTCAATGGGGGAGAAGTACAACATTGAAAAATAGACTTTAGGGCATGGAAAACAAGTATAGCATATTCAAAAAATTAGTCAGAAGAAGTACAACAAGAGAAGTATAGCATGGAAAAATAGTTTGAAGAAAAGCACATTGAGGTATATCAATCGAGGAGAATGATTGATGAAGAGGATTTGAAAGTATTGATGAAGAGGATTTGAAAAGAAAGGTTAACGATCTTTTGCAGTTGGTATTCTTGGAACTCAATTTTTTTCATCTATGTTGCCATCAATGCCAAAGGGGAAGATCGTTGGAAGCATGAATGTTGATGATATTATTAGGATTAAGCCATGAACAGAAATAATAATTACATGCAAATATAAGCAATATCAAAAAATAGCAAATCACATAGAAAAGAACACAAGACACCAAGATTTAATGTGGTTCCCCTAATCCTTGGGCTATGTCCACCAAACAAGAAGTCTTATATTATTATGATCTAGTGATTACAACCTGATTACAATCCATAATCCCTTATAGCTCAGTATTGTCACAAGAACCAATTTTTGCATCACAACAACAATGAAACAATCCCAATTGAGAATGTTTTTCTATTAACCCTTGGTGAAATAGTGGGGCTTCTTTCCTGTAGTGCTTACAACCAAGGGTTAATAAATTTTTTTTTTTTTTAAATTTTTCTTCCCACCTAGCTCCCTATGCTTATCTTTGGCTTTGGCTTCTGCACTTGGCTTCGACCAAGCTCCTGCGCCTGGTTTCAACTTTGACTTCTATGCCTAGCTTTGTTCTAGATTTTGCGCTTAGCTTTTAGCTTGTTGTAAGCTTATTTTTTTATTTTTTCTTCCTACCTAGCTCCCCACACTAGGCTTCGGCTTCAGCTTCAGCTTTGCCCCTGGCTTCATTTTGTCTACTGCACCTAGCTCCTATGCTTAGCTTTAGCTTTAGACTCAGCTTCTATGCCTAGGCTTGGCTAGGGCCTAAGTTTTGTTCTTTCTCCTATGTCTAGTTTTGGCTTCCCGTCTGGCTTTTTGCCCAACCCATCCTTTTCTGTCTTCTGCGTCTGGGTTCTTTCTGATGGCTTCTTTGGCTTCTTCTCTAGTGTCTAGCTTTGTGGCAGTCATTTCTGCTTCTATTGATTAGGCTAGGGTTTTTCCTGGAGTTGTGGGTGATTCAGCCATTTCCTATGCTGATGTGGCTGCATTTGAGGCTAGTATTGGTGGTCAGACTATGCAGCCATGATTTCATGATACCGTGCATTCGGGGTTCTGTGCTGCTATGCCAGTTATGGTATGTAACCCAAAAAGGCTTCATCTAAATTCTTCTATAGTTGATAAGATTTCTATTAATTTGGATGACTTCATGGTTTTTGCTGCTATCTTTCACTTTAAGGGTTTGTGGCCCTCTCTTTCAGATTTGCATTCATGGATATCCCGTGTTTGGGAACCATTCATTTCGAAGAGTGCCCAAATTTACCCTGTGGCAAGGGGTTTTTTTGTTGTGAAATTTGATACTGTAGATGATAGAAATGCCATCCGCAGCAATAATTTCTCTTGGGATGGGAAGTTTCCCTTGATGGAAAAAATTTGGCACAAGGATTTTAACCCTTTGATTGAAACTTTTAATAAGATCCCTTTGTGGGTAAGGTTGTTGAACCTTCCCCTTCATCTTTGGCTGGAACCTTTCTTAGTGGAGGTGGGGAATGTGCTTGGAGACTTCGTGAGATCTGATTCGAATACTATCAGCTTGTATCGATCAACATTTGCTCGCTTTCTTGTTGAGATCAACATTTCTAAGGGACTCTCGGATATGATTTTGGTGGATTCTCCTCTTGGTTCTTGGAATATTCTTCTAGACTATGAGGGTATCCCCTTTCACTGTAGCAATTGCCACTTGACAGGTCACCTAGCTGCTAGGTACTCGTTTGGTAAATCTAGACCGAAAATGTCCCCTTCTTGGTAGAAGGGGGTCTCAGAAGACCACTATACGTATGAGAAGGTTGCTGAGAACTCTTCTTAGATTTCTTTCTTCTCCTGGCATCTTGAAGAAGGTTCCTCCTTCAACCCCTTCCATGGTGACTGCTGGCCAGACTCTGTTTTATGTTCTTGTTCCTGGTTTTCTTGCTATTGTCCCTGTTCTTGGGGTGGATTATGCTTTTGTTTCTTTTTTGTCCCCTCCTATGGCTACTTCAGTGGTGACAAAAAGTTTGTCTCTAGATTTCTTGGTTTCTAGATTGGACTCTGCTCCTATCTCTATTGATCTACCCTCTCTTGAATTCTTATTGATGGATCCACCTTTGGCTCCCTCAGTTGTGGTTGCTAGTCTTTCTTTTGGTGTTTCCAAGAAAGTTCCTCCTATGGTACCTTTTTTGGGTGCCACTGTTTCATCTCAGGTCTCTGCTGTCACTTCCTCTTCTTTGTCCTTTTCCCTAGCCTCTGAAGTTTTAGGTTCTGGCTGTGATGGTGCTGATTTTCGATGGTAGAAGGCTGCTAGTTTGGTGGAGGATAGATGGACTATAGTAAAAGGAAAAAAAGTAAAGCCACCCACTCCCCCTTTTGACATGGCACTGAGGTCTAACAAGAAGGGCTCAAAAGGGAAAGTCTGACTCTCCTGGCTTTTGGCCAGTTGTCCCCTGGCTCTTTTGGCCTTTTGCTCTTGGTAGTATGTTTCATTTTGGAGTTTTAGGAGCTCGATAAAAACCTATTTTTGTGGTTTTTATTGTCTTGTTTTATGTTTTGCCACTATGGTTACCTTTTGTTTGGTGACTTGTTTCTCCTTTGTTGACTCATATAGGGTTTCAGGCACCCTTGAAAACCTAGTTGTGTGTCTGATGTGTACTGTTTTATTTGTGATGCCACTCTGGTCACTTCTATTTTGTGACCCGTTCTTCCTTAGCACTATAGTTTTTTTTGGTTTGGGCTTCATTGAAAATTCTTGATTTGTAAAGGGTTTCAGGGTCCCTTCAAAGCCTGTTTATCTTATCAAAAACAATGAAACAATCCCTCACCATAAGCCCTTGTATACAAGTATTTTTACCATTTTAGGGTTATAATTAATAATTACACGTTGGCCCAAAATCTTGATAAAATAGGCCCCAAACCCCACCGAGGAATTATGGAGTATGTATAGTTCTTCCTTGATCAATCACCATAATCTAACAATCTCCCACTTGGAGACTAATCAAGCTCCACACTAAACAATAGCCTCCTACATGGAGACTAGTCCTATAGCCATGTTGCTACTCCATGTGGCTCCCACTGGATCAAACGACCCTAGACTCTGTCGTTCTTTTATTCATGTTCAGTCTAGAAGACCAACTAAAGCTGAAGAGGAGTCCAGCTTCTCCCTGGTTACTAATTTTATAAACATATATGTCAGATTATCATCTATATGTATCTTGTCTAACTTTAACTGTCTATCATCCAAAACTGACCAAATGAAATGGTACTGCAACTGTATGTGTTTGGTCTTTGAATGTAGAACTGAAATCTTTGCAAGATGAATGGCACTCTGATTATCTAAAAAAAAAAAATTATCCTTTTAAAAGTGTCCCAATTATTTCAAGAAGAAATGAAGCCATATAATCTCCTTCACTGCCTCTATAGCAGAAACATACTCTACCTCTATAGTGGACAAAGCATTAACCTTCTGTAACTTAGAAACCCAACTCAAGGCTGCCCCACCAATAATAAAGATATAACCTGCAGTGTTCCGCCTAGTATCAATATCCCTTGCCAAATCTAAGCCAACATATCCCTATAAATCAATAGAAGATCCTCCAAAGTGTAAACACTTATTGGATGTTCCTCTCAAATATCTAAGAATCCATTTGACTACATTCCAATACTCAAATCTTGGATGAATCATATACTAGATAACAACTCCTACTACATGTGCAATATCTAGCCTTGTACATATCATAGCATACATCAAGCTTCTTATAGCTGAAGCATAGGGTACCTTTGACATTTTCTCCTCCTCTTCTTGTGTCTTGGGAAGCATCTCCTTAGTCAACTTCAAATGACTAGGAAAAGGTGTACTGATAGCTTTAGAATTCTCTATAGAGAAACATTGCAACACCTTCTCAACATAATTACCTTGAGATAGCGTCAATTTCTTGTTCTTCCTATCTCTACAAATCTTCATACCAAGGATTTGTTTTTCTGCCCCCAAATCCTTCATTGCAAATGCATGTGCTAACTGGCATTTTAGCCCCTTAATCTAATCCATGTTAGACCCAGCTACAAGCATATCATCAACATATAGACATGAAATAATTTAGCTATCATCATCCAACATCTTAAAGTAAACACAATGATCTGAATGACACCTACTATATCCATGCTCATGCATAAAGCTGTCAAATTTTAGATACAATTTTTGAGGTGTTTGCTTCAAGCCATATAAATTTTTCTTCAATCCAAATCACCATGAAGAAAGGTTGTTTTAACATAAAGCTATTATAAATGCAAATTTTTAGTAGCCACAATACTTAAAATAGTATGGATAGAAGTCATCTTAACAACAAGAGAAAATATCTCATCAAAATCAATGCCCTTTTTCTGTGCAAATCTTTTTACAACTAACCTGACTTTAAATCTTTTCTTACCTTCATCCTCTTCTTTTAACCTATAAACCCACTTATTTTGGAAAGCCCTTTTACCTACAGGAAAATTATATAAACCCCATGTAGTATTTTTCAGCAAAGAGTCCATTCCATCTTTCATTGCAGACTCTAACTGAATCTTAGTGTCCACCTACATAGCTTCATCATAACATTCAGGTGCACTAGCATATGTTAGTAAAATAGAATACAAACAGGGAGAAAATCTTTCTAGAGGTCTAATTAGCCTTGTTGACCATCTAACATTCAGTAGTTTGTGTGGTATTTTTTGTTGTTTTTGTTGCACATCATGAGGAATGGCTGGAAAATCATGTTTTGGAGTATCATCCAGCAATACATAATCATCTTCTTTCTTCTCATGTTGCTCCAATAGATCTTTGTACAACACTTTCTCATTGAATATGACATTCCTACTTCTTACAATTTTATAATTTTCAAAATCTCAAAGCCTATAACCAAATTCAGTAATTCCATATCCCACAAATACACATTTCTTTGGATTAGCTTTCATCTTGGTTCTATTTTCAGAATCTATATGAGCAAATGCTTCATAACCGAAGGTTTTGAGAAAAGAATAACTCACCTTCTTACCAATCCATGCTTCCTCTAGAATACCACAACCCAAAGGAGTAGAGGGACCTCTATTAATCAAATATACAACAATATTGATATACTCCACCCACATGTGTAAGGGAAACCCAACATGCAACCTCATGCTCCTTGCACACTCCATTATAGTCTTGTTCATGCGTTCAGCCACTCCATTTTCCTGTGGAGTCCTTGGAACAATTTTCTATCTATAAAAACCATTAGTGGAACAATAATCTTCAAATTCATGACTGCAATACTCACCACTATTATCAGACTTAAGCCATTTTATTTTCTTATCAGTCTCATTTTCAACCAAGCATTTCCATTTCTTAAAAGTTTGATATACATCATATTTCTATCTAAGGAAATAAACCCATACTTTTCTAGTTGCATCATCAATGAATGTAACATAATAATGAGAGCCACCAAGTGAAGATACTTGAGCCAGTCCCCATACATCAGTATGCACAAGCTCTAATTTCTCCTTTTTATTTTCTTTCTCAGTCTTCACAAAATTCACTCTCTTTTGTTTTCCATGCACACAACTTTCACAGAAATCCATATTAACACATTTTAAATCTGGTAAAACTTTCTTTGAATGAAGTATTTTCATACCTTTCTCACTCATATGCCTAAGTCTATTGTGCCACAACGCCATATCAGAATCTACAATAGCTATTTGTTCTCCCGACTCAACTGCAGAAACTATTTGTGAACATTCATTTTTCTGTGAAACAATTAAAGTAGAAGGAACAATATGACCTGTACAAAGATATAAGGTGCCTACTTTCACACCTTTTGCTACTATAAGGGAACCTTTTGAAACCTTCTAATTTTTATCATTCAAAGTAACTACACAACCCTCATCACCAACTTGCCCTACTAAAATTAAATTCCTGCTCAGCCTTGGAACATGTCTTACCTCATGTAGTAGCCAATGATTCTCATTCTACAACTTAATCGTAACTTTTCCCTTTCTAACAATCTAACAGGGTTCATTATCCCCCAAATAAACAAGTCCAAAATCCCCTTGGACATAATCAATGAAATAACCTTTATGATGTGTAGCATGAAATGAAGCACCAGAATCTAAAACCCATGAATTTTCAACACTTTCTAAAGACAGAAGGAAAGTATCCTCTTTGGATTTATTAATTACCACATTTCTCTCCTTGTCTCCATCTAGTTTATCTCCTTCATTTTTCCTTTGAGTCCAACAATCTTTCTTTTTATGCCCTAATTTCCCATAGTACTAGCAGTCATTCATTCCTCTCGATTGAGACCTCCTCCCCTTTGACTTTCCTCTTGATTTCCCACAATTTCTAGAATTACTTCCTCTCTTAGTTGTTGTGCCTCATCTTTATGCATTCAAAGAACTTCCTGATGTAGATCCACCTAAGGTTTTCCTATGAGTTTCCTTAGTCAAAATAACACTAATCACATCATCATATTTTAGGGTACCAGATCCAAGAATAGAATTTCTAACAGTCATTACCAAGCCATTTCAGCTTTCAGGCAAAGAACATAAAATCAAGAGAGCCCTAATTTCTTCATCAAAATTGATACCCATAAAAGATAAATGACTAGTAATAGTATTAAACTCATTTAAATGATCTGTAACAGATCCACCTTCTATCATTTTCATATTAAATAAATGCTTCATGAGAAATACCTTGTTTGAAGCAGAGGGTTTTTCATATAATTTTGCTAGGGTTTACATCAACTCTTCTGTTGTCTTTGCTTTTGTAATATTAAATGCCACCAATGGTGCCAAGCATAATTGAATTCTTCCAAGTGCCTTTCTATCCAAAAGATCTCAGTTATTATTTGACATAAATCCTTGATTCTTGGTTTTTCCTTCCAGTGGCTCCTATAAATCCTTCTGATAAAGATAGTCTTCCATTTGCATCTTCCATAACTAAAAGTTATACCCATTAAACCTATCAATCCTTGGATTAACCTCATCTACCATCACTCCCACTCAACTATGAGACTCCCACTCAACCGTGAGACTTTCCTACAGAGGATAACTGAAAGAACAACCTCACTCTAATACCACTTGTTATGATTAAACCATGGACAGTGATGGGGACACAACCTGAGAACAGAATGGACACAACAAAAAAGGGAAATTGTATTAACTGAGAAAATAAGCTAGTACAAATAGTACAGAGAAAATAAACTTCAAAACATGCCCTAAAGGCTTACAATAGCATAAATCTAGAGATAATTTCTCCTTTCAGTACCTCCTCTCAAACTCCACTCTGAACTGCCTGTTACAATGCCAAAAATCTCCTTAAATAGACCCCGAAGGGTTAAGGACTAGGAGTACATTCTATAAAGTGCTAGTAGGAACCCACCAACCAAATAGAAGGTTCCGAAAGTTGCAGTAGAAGTTGGCGCAAATCTAGAAGAATCCAGAAACGGTAATCGAACTTTTGGGAGGCATAACTTTTGAACCGTAGCTCCGATTGACGAACCATTTACATTTTTGAAAAGCTCTTGAAGCACTCTATAGCCCTATTTTTTGACCCTTTTCAAGGTCATTTAATGCCCCTAACTTGACTTTGAAGAATTCTTAGGAGTTCTCCAAAATCCAAAAAACTGCAATAACTTTCAAACCGTGGGGCCTATTGACCTGATTCTTTTTCTGGAATGCTCTAAATCATGATTACATTCATCTGGCCAATTCACACCTTCTAGTTTACCAAAATGATGGCCCAATTACATGCTCCTAATTTTTTGGGATTTTTAAACACACTGATAGTGGAACTGTGAGAGTTGGAACCTTTTTTTGACGCAAATGGGTATCTAAAAATAAAAACACATGAAATAGAAACTAAGTCTAAGTATATTCTTTTGGGTGACACAGGATTGCCCTTATACCTCTGGATGCTCCTACATCAAACACCCAAGGTAGATTGAAAAGTGACCCTGCCATTTTATGAATGGTAGAGGGAATCCCAAATGGGAAACCTCAGCCGCTGAAATCCAAGTTGAGTCCTCGATCGGTCATCCTTTCCATTTGACCAAATACTTTCCATACTACTTGTTTTTGGTACTCCTACCCACACGATGATCTAGAATGTCTTCTATCTCCTCCTTCTTAGAAGCAGGAATTGGACATGGCTCTAATACCAGCTCCTCATCTGCACCATCATCATGATACTCTATTAAATCTACAATGTTGAAAATGGGAGAAATGTGAATACCATCTGGCAGCTCCACCTCATATGCATTTCCTAAGTCATGTTTCTTCAAAAATTTGCAGGGGCCAAATTTCTTCATTTTCACCTTGTTGTAAGTACCGGCTGGAAATCTTTCTTTTCGTAAGTGCACCATGACTAGATCCCCTACTTGGAATTCCTTATGTCTTCTCCTTTGATTAGCCCTAGCTTTATACTCTTGATTCATATTGGCAATGTGTGCCTGAACCTCCTCATGTAGACGCTTGATATGTTCAGCAAATTCTTCCGCTTTAGCACTTGTCCTCTCCCCTTGCTCGATCTTCCTCAATTCTGGTGCAGTCCTTGGGCTATTCCCATATAAAATTTGGATTGGTGATTTTCCAGTACTCCTATTTATAGAGTTATTGTAAGAAAACTCTGCTTGTGGTAGAATCAAATCCCACCCCTTGGGCTTATCCCCAACTAAACATCTTAGCAAATTGCCCAGACTTCTGTTTGGCCATCAGTTTGTGGGTGATGCGTGGAACTGAATTTCAAGTTGATTCTTAACTTTTTCCACAATGTCCTCCAGAAATATCCCACAAATTTAGTATCTCTATCAGAAACTATGCTCCTTGGAAGACCATGTAGTCTTACCACCTCTTTGAAAATCAAGTCTGCAATATGGACATCATCATGAGTTTTGTGGCATGGAATGAAATGTGCCATTTTGGAGAACCTATCAACCACCATGAATACTGAATCATTAACCCTTTGTGTCCTTGGTAATCCAAGAACAAAATCCATACTTATGTCCTCCCATGACCTTGATGGAACAGGCAATGGCTAATATAGGCCAGTATTGTGACTAAACCCCTTGGCAACTTGACAAACCTAGCAACTCTGTACAAACTTCTTCACATCCTATGAAATTTGAGGCCAAAATTAATGTTCTCTAAGAATGGCAATGGTCTTATCTCAACCAAAATGTCCTGCCATCCCTCCATTGTGTTTCTCCTTAATCAAATTTTCCCTCATGGAACTCCTTGGAATGCACAATTGACTACCTTTGAACAATGTGCCATCCTGAATCAAATATTCTAACCACTTGGTTCTATCTACAGCAATAGGTTCTTTACAAGCTTTCCATGCTTTAGCAAAATCAGGATCCTCGGGGTACAAATTCTTGAGTTCATCGAACCCAACTACTTCAACCTGCATTACTTCTTTGCTTAATACAGCCACAATAGCGCTGCCACTAGCATCACAATCTACCTGAAAAACTTTTCTAAAATCTGGAAGTGCCAACACAGGCTATTCTGTCACCTTCTTCTTAATCAATTCAAAACTTCTCGCAGCTGCTACAGTCCATTTGAACTCTTTTCTATCCCCTCTTATTGTATCAGTTAGGGGTGCACATATGCCACTGAAATTCTTAATAAACTTCCTGTAAAAACTTACAAGACCATGAAATGATCTTACCTCAGTAGCAGACCTTGGAGTAGGCCATTCCAAGATGGATTTTACCTTCTCTGGATGCATTTTGAGACCTTCAGGTGATATAACAAACCCCAAATAGACTAACTCCCTTTTTGCAAAGATACACTTCTTCAGATTAATTAACAGTTTCTCTTCCCTTAGCCTTTCAAGGACACTATGAATATGCAGTAAATGTTCTTCCAAAGTCTTGCTGAAAATTAAAATATCATCCAAATAGACAATAACAAATTTTCCCAAGAACTTCTTAGGTACCTCATTCATGAGTCGCATGAAGGTGCTTGGGGCGTTCGTCAATCCAAAAGGCATGACTAACCACTCATAAAGACCCTCCTTGGTCTTGAAGGCTATTTTCCACTCATCTCCTTCTCAAATCTGTATCTGATGATAGCCACTCTTGAGATATATCTTTGTGAAGTACTGAGCTCCACTCAAGAAGTCCATAAGATCATCCATCCTTGGCAAAGGAAACTGGTACTTGATGGTTATCCTATTTATAGCTCAAGAATCTGTACACATCCTCCACTCTCCATCCTTCTTTGGTGCGAGTACTGCAGGTACTGCACATGGACTCAGGCTCTCTCAAATCAAGCCCTTCCTCAACAACTCCCGAACCTGTCTATTTAGCTCCTCTATTTCAGTAGGAGTCATCCTGTGAGCAACCTTGTTAGGCAAACTAGCTTCTGGAATCAAATTTATCTGATGACTAATTTGCCTTACTAGCGGCAATCCATCTAGAACATTATCAGAGATAATATCTCCAAACTCCCCTAGTAAATCTGAAACTTCAAGTGGTATTTCACTGCTACCTTCTTTATCTTTCCTAGGAATCAAAGCATAGCACATATGCTGATGTTTCATGTCATTTAAAAACTTCCTTTCATCAACAAGACAAATCTTAGCACTGCTACATACCTTTTCACTCGCCTCTTTCATGGGCTTCAATTTGTGGTGAACTCCATCCTTTGTCAGAGAGTATGTGTTTGCATGTCCATCATGTACTGCATGTCTATCAAACTACCATGGTATACCCAACAATAGATGGCAAACATCCATCGAAATAACATCACAGAGAACTTCATCATGGTAACTCCCAATTTTGAATTTCACTAAACATTGTTCACTTACCAGGACCTTATGATCATCTTTTACCCAAGCAATCCAATAGGGCTGGGGATGTTTCTCCCTCTTGAGCTTCAGCTTAGAGAACATCTCTTCTGATACGAAGTTATCAGTGCTACCACCATCAATGATCACGTCACAACATTTATCCTCACACTTGCATCTGGTACGGAACAAACTCCTCCATTTTCCTGGTTCAATCTCACCACTTAGTAGGACTCTTTCATTTACCAAGGTCTCTCCTCTTTTTGCATCCTTTGAATGTGATGATTGTGCATCCTCATCCACATGAGCAACCCTAGCTTGGCCCTCAGCTCTCCTATCTGTCCTTCCTTGTCGTTGTGAGCATTCAAAGGCATGATGACCTTCTTCATTGCAATGGAAATAGGTACCATGGAAGCCTCCTCTTCCTTTTCCTCGTCCTCTACCTCTTCCTCTCTAATTTCCAAAGTCTTGATCATGGGAGTGATTGAAAACCTCATTCCTCTGGTTCCTGCTAGTACCCACATCTTCATTTTTCTTTTGGGTTTCATTGCGGCCTCCAGATGATCTACTGCTTCCCCTTCCTCCTTGACTGCATCATCTTTGTCTTCCTTCAAACCTTTTATTTAGCTTTTCTTCAACTCGTAGGGCAAATTGGTATGCCTCTTCAACACTGGTCATTCTTACCAGACTTAATTCCTCCTGGATGCTAGGTTGCAACCCACTGATATAACGAGCAACCTTCTCCTTATTTTCTTATGCATGCCCCGCTCTAATCAAGAGTCAGTAAAATTCCTCTGTATATTCTTGGACTGATCTTCCTGCTTTCTTTAACCCATGCATCTTCTTAAACAAATCAAGCTCGTAGTCCACAGGAATGAACTGCTTCTTCAATTTGTCCACCATGCGATCCCATCTTGTGATCTTCTCCTTTCCTCTTCTGTTTCTTTCCAATTGAACCTCTTGCCACCAAATTTTGGCATGGCCTTTGCAAACTTAACCCTATCTAGGTCCCTGATATCCTCATACTCAAAGTATTCTTCTAGTTCATTGATCCAATCGATCAACTCATCTGGTTTCAGATTTCTTGAAAATACACCCACTTCAATTGTGGGTCTTTTCCCAAACTTAGTAATGGCCCTAAAAATTCTTTCCTCTGCATGATTCAAAACTTCCCCATCAAATTCCTCTTTTGCTCCCATTACTTCTTCTTCATTGTCATCCTCACTGTCGTCACCTGCGGCAACATTTGCTCCTCTACGGAGCTCCTCTTGCAATGCTTGTACCTGCCTTTGGAGGGCTCTAAACTCCTCAAGATTAATAGCTCTAGTCCTTCTACCATGCTCTCTTCATGGAGGCATCTTCTAACTCAAACCCACAACCACACAGCCCTGGTGCAAACTGCCTCACATTCGGCGCTCTGTCTACACACTCAGGAAAACCTGCTCTAATACCACTTGATGGGGACACAACCCGAGAACAGAATGGACACAACAGAAAAGGGAAATTGTATTAATTGAGAAAATAAGCTAGTACAAACAATACAGAGAAAATAAACTTCAAAACATGCCCTAAGGGCTTACAATAGCATAAATCTGGAGATAATTTCTCTTTTTAGTACCTCCTCTCAAACTCCACTCCGAACTGCCTGTTACAATGCCAAAAATCTCCTTAAATAGACCTCGAAGGGTTAAAGACTAGGAGTACATTCTAGAAAGTGCTAGTAGGCACCCACTGACCAAATAGAAGGTTTTGAAAGCTGTTGTAGAAGTCGGCGCAAATCTAGAAGACTCCAAAAACGGTAACTGAACTTTCGGGAGGCATAACTTTTGAACCGTAGCTCCGATTGACGAACCGTTTACATGTTCAAAAAGCTCTCAAAGTGCTTTATAGCCCTATTTTTTGACCCTTTTTGAGGTCATTTAATTCCCCTAACCTAACTTTGAAGCATTCTTAGGAGGTCTCCAAAATTCGAAAAACTGCAATAACTTTCAAACCGTGGGGCCTATTGACCTGATTATTTTTTTGAAATGCTCTAAATCATGATTACATTCATCTGGCCAATTCACACCTTCTAGTTTACCAAAATGATGGCCCAATTACATGCTCCTATTTTTTTGAGATTTTCAAACACACTGATAGTGGAACTGTGAGAGTTGGAACCTTTATTTGACCCAAATTGGTATCCAAAAATGAAAACACATGAAACAGAAACTAAGTCTAAGTATATTTTTTTGGGT
Organism: Cupressus sempervirens; assembly: GCA_028749045.1. NCBI lineage: Eukaryota > Viridiplantae > Streptophyta > Pinopsida > Cupressales > Cupressaceae > Cupressus > Cupressus sempervirens. Next base: position 727,008,957 of record CM053786.1, on the reverse strand, counting down.
GATACAGGATTTTCCTTATACCTTTGGATGCTCTTGCATCAGACAGAAATAAAAATTACATGCAAATATAAACAATATCATAAAGTAATAGATCACATAGAAAAGAACACAAGACACCAAGATTTAACATGGTTCACCCAATCCCTAGGCTACATCCACCAAATAGAAAGTTTAATATTATTATGATCCAATGATTACAACCTAATTACAATCTGTAATCCCTTATAGCTCAATATTGCTACAAGAACCAATTTTTGTATCACAACAACAATGAAACAATCCCTAACCCTAAGCCCTTTTATACAAGTATTTTTACCATTTTAGGGTTATAATTAATAATTACATGTTAGCCCAAAATCCTAACAAAATAGGGCCCAAATTTTTTTTTGGGGGCTCCACCCCAAACCCCCAACAACCATAGCTTAACAGCCCCTATTGTATTCGGGGCAACCACCCCCAAACTCTTGCTCGAGGCCTAGCTTGACCCTAAACCCTGTTGGGGAATTATAGAGTATGTATAGTACTTCCCTAATAATTCACCACAATCTAATAGATATTTCCATGGGGGAGTATTTTAGAAACATGATTAGATCATTATCGTGATGATATGTTACATTCATGACTATATTTGTCATTAACGTCAACATAGCAATTTTTTGTGGTATCTAACAGAAGAACAATGGTAAATATCAAGTTGGTATGGAAAGATCATTGAGTACTTTTAGTAGTGAAGTTAAAGGGAGATTGTACTATGTGTCTAGTATATGTATCTAACCTTGGAAGCATAAGATATTAAGTCTAGATAAATTTATACAAGTTTTGGTGAAGATTGTTCTAAGATAGAGTTTACAGAGGCATGTTCTGGTAAACTTGTTATATCTCTTAACAGAGTTGTTATTTTGAGAAGTTGAAATTAAAGATGTGAAGAATAAATGTTGTAAATGATGTTTCTAAGCTCTCTCATCATAATTTTACAGGTACAAAAAATTATTCAAGTTGCAAGGTGAAAGATTAATGTTATTGCTAAGTGTAACATGTTCTTAATGTGATCCTATAATAATTAATTGAGAAGGTGTAACAGCCAACTTAGGGAGTTATTTTATGGATTCAGTATAAAGGAAGGAAATTATTCTTTATCATATATGAATGGATGTGAATAATTGGAAATAGCACAAAGGGCAGAATGCGAAGATAAGTAGAGCAGAGCGAAGGTGAAGGAAACTTTGTTGCCAAGGTTTTATTGTGTGATCCAAAGTTTGATACTTGGATCTAAGGTTTGTGACCTAGTCAAAAAATCCTAACAGTGATTGGTCTTGTTAACAAGCTAGAGGAAAGAAGTTAAAGTACAATACACATAATTATTCTACAAGGAATAATTGAGAGATCAATTGGATGGTGAGTTCAATGGTCTTGCCCCAGAATCTATTTGGACAGTGGTTCCTTATGTCTTCTACAACTCCTAATAGGGTTGGCACAACTCCTAACACGGTTGGAATCTTCTAACAAGGATTCAAATTCTCCTTACAGGGACTCATATGTACTAAATATTGTAATAGAATCCTAACGAGATCCATCCTATAAAAAGGAATATTTATGTTAGTACATCATCTTGTGGGCATCATTCCCATTGGGGTTTTCCCTCTAATCAAGGGTTTCCCTAGTTAACATATCTAGTGTAATTTTTTATGTGTATCTTGTTATTGTTGTTGTTTACTTTGGTTGAATGGATAAGAATGTTTAAGGTTGATAAATGTTTTAATTATTGGATAAGTGATTCACATCCCCCCCTTCTTAGTTATCTTGGTGGACTATTGTTTCTAACAAGAGAGTGCTTACTTAATTGTGAGTTTAAACCCTTTAGTCAAGGTGAGACCTAATAGTCTTTGTAAGCCTTTAACAGGGTAGACCTCTCATATGTTAGATCATAGTTTATGATCAAAACTTTGTAGCCATAATTAGCCACACTTTATTGCTGCAGTAGTGAAGATTTGTCGGTGTCATCCCCACCCCAGTTTTACCTTCTCTTTGGAGGGTTTCTTGGTAACCAAAATATTTTGTGTTATTTGTTGATTTACATTATGTTATGGATGTATCCATGTTACATATTTCATTTTACATGCTAAGTTATGAGATGGATGAATGGTGAAATCTTTTTTAAGTGTTGATTAAGCCCCCACGTCCCCCCCCCCCCCCCCCCCCCCCCCCAACCTCTTAGAACTTACTTTCCCATCTATATTTCCAACAATTGGTATCAAAAATTTGTTCTCTAGGAATTAAAGTTTCATAGCTTGAGAAGAAACATCTTGAAGATGGAAGTCTACAAATTGGGAAAGACTATTGAGAACTAAAAAATTGAAATATAGCTTGCCCTACATCAATTGAAGGAAGAAAGAGATGAACTATAGCAATCATCAAAGAGAAGAAAGGACCTGGCCATTCAAAAAAAATGACATTCAATATCAAGAAAACACTATAAAATTATTTGATGTAGTAATTGTATATATGATGGAAAAGAATAGTGCCCTCAATGAAGAAGTCAAGAATCTGAAAAGGGAACAAGAAGCTCAATTAGTTATGTTGTGTGAGATATCTAAACTGAAAAATAAAGTTGAAGAAGATAAAATAATACTGGAAAATAGACTTGAGGAGAAGACATCAGATGTGCATAAACTAGAAAACATGCAACTGGACACAATGAATCAATTGATGATTGCAAATCAAGAACTAAATAGGAAAGACATTTAGATTGCAACTATGAAATCATAGAATGACCTACTGTAGAATGAATTGAAAGAAGAAAAGGAATTTATTGAAAGGTTCAATATGTAGACACCTAAAAATCCTTTAGAAAACAAAGTATTTTTATTTTCTTAAAAAGTCCCTGATGACATCATCATTCATTAATTAATTAATTATTTTATTTATTTATTTATTTTTATGCCATTAAATCCCTTTATCTTAATTAAAAATATTTAATTAAGGAATCCCTCCCAAAAATGTTTAAATCTTATTTAAACATTATTTCCTTATTTATTAATTATTTAATTAATAAATTGACAAAAAATCCCAAAATAAATTATTTATTTATTTTTTGCCCAAAACTTGGCCAATTTCCTTAAGACCACTAACCTCTTCCAAAATATTCTAATCCTTCTTTAATTTCGATTAAAGGCTAATCCCATCATTTCCTTACCCTAATCCCAACTCAAAATATTTAATTAATATTAAATATTAATCCTCATGGTTATTAAAAATATTTTAATAAACATCTCCTCAACCCAAACCTTTGAAATAAATAAACTTTATTTATCCTCATCCTAGGAAGTTCTAGACTCTTCTAGAAAGTCTTCATCCTCATCGTAAGCCTATCTCTAATCCCCCATTTAGCCTAATCTACCCCATCCACCCATACTAACCAAGCTTAGCTACTAACTCACCCACTCTCATAAATTTCATCCACTTTCCCATCTCTAACATCCCTAATCTAATCCTACCCTTAATCATTTGCACAAACCTAAACAAGCTTAAGACTTTCCTAAGCCAAGCCAAAGTCTGCCCTCAAAATATCTCAACCACCAAGCCATAAATGCTCTCACAAAGCCATAAATGACTCTTACAAGCCCATTTATTGCTCTTACAAGCTATTATGAGGGTCTTTATGAGCTTTGAGCCTCCTTTGTTGACCCCTCTTGCTCTAACCAATGACCCTGTGACATGTGTCACTCCTTGATTGGTTGTAAGGAAGCATAATCCATGTACTCTCCTCTCATGCAATCTGAGCCCTCCATGAGATTTTCCCCATCCTTGCATCTTAGCCCTCAATCCCTCAAGCCTCTTGCCTATAAATTGGATCCTTCCCCTTTGCAAAATAATCACAATCTATTAGCTAAAGTTACCATGCCATTTTGAAAACAAACTCCATAGCTTTTTACATACATCCACATCCAAATCCCAACATCCATTGAAGCAAATTTGAGCATCCATCTTGAGCATACATACCAATCCCAATCAATTAGACAAATCCACCAACGAGGGAGCAAATTTCATTGGGAGAGTCAATTAATGGCTCACATTCCCATTTGAAAAGCTCACCTTTGTCTATCTTGAAGTTTATGAATTTTTTTTAGTTTGTAGAAGCTTTATTTAAAGTTGGTTTCTATTAACATATTAGCATTGCTCGTAAACACAATAAACCTAGTGAATCTATGAAGTTCTTTGAAAAATTGATGGAAATGCCAAGATCAAATGATGATACTACTAGATTGGGATATTCTACTACCAAGGAAGGAGAATCATTTAAAAGTGGTGAACAAAGGAATATTAATGAAAAGACCAACAAACCCACTTGTCATCATTGTAGAAAATTAGGTCATACAACAAATGTATGTAGAAGAAACATTGGCAATTAGAACCCTAAGTAGAAATACAATGGACACTGCTATAACTGCAAGAAGCAAGGACATCAGGCACATGAATGCAAGACCAAGACCATCAATAAAAAATTGAAGGATATTGTTACAACTATCATAAGTATGGACACAAAGCATATGAATGAAGATCTAAACCTAAGTGGACATAAAATAAGCAAAAAGAGGTACATCATCATGAAAATTCTTACAATTGGGATTACAATACAAGGTATATTTGTCACTATTGTGAAGAATATGGTCATGTTTTTATAAATTGCATAAGGACTCACTTTAGAAGCAATTATGAAAAGTGGTTAAATGGAGAGATTGTATGTTTCAGTTGTCTTAATGTTGGTCATGTAAGTAGAAACTACCCAACTTGGTCAACTACACCGAACAATGAATTCAATAAAGGAAAAGCAAAGGTAGATGCTAAAAAGACAAAGATGTAGATGAATAAGACATGGAGAAAGAAGGAAGATTTTAGAACATCAATTCAAGGAGGTCACTTTATCCAATGGATTAGGTGATCATATCACCCCCAACTAGGATATCAAAGGTATGTGTGGAACTGACACTTGAAATCATATATTTTGCATCAGCTCCAAGCATTTGAGGAATGAAAAGATTTATCAGCATGAATTAAGATGCAATGAAGTGATTAGAAGAAAGAGTTATTCTATCGTTATGATATGCTTTCTGTGTTGTTGCTGAGTATTGAAAGAATTGGAGTAGTTGCCAAGTAATGAAGGAAACATAGTGGTTTATGAGTTAGCAATGCTGACCAAGCACATTGAAAATCTTATGGTGACTGACCTTACAATTGTGTAAGTACTAAGAATTAAATGCATGGTTTTAAAGGTTATATAGTTAATGTTTTAGTCATTTGCACTTACCAGATAATGGAAGAGCATGAAGGTGAATTGTGAAAGAAGAATCCAATGATTGCAAACAAGATTCAACTGCTACTCAATAATTTCCATCAAATCAAGACATATTTTACTTGTGCCAAGTTATGTTGTTTCATGATTTTCAAACCCTAGCAAGTGAATATAGATTAACTTCTTTGGAAATAGAAAGGAAAGAAGATAAAGAGGTTATGAATGTTTAATTGATCAGCAATGATGTATGGGAACCTCCTTAATTTCATGTTATTCCTGAAATTGTATACAAGGGAGATTTGTCAGGAGCTTTATCGACAATTCTAGTAAAAGTTCTAATGATACATGATATGAGGTGTTTCTATATGTGCAAAATAGGAGAGTTTTGAGATCAAGAGATTAGAGTGGCATATTAGAAGTTGTGTGAGAATGGAATACTAAAGAAAGAGAACAAAATTGTAGAACAAAAAGGGTTACCATGTGCCCTAGATTTTCCTTAGGTATTCAAAATGGAAGGGATTAAATTTTTTTAAAGTTGAATTCATGATAACTAGCTATGGTTGGAATATGGTCTTTTCAAGATCACTAAGTGAATCATTCATAGGGTTAAAGGGTATCTTACCCTAGATAGACACAAGACTATGAGGAGTGATGCAAAGGAAGCGATTGAGAAATCTATAGGAGCATTATGGAACAAGAGAGTAATTTTAATTGATACAATCAAAGAACCTATAATTGTATTTTTAGTGTGTGTTATTGTACACTAATTCTACCAGTCTAGTCGACTCAGTAGTGTGACATGCCTTACCATTGACCTAGGTTATAAAATTGTCAAGGGAGATCACAACTATGACCTAGCTAAGCTATAGCTTCAGCAATTATCAAAAACCTTGAAGCTATTAGGAAAACAAATAACTCTTCATTTAATTTTAGTTCACTTAATTTTTTAATATTTTTCTATTTGCAAAACGTATTTCCCACATTTGGCAAAGTAGTATGGAAGACCAATAGGTCTATTACTCAGCAGATAGGAGACTTTTGTTGGAATTCTTTAGAATGACTAAGAGGGGGGATGAATTAGCTATCCAAGGTTCATATGTACAAATAAAACTTTTCACATCTTAGTGAACCCATATCCAAAAAACATATTCATTATACATGCATCCATTAGATCATACAATTACTTAAACTTGTAGGTTATTGTCAAATCAACTTTGTAGAAATGTAAGTATGAAACATAATAGATTCAATAACACATTTGACACAATAATTTTACATGGAAACCTAATTTGGGAAAAACCACTAGTAACATACTACTAATTCTCACTCTTCTGAAGTGATGCCCTATGAAAGGCCAACCCTTTTAAAGGTTACAATGCACATTGTTAGATGTCACCTAGTTAGATGATTTCAATCACCCCATTAGGAGTGAGCCTTCTTAGAGGACTTTAGGTCATTCACTTGGAATATCACCTAGTTAAAGGATTCACAAATGACTATTAGGTTAACCTTAATCCAAAGGGTTTACCTTAGACCGATACAATGATTAGAAAGTAATAGTAAGGCTTGATCTGATAACAACTTACAACTCCATTTTGTAGATTATAGATCTCAATTTTAGTTCTCCATTCCACTTGGCTTTCACACACTTCAGCTCTGATAGCTTGTCCACTCTTCAAGCATCCATACCCTTAAGCCTTCTTGCTTTGTTTTCCAATAGCAGTTTCTTCTCTTAGGTCACTGAATGAAGCAATACTTTAGACTCCTTGTCTTCCTTAGGTTCTCGCACAAGACAACCTTTGCTTCTAACCAGCCATCTCTATAAATAAAAAATTTAGATCCCTTTTTGCTCATCCTCTATCATCCATTTTAGGGTTACTTAGGATTAGGTAGGATTCAATAAATCTACCCATATTTTCATTTTATTCCCTTCTAGAAACTTCTCCTTCAATCCTCTTTGAATTTTCCTCAAAATGGTTCATCTTGAATTTTGTGCCACCGACTCATCAAGCTTATCTTCCACACAGTTCATATAATCCAAGAAATCAAACTTGTCAACTCATATTCATCAAATTCATGATCTTGTTCATAATGCTGACACTCAACATTAACTTGCTTCTAATGCTCAACACATACTACATTTGTCGACATTCACTATCAAATCACTCAGCACAAACTAAAGTTTACTGGTACTTGGCATCAACTAAACTTTATTTGGCTAATACTGTATCACTTGGCATACACTAGAATTTGACTTTGCTCAGTTCCAACTAGTCTTTTTCTCAACTTACAATAAACTTTCTTAGCACCTACTATGCATATTATTAAGCTTGGCAGACAAAATTCATTTGACTTGTTCTTCTGAACTTAATCAGTATATCCATCCTTTGCAACCTTAAGTAGATAATCAATGCACTATAATATCATTGTCTTAACAAATCTTTGTACTTCTTTTTCATATCATAACTCAACCTTTCCTCTATGTTCTATTGTTACCTCATTTGATCAAATCCTTTTCATCAATCAAACAAATGATAGTACTCAAATCATCTGAACAAAGTCTTACTAGCAAGTAGCAAGTTTGACATCAGTGTCAAAACAATGATTAAAACACATTCTCATACTTGTATCAATCTATTTTCAACAAGTTCATTGATCAACTAGGTACTTTGACAATTTTAAGAATTCTATGAAGTAGAGATCAAGGATAACTATATCTCTAGTGGAGTAGCATTATAATAATGCTTGTTTCCTAGTGGATGTTGAATATGCATGTGTTCAAGTGGTTATTCCAAAGGTCAAATGGATGAAACATTTATCTTATAGGTGAATTTTGATGAAACATCTACAACCATCACTATACTGTTGGATGAGGACATTGGCAAGAATGCTAAGGAATTTGGTAATTATGAAAAGGAAAAGGCAAGAATTAGTACAACTTGCAAACTACCACCATTGACAGAAAGAAGAACAAATTCATGAAGAAATTGAAGGAACAATTTGGTGATGAAGAAGAAGGTCAATGACCTCTATAGTTGATACAAGGGTTAGGTGAGGATAAAGGTTCAAATGATGAAGAGGAAACCAAGGAAGAGCATAAGGAAATTGGAAAGAAGAGGAAGGCAAAGTAGAAGAAAGTGTAGAAGCCAAAGAAGATAGCAAAGAAGAAATAATAGAAGCCAAATGCACCTTTGACAAGGTAAAGCACAAGGGTTGCCACTGCACAAGTAAAAGAAGCACAATCAGCTAAAAGAAAAAAGAAAGGATGATACTGTAGAGTTGAGCCAGCCTGGAAAGAAACCAAAAAGGCAGTACAAACCTCAAGTTGAATCAAATGAAGAGAGGATAGAATTATATTACATAATTCAATTCAAGGTGGTAAGCCACAATCCCTCATCTAATATAGATAATTTATGTGAGAATATAAAGAATAATGCAGATTTGTCAAGATTTCCACATATTGATTTTGATAAGTTGGATAAAGGAGTCAAGAATAACATTGAAGAATTTATTTATGATATGATGGGTACTTTCAAAACCACTCCTTTATAGATTGCTAACTCTATTCCTAAAATCTTATATGAGAGAATTGAGTAAATATGGAAATAAGGCATATAGACTAAAAAATAGAGTAGAGAGGCTAGACTTTAGTTCAAGCTATGCCTGCTATAGATAAGAAGATGATTAAAAATTCTTTAAAAAACTACAAAGGGATATTCTCCTAAATATAGATATTTTCATATTTTGAGGAAACAAGTTATAGAGGTAGTAACCCAAAGTAGATTAAGTAGAAGAGAGGGAAGATGCAACAAAGGATAACACACAAGAGACTAGAAATGCTAATATACCAGACATCATTCTTCCATAGGAAGAGAAAGAGAGACAATAGGATACTGTAACTATTGAGGACATCATTAACAATAGCACATAGAATGTCAATCCACTTAGTGATGATGATATAAATAAATTTCAACAAGAATCCACCAATATAACTATTCCATGAAAAAATCCTATATTGGTTATAATTGATGAATCTCAAAAGGTTGAATTTGCATCCACAGAGAAACAACAACAAGATACATCTATTGTGCCCCCACTTGTTGTAGAAGTAAAGGAGAAAGAATCACAAGATAAGATTTTGGAGAAGAAATATGAGCTTACTAATGTCCCATCTATAATTCCAACATTTTCATTGAGATGAAAGAGAAAGAGGAAGATACACCAGCTATATCCCTGCCAAATCTACAAATTTTAGGTCTACTAGTAATTGTGATAATGTATAAAGAGGGAAGTAAAGAGAATAAGGGTAAGGAAGCTAGTCATGTACCAACCTCACCAAAACATATTGAACATCATAAGGAGGATGAACAAGCAGAAGAGGATAATATGACTATTGAGATAGAGGAATAAGTACTAATACAAGCATTGGTTACCTTGCCAATAACTAAATCACCTCTCAGTAGCTAGACTCTTTAGATACCGAGTACTCAAGCCACACCATTGCAGATATCAATACTGAGTACTAAACCACCAAAGAGTGTTGAAACTATATCACTAGAGGATGTTAGTGTAGATGAAGTGATTATTTTACCCCAGTTCAATCCAATAGCAATCATACTAGAAGAAATGGAGATACTACAGGAGGCCCTACAAAGAAAATTAAGGCAAGAGAAGCTTAGGAGAGAGCACAAGAAGACATTTTTATTGATGCTTTTGATATTTCAAATTCATTGTCCAATAAGCCTATCATAGAAGAACTTGTACATATAGTTGATAGGATAAAAGATGAGGATATATGGACCAATGTAAAGTTATTGGAATGGCTTAATAATAAGTTTCACACTAAGGTCGTGGATAAGATATCCAATGCTATTAAGCTAAGACAAGTTGATTCGTCAACTAAGACGAAAAGTGTGAAGAAAGTTTTGGATAACATTTATTCTTTGTATAGTAAATTATGTAATGTTGATTCCTTTACTCAAAAAACTCAACAAATAATTGATAGGTTTCAAGGAGATCTTAAGTCTACTAGTCTTCATTGAAGACATCTCCTCGCACCAGTCAGTTACATTTTATGAGATTATTGCTAACACAAAGTAGGCTTGCCGACTTGCAAGAAAAAGATGCAAATATAAGATCAAATCTGATTAGAATTTAGCCCATTTTTTCCCCACACATGGAAGTTTTGCAGAAAGAACTAGCCTTTGGAGAGATATTGATGAAGAAATATTCCCATATTTCTACACAAGAAGGTCTAGTTGACATGGCAGCAAATTTAGAAATTCAAATTCAATAATTAGATGCAACCAGAGACAATAGGGATTCCACATTAGGAATCATAATGCAAGTACACAAGCCATTTTTGGATAAATATACTTTAAGTGTAGAGCCCTCAGTAACATAAGTGTCAAAAAAAGGGAGATTTTGAAGATTTTGAATTTTGGAAATTTTGAGAATTTGTCAAGGTAGATATCTACTCAAAGGGAGTTACAAAACCAAAATGAAGTATTTACTTAGGGGGAGTAACAAGGTAATGACAACATTTTTGCAAATTTTAAGAATTTTAAATTTTGTATAGAGACTGAGCAGAAACTCTATATTGTTTGACTTATGCATGAAGTAAGATTAAATATGCCATGACAAAGTGTTTTTGTCACTCATGTCAAAGGGGGAGATTGTTAATCTCATTATGGTTTTGACAAAGTAGTGACAAAACACTTAGTCATTATCTAGCATAGTTGGTTGCTCATTATTGTGACCTGAGCCACTACTTAGGTTGAGTGGATAGTGCATGTTGAGTGAACAGAGTGAACCAGGTGATTAGTGTGAGCTGAGTGATTAGAGCATGTTGAGCATAAGTGTCCAAGCAATGCATGTCGAGTGATATGATAGTAAATGTCAAGTAATAGTAGGTTCTGAGTAGTCAGTGTGTGTTGAGTCACTCTAGTGCCAAGGAAATAGTTAATGCCAAGTAGACAGTGTGTGTCGAGTGATTTAGGAGCTAAGAAAATAGCAAAAGACATAGTTAAGGTCGAGCATCAAAAACCTATTGATGTTGACTAACAAGTCAATGACATAGATTTTTGTAATGGAACAAGCTCCTATGTAAACCATTTTTGGCTTACATAATCTTGAATTTTTGATATCAAGAGATAAGGATTAAGTCATGTCACACGTCCCTATGTGACCCATATAGCCAATTAGAAAAAGGGAAACATGAAGCAGCAATAGCAATCAACCAAAATCATTGATTATTACCTAAGATCATCTATGTGATGCCTATTTAAAGAGATAGACCCTAAGGGGGAGTCATTTTTGAAGAGAGATACTAAGGAGAGTATCATGTGCAAAAGGGGCATGGAGAAGATGCTTAATTAAAGGTTAAGCATTGTAGAACCAATTGGCAAGAACAAAACTAGTTGTGAAGACAAGCAATGAAAGGTCAGAAAAGATACATTCAATCAAAAGGATCAAGATACAAACTATAAAGAGGAGATTTGACATCTAGCCAAAGGGTGCTAACCAAAGGATCGGGTATTGAATCATTTTGATAGGTGATATAGGGTAAATCTCTTAAGAGAGTAGTCCTAACAGACTTTTCTAAATATCCTAATATAGTTCTTACTTAATTGTGAGTTTAGATCCTTTAGTCAAGGTGAGGCCTAATATTCTTTGTAATCCCTTAATAGGGAAGAGCTCTCATAAGGTAGATCATAGTTTATGATCAAAACTTTGTAGCCATAATTGGCCACACTTTATTGCTACGGTATTCAAGATTTGTGGGGTGTCATCCCCACCCTAGTTTTACCTTCTCCTTGGAGGGTTATTGGGTAACCAAAATATTTTTTGTTATGTGTTTATTTACATTATGTTATGTATGTGATGCATGTTACATATTTCAATCTATATGCTAAGTTATGAGATGGATGAATGGTGAAATATTTTTATGGTAAAAGTTTTAAGTTTTGATTGACTCCCCCCTCCCTCAAAACTTACTTTCCCATATATATTTCCAACACTCGCTTGATCTCATGATTTTCTTGAATTCATTCTCATATTTTCACTCAAAAATCTCTAAACTCTGGCACGCAGTCATCACTAAAATACTTGGTCTCTTTAAAGTTTTCTGGCTTGGCATCAACTAACTTGCTCAATCGATGGAAATGCTTGGTTAACACTAGATTATCTCAAGAAAAATTGTAGTTTGGTTGACACTAGCATTACTCGACTAAAATTGTATTTTATACTTATGTGTGGCTAGGATTATCTTCCTTGACATTAACAATCACGTTGCTTTATCAAAGTCTATCTAATCAGATGTCCATTGTAACTTCCTTTTCATAACTCAACCTTTTTCTCTAAGTGTTATTGTTATGAGAAACTTCTCAAATTATCTTCATCAATCAAATAAATATGACATTTAGATTAGGTAGCAATATATCTTATCAATAGATTTGACAACAATGACAAAACAACAATTGTTCCAATTATAAGTTTCCAATAGTAATGGGGTGGAAACTATCAACATGTCTTGATTTGATATGTGTCAATTTTTTAGTTTTTCGAATGTACCATGCACTTTAGTTATCTTTGAGATCCTCATGTATGGTTATAACGATGATATGTAATAATTCAAACATGATTTGTATTGGTTCTTTTTAGTTGCCATTTTATATCCATGTTTGTATCCTATCTATTATTTTGTTCATGTTAAATAGGCTTACACTTTTGTAGACATCCACATTTTGTGTGTAAGGATCATGTTTTGTTCCTATACTACAACTCATGTTGGAAAATCCAATGTATTGTTTGGTTCATGTTTATTTTATAGCCCAACTTTCTTTCCCTACATTTTTAAATTTTCTATTTTACTAGTACATCTAGTCTTCCCTACATGTTTATTGTTAAAGATAGGAATATTGGATACTATATGAACAATCAAGAAAGAATAAGTGTAAAAGAATATGATATAGATATGAACATTTAGGAGATGTCAAATTCTACATAGGGTAGAAATGATAAATAATTAGAAATGAAATAAGCATTGATGCAATTATAGTATATTACAAATTGTTTTGATTCTGTAAGGATCGTATAAAAAGGTTATAATGGTAAAACATGAAAGAAAAATGCATATCAAGGGATACAATGAAACTATGAGGATGCTAAATATATAGGGTATACAAAATTGTTAATAAGTTATTTGGCATGGCCCTTGTATTATCTCACAATAATTATAATGATAATAAATATAAGTGTGCATCATATTTATTCATAACTATCCAAAGAAAAAAATTTCATCGGTCAAAGAACAGTAGAACAAAAAAAAGGAATTGTAAATCCTTGTTTAAGTATTAGGACATATTATATTACAAATGTCGGGAAATTGGAAAATGCAAAAGAGGTTTTGATTTGAGGATTCATGTTCACATTCTTTACCAGGAATCATATTTTGTTCCACTTGTATGCAAAAAAACATCAATTAATATTTAATTGTTTCACATGTTTTAGTATCAGGTTGAAGAAAATTGTTTGTCTATCATGCATTTTGTTATTATTTTTTGGAAGATGGAGAATTCAAGCTAGTTGAGGGAGAAGGAGAAAGCACCTTCTCCATGTAAAAGAGATTCAAAAAGGGTGTGTGGTCATATTAAATGGGTCATGGATCTTTCATAAGATGCAATCCCAACTACACCTCCCACTATCACTAGTTCAGACCCTCATATAGATTGTTATTAGAATAGAACATCAATGTTAGAATAGGTTGTCACATCTATGAGATCACCTAGAGCCAGGTTGCTACAAAATTGGTGCTCTGAAGAAGATATTGAAGGGAATCTAAATGATATTGAGGAGGAAGACATATCTATAAGGGTTGCTTCCAAGAAAAGGGGTATCCCCACTGCAATATTTTCTAAATGGTTGTTTGGTTTGACAACCACTTCAAATAAAGGCTCCCTAACCATCTTGACACTAGATAAAGAAGACCAATATGTAGAGTGGTACATGGAGATGGCTACAATTGGTCATGGATTGTATATTATAAACCTAAGGAAATTTGTGGCTCTGATTTGAGAAAGTAGACTCACTCCTTTCAAGGATGGAATAAATGGGAAGTCATGGTAGGAAAGGTTCAAGGCACTCCATTTGAAGATAACATTGCAAATAGTAGAAGGCATTGACAAAGACAAAGGTCACAATGTGAGAGAATCTATTGTCAAATGTTTCTACAAAATAGTCCAAAGCATATGATGCATACCCATATGGACTAAGTCAGATATGGAATTGTGATTAAATTCGTATGAAGGTTGGTAGAAATGGGGCTATGAAAATACTTGCTAGAAAAGGAATTCATAGTGTATCCTATGTTATTTTCAAGAAAGAGTCATGAATGTATAACAATTCTATGTTGTGTGAATGCTTCCAAGAAAATAATTATTTGTTTCTACTTGTTCAAAAGAAAGAAGAGGTTGCAAAATTACATTTCACTATGTCAATTGTGTGCTTACATGGAAGCTCAGGAACACACATAGATGGAAAAGGAGTTGTTCTTAAACTGGTTACATTACTTCACAAAGTTTTTCCTAGGGTGTCCCACCCATGCATAGATTGTTGCTAATATTTGATAGCCATGATAAACATGTGGTTACTACAATCAAAGAGGTCCAAATTTTTGTAATTGACCCCCTCACATTCCCAAAACACACATCTCATAAACTGTAGGTCCTCAATGTGAGTGTGTTTTCACCCTTCAAAACTTACTTTAAAAAGAACGGTGATCGTGGTTTTCTAGGTTTCCCAACTTTGAAATCAAAAGGGTAGAACTAGTAGAGATTGGTAGAACAGGATTTTGACTATCTCTAACATTGTTGTTGGATTCAAAGGGACTCGAATATAGCCCCTAATCATGATGCTCTATAGGATGACATGTAACCCAACACTATATTTCAAATTCAATATCGGGAAAATGCTTGTGGAGATGAGAAAATACCAAGCCTATATGCAAATGATGTGAAAATTGAAGATGTGTTGAAATACACACATGAACTCCCTAATTCTAAATGCAATTCACAAGTGGACTTGAAAGCCCTAGAAGAAGATTTATCTTTGAGTATTTAATGCCCACTCGTAGTTTTATTTATATTATATACATTGAACTCTTTTAGTCCTATTTCATACATGTGTTAGTTTGAAAGATATATGGTATGATGTTATTTCATGACTTCAAAATATCATTTATGATTACATAGTTGATTATAGTCTAGTGATTATGATTTCTTATGTGTTAATGTTTCTTTAACAATTTGTAGTTAATAAATGTGATTTCTTTCATAATGATCTTAGATGATATGTCTTTAATGATGATTTTTTTACATTCATAGTAATGCATTTCTATATCTGAGCATTTGATGAGTTGACTCGTGATTCATTATGGTCAGGGTAAACTTTAAGAAACTCCCCTCCACAAAAAGATATAAAATATTGGCAAATCTTGCATTATTTTGAAAAAACAAATTCTTTTTATTGACAAATATCTCAATTTTTTTATTTTAAATATTATTTACATCGGCAATTATTTTGGAGTCATAATTTTTGAGTAGACAATATTGGTGAATCTCAATAATAATAGGAAGTTCGCTAATCATCATGGAATATTACAAATCAAAATTGAACATGTTTTCTCTCATGGAAATTATTAGGATATTTACACAATATTTTAAATCAATGGTGAAAACTAAATATTGGTGATATATCCCTAAAGTAACTAATAATTATGATGATTATTGGTGAATTAATTTTAATTTCTTTGATAATATATAATATTTAGGTGAATCAAATATAATCATGTATCGAATATTGTGGTGAATCTTTGAGTTTAAATTTTTTAATAAAATAAACTATTGAGCAATTTTAAATATTTTAGAACTAAATTTAATAAAAATGTGGAGATTTAGGTGTTGGAATATTCAAATGGGAAGAATGCTTTTGAGAGGGGGGGTGAATGAGAAGTACTGGCCTTTAGCCTATTTTAAATCCTTAATAACATATAACTAAATTAACATGCATGCATCTAAACATTAAACAATCATGAGAAACAAACATGCATCATCACATAACACTTGAGATTTTGGTAACCCAGAAACCCTCCAAGAATAAGAAGGTAAAACTGGGGTGGGCATGATACCCACAAAATCACTGCAGAAATAATGTTTGACCACTTCTGATGGTCTGCCCTATTAAAGGCTTTACACTGTGTCAATAGTGACCTGGTTAAAGGATTTAAAAACACTTTACATGAAGTGTTACCCTATTAAAGGATTTAATCACCTTTTTAAAGGATCTACAAAATAGTTGTTAAGCTAACCTATCACAATAGGGTTTCCTTTCTAATACAATGGCTAGAGAGTATTAGGTATAATAAACCTGATAGCTTACAATCCGTGGTTGTTGAATATAGGCACTTGATCTACTTTCTATGATCTTGATCCTCTGAGATCTGATATTCGTTTGTATCCCTTGCTTTGTTCTGATCAACTAAATGTCTAACTTCTGCTCTCTTCCTCTAAGTCTTTTTACTCTTCACTCTAAACTCCACTGTATTTTCCCATACACTCCTTCATCCATTCATTAAACAATGAGATTTCATCTTCCTTATAAAGACATTCGAAGACTTAGGGTTAGGTGTGGATCTATGATCCATATTGAATCTCTATTTTCCACTCATTCCTTGCACTTTATGTTATTGGTTGCCTACCTTCTTTATTTTATTTTTCAATTGGTTGCATGTAGTTTGCATAGGAAAAATAAAAGATTCGATCTTATATGTTTGATCCTTCTAGATCCTTCAATGTCGGCCATAGAAATGGTTTACATCTGAATTAGTGAAGTTATAAACTCATATGTGCATTCTGTGTTACTCGGCACTTACTAATTTTTGATGCTCGGCACATGTAAAAAAACTATCTCACTCAGCTCCTGTTGCATTTCTCTTTTGCTCGGCATCATTTGTGACTCGGCACTTAAATTTCACTTAGCTCTTGTATCATGCTCGGCACCTGAAGTTGCTTGGCACTTGATCTTCACTCGGTACTTGAAGATCACTTAGCACTTGATCTTCACTCGGTACCTGAAGATCACTCGGCACTTGATGGATTTTTTGACTTGGCACATGTTGTGGCTTGGCATGCATAGTGTGCTCGGCTTCAATGTAGAAAGTGGTTAAGTGTGTTGGCACTCAAATGTCAAAACCATTCTGAGACTAACAATCTCCCCCTTTGACATGAGTGAGAAAAACACTTAACTAAGCATTATTTATCTGACCTTATGATTATTGTAACTCCCCCTGAGGTTATTGTGCCATTATCTATTCTATCTTGGTAACCAAAATTTTGTGTTCAATATGTCTCATGCTGAATGTTGATATAACATTATATCTCCCCCTTTATCTCATCTCCCCCATTCTCTTTATCTTCCCCTTTTTGACACTTATGTCAAAGGGTTCTAAGGGTTAAGACCATATTTCACCAAAAATGTACTATTTACCTCCATAATCATCTTGAGAGAAGCATCCCAATTACTCAAAGCAATTTGAAGAGATTTTTACTGGATGGTAGTCTCTGTAGCAAGATGAACAAGACCATCTAAATTAGACAAATTAGGGTCTTTCTTTAGAACCATTTCTACATAGGCTTGTTCCTTATGGAGGATTTCTAAATGGGGGGTGATGGAAGATTGAAGTTGTAGCAATTTGGCTTTGATGGTGCTCTCTTCTATTGTCAATTCAGCCAATTCCTTCTAAGTACGAAGCATTTGAGAAAAATGCTTCTCACTTTGAGTTGGATCCTTAGGTAGCTGCATGCTTGAAATATTTAGATTCCTCTCCAAGCTCACTATCCTCTAGCTGGTCTCTTGTGTGAAATATGAGAAGTCATAGAACTTTTTGTACAATGAGAATATATTCTCAAGTTTTCAATTTTCTTGGCCAGTTCAACTTGTGATAGTGCTATTTCATTTGCAATTTTATTGTTTACTTTCCCTTGAAATTTCTTTTCAGACCATTCCATTAGTTTTACATTGGTCTCTTGGTCATCACTTTGTACCTGGTCCACTATATTAGCTAGTTGCTCCATTATGGGCTTTGTTTCATCAGGTACCTATAAATTGAAAGCATCTAGAAATATATCCTTAATTTATATTAATGCTTGCCTCTATTTGTACTCATTCCTAAGTACCTCTTGCTTCTTCTTCCTTTCAAGTGCCTCTTGCACTTCAGTCATTTGGGAAATGGTCATGGTTTCAAAGTCATACCTCGGAATGACTATTTCTTCATCAAGAGTAGGGTCTCCATAGTGAAGTACCCTCGCAACCTTGGTAGAACTAGAGCTTGGTATAGATATCTGCAATGGTACTGTAGAGCTCGGCTATTGTGAAGTTTCAGTGGGAGTCCCTGTTCTAGACAAGTTGGCCAATGTTTGAATTTCCTACTGCTCCTTCTCCTTAGAGCTCTCCCCTTCCTTGTCCTATTCTTTTCTACCTTGATCAATGAGAGTTATCTTATACAATGCACCTTGTGCTTGTGTTTTAGATAGAGAGGTATATTTCTATCTTGTTTGATCTTTAGTTGTCTCCCCTATAGGTGTACTTACTGAAGTGTCAACCTTAGCAGTTGTATCTTTGACTTTGTTCTCTTTAGGTTGAGTACTAGTAGCTATAGGAATTTGTGAAGGTGGTTCTTGTGGATTCACCTTTTCCTTGGTAATTTTAGCTACTGCCTTTTGAAATTCATCTACACTCACCAAAACAAGGCTAGTGCACAACTGTGATTGCAATGTTGTTTGGTGAAGAATCTTCTTGAGATCCTCTACAGTGAGTGGATTGATGTTCTAACAAGAGGTGTCAGGAACATCCTTTATTTTTACAGATTTTGCAGGTGTAGTTGCAATATGTGAGGGACTAGGTGGTGGCAATTGGGTGTCTTGGACACTCTGTTCTTGTTGCTGCTCCTCAGTTGTTACCTGTTCACCTACTTGGGTATCTTTCTCCACATCTTCCTCTTTTTCACTTTCATCAATATCTTCTTCTTCATTTCTCCCTTCAAAAGGGTCCTCTTCTCCCTCCTTTCTTGTAGTCAATCCATAGATTACCTTCCATATTTGTGTTGACTTTTTGGCAACATCTTCAATTTGATTCTACAGGATACTGAAGGCTCGGTATTTAGGGAGAAATTTTCTTGCATATTTCTTGCTTGCCTTACTGATTTGACCTTTTGTAAGGTCTGGCATTACACGAGCCAAAGTTGACTCTCTTACTTCCTTTTCCACTTTGAGGCAGTAATGTCACTTATTCTCAATTAATGTGCTTAGCTCCTTGGGTATTGAGTCATCAAGTTCAAGTGGAGTAGTCTTGAACTTTGCCATCATAGTGTAGATGGACTCCTCAACTGTGTTTTGTTGTTATATAGACAACTTATTGAACTTTATGGTCTTAAGACCAGACAAATCTGCATTATCTTTAATATCATTACAAATGCTTTCTAATCTAGATGAAGTGGAGCGTCTTACCATTCTAAATTCTTCTTCATCAGATTCTGTTTCTTCTTCCTCTAACTCCTGTTGTGCAATAGACTTTCTTTTCTTCTACTTTGCATGCCCACCTTGCTCTATTGCCTTCTTCTTTTCTTGTTCCTTGTCTGCTTTGGTTGTTCCCCTTGTATCTACCCTTGTAGTTGGCTTTACTAGGTTAGGTTTTGTCACAATTTTCTTTGCCTTAGGCTGTGCAACTGGTTGCTTCTTTTCTTTCCTTTTCTTGGGCTCAGCCTTGGGTGCATCCTTCTTTGCACTTTCCTCTTCTTCAATATCTTCACCCATGCCTTGGATTAATGCAAGTGGTCCTTGCCCTTGCTCTTCTTCATCTCCTTCTACTTCTTCATCTTCTTCATCCCCTTCTGTTGTGCCTTCACCAAGTTTTTCCTTTAGCTTTTTAATCAATTTATCCTTTTTCTTGAGCGTGGAGGCAGTCTTTAACTCCATATCCACCTTTGACCTTGCCACATCATAAGTGCCAAAGTGTAGGGCACTCTTGTTTATCTCTTTTGCCAATAATGCAGTTATTGCTACAGATGCTTCATCTATGTTGATCTCATAACCAAGAGGCCTTAACCATCTTACTCTTGGTATGACGACTTGTACATAGGTATAGTCAATATCTACAAGAAAAAAAACATCACTTACATGTTTCTCCACTAAAGAAACTGGAATCTTGAGTCTTTGCTTCATTGATTTCTTAAAATCTTCAAAATAACTTGTCATCAATGTGTCAAAATTGTCTCCCATTTGTTCTATATATTCATTAATTTGGGCTATGATAGTTCTATCATTTCTCCATGTAACTTTTCCAAAAGAAGGAAATTCATTCTGAACATAGAAGAATATACAAACCAAAATTGCACCAAATTTGCATTGGGCACCCTTTGTCCTTCTTATAGCTGCTAAGTTTTCATTAATCTATTGTAGTTGCAGCTCTGCAAGATCATAAGTATGATCCTTTTTCACCAATTTGTAGCCTAAATCTACTGCAATACAAGGCACGCTGTTGAGTCTACTAGATTGATACAATTTATGGGCAGTAACTCTAATAGAAAATTCAACGAGAAGATCTTGAATGGTGTCAATTGTCATTCCTCTTTATTCCACTTGGCACCTATGTTTTTCTCAATAACCTCCTTGCATTCACTTCTCAAGGTCTTGTACCAATCTAGGGTAGGATATCTAGTTACCCTATGAATGATTCTTTTCATGATCTTTATGGGAACATCTTCTAACCACAGACTACCATCATGAATTATGCTTAGCACAAGTCTAATCCATTCTATCTTAAATACGATGGGAAAACCCAAAGCTCATGTTAAACCCTTCCTCTCAGCAATTTTATATTCATCCTTCAAAATTCCATTGACACACAACTTCTCATAGGCTTCCCTTATTTCCATATCTCCTATGGCTCCTATCTTACAATTATAGTATCTCCTTACGTCTTGAACCATTACAACTTTCAGGGGTATGCGGCAAAGGGCTCTGGTGGGATCGTTCTTATATGCAACTTCAGGGATGGGACATAAATCAGGTTACTTAACCTCATTAGATACTAGCTAGACCTCAAATGAATCTTTGTCATGGGTTTTCTTAGAACTCGAAGCCATTTGTGCAGACTAGGGTTTCCTTTACAAAGAAATATGAAACTACGTAGCTCGGTACAAATGAAAATACCTCAAGATCGATGAAAATGCATTGTAAGGGGTTGGAATCTACTTGGAACACTAGATTCTCTGCTATGAAGTTGTTCTTCTCTCTTTCTTTTCTTTGATTCTCGTTCACGATGAAGAAAAATGATTAAAATTGCGATAATATACCCTATTTCCATCGCATTAAATGCTCAACTGCCCACTTGACTTCTGAAGGATTTTTAACATTATTTGGCTTGCACTACATTTTCGCTTCACTTGGCTTCCATTGGAGTTACTCAACTCGGCATCAGTCATCAACTCGATCACTGTTAGGAACTCAACACCTACTAGGGTTTTACTCGGCCTCTTAAGACAATTCGGTAGTTTTGTAAGGATCTTCATATTATGACTTGGCATCTTTGCTTATGCTGATTTCTTCTTTTCAGTACTTCTTTGACTTGGGACTGGTGTATGATATAACTTTGTATATCAGTCCCATGGATCTATTCATGTTTAGTTTGATGAAGTGTGATCACTTGACCCATTGGGTGAAGTGATCCCTTCACTTGATGTGCTGCACTCATCTTTCTTCTTCCAAGTCTTATTCATTTGCCCTCTTATTTTTTTGACATCAATCTTTTCTTTTCCTTTGTCGGATTCAGTTTTTGGTGCATTAGACCTTGTAGGATAGTTTATACTGATATGACTAGTTCTCAAGCAGCTGAAACAAGTGGTTTGACTTAGCCATCTACTATAATTCCCTCTGAAGTGTGTCCTTATACAATTTTCAAGGATATGTCCATATTCCTGACAATAATGACAGCTATACCTAGTGTTGTAATCCCAATAGTAGTGATTTTCATTTCCTTTTATTTTTGCTAGATGATTTGATGTTCACATAGACTTTGATCTACATTCAAAAGCTCTATGTCCATACTTCTTGCACTTGTAGCAGTGACCTTCAAATCTTGGTGTCTTGATAGTCCTAGTTCTACATTCATATGCTTGATGTCCTTGCTTCTTGCACTTATGACAATAGCTTGCGCTCTTAGGCTTATCATGTTGATGGACATTCTTGCTTCTACATACATTAGAGGTATGTCCTTTCTTACCACAAAAATGACAGGTAGGTTTGGTGGTCTTACCTTTGTTGTTTCTTTCTTCTGTAGTCTTGGATGACTCTCCTTCTTCAGTGCCGGTATATCCTAATCCTTGAGTGTCATGGCTGGACCTTGGGGATTTCAGTAACTACTCAAAATACTTGATGGCCTCATTGGGTTTGTTGAAGCTCTCTAAAATTTCCTTTTCTCTTTTCAAGTCATTCTGCAATTGCTCATTTTGCATTTTCAGTGTAGAGATCTCAATGTCCTTCATATTCAGCTCATGATGAAGGTTCATCATTTGGGAAAGTGTATCCATCTGCATGTTTGAGATCCTTGTTAATTTAGTAAATTTTTCTTCAAGTCTTTTTGCAAGACTCTTTTTGTCATCTTCCATCATGACTCTATCCTCAACCGCTCTTTTCTTTTGTTCAATGATTTCACATAACATTATGGCTTGTGATTCATGTTCCATCTTGAGAGATCTTATCTCTTTTGCTTGAACTCTCTTTTTCTCCATCAGTTCTGCTAGTGTTGCATCAAACTCTTTAGTGTCTCCATTGGCAAACACTTGTGTGGTATCAATCTCCCTGTAGTTTATATCATTTTCAGCTATAGCTATCTCCTTCCTTCTTTTCAAGGATTTTCTTAATTCCTCTCTAGCTTCCTCTACCTTGTGTAGAGCGAGATGCACATCTATCACTTGGTTCTCAATGATCTTTCCAAGTTTGAAAACTTCCATCTTCAGATCTTTTCCTCCAAGATGTTAGGCTTCTATTTGAAAGAACTATGCTCTGATACCAATTGTTGGAATATTCAAATGGGAAGAATGCTTCGAAGAGGGGGGGTGAATCAGAAGTACTGGCCTCTAGCCTATTTTAAATTCTTAATAACATATAACTGAAATTAACATGCATGCATCTAAACATTAAAAAATCATGAGAAATAAACATGCATCACCACATAACACTTGAGATTTTGGTAACCCATAAACCCTCCAGGAATAAGAAGGTAAAACTGAGGTGGGGATGATACCCACAAAATCATTGCAGCAATAATGTTTGACCACTTTTGATGGTCTGCCATGTTAAAGACCTGCCCTATTAAAGGTTTTACACTCTATCAATAGTGACCTGGTTAAAGGATTTACAAACACTTTACATGAAGTGTTACCCTATTAAAGGATTTAATCACCTTTTTAAAGGATCTACAAAATATTTGTTAAGCTAACCTATCACCATAGGGTTTCCTTTCTAATACAATGGCTAGAGAGTATTAGGTATAATAAACCTGATAGCTTACAATCCTTGATTGCTAAATACAGGCACTTGATCTACTTTCTCTGATCTTGATCCTATGAGATCTGATATTCGTTCATATCCTTTGCTTTGTTCTGATCAACTGAATGTCTAACTATTGCTCTCTTCCTCTAAGTCTTTTTACTCTTCACTCTGAACTCCACTATATTTTCCCATACACTCCTTCATCCATTCATTAAACAATGAGATTTTTTCTTCCTTATAAAGACATTCAAAGACTTAGGGTTAGGTGTGGATCTATGATCCATATTGAATCTCTGTTTCCTACTCATTCCTTGCACTTTATGTTATTGGTTGCATGCCTTCTTCATTTATTTTTTAAATTGGCTGCATGTAGTTTGCATAGGAAAAATAAAAGATTCAATCTTATCTGTTTGATCCTTCTAGATCCTTCAATGTCGGCCATAGAAATGGTTTAAATCTGAATTAGTGAAGTTACAAACTCATATGTACATTCTATGTTACTCGAAACTTACTAATTTCTGATGCTCGACACATATGACAAAACTATCTCACTCGGCTCTTGTATCATGCTCGGCACCTGAAGTTGCTCGGCACTTGATCTTCACTTGGCACCTAAAGGCTGCTCAGCACCTGAAGATCACTCGGCACTTGATCTTCACTTATCACTTGAAGGCTACTTGGCACTTGAAGATCACTCAACACTTGATAGATTTTCTGACTCGGCACATGTTGTGGCTCGGCATGCATAGTGTGCTCGGCTTCAATGTAGAAAGTGGTTAAGTGTGTTGGCACTCAAATGTTAAAACCATTCTGAGACTAACATTAGGTTGCATTAAATCTTAAATTATTAGCCAAATTACTAGCTAATTGTTTCTAAAATTAGCCAATTTACAAATATTAGCCACTAGAAAATAACTTGATTATGGTACTTACCCCATACTTGCATTTGTATGGTGTGCATGTCTATTTTACTTTTTTGTCTGATGTGTCTGATGTGGTTAAGGGAGGGAGTCGTAGTCACCTACTAGTCGAGATCTACATGATATACCACTCCCTTCCATTGCATGACTAGTTTAGTTATATATATATATGCATATGTACATGCTTGTCTTTTATGCAGGTTATAGTTATTGGGCATCAACTTTCCTGAATTGCCAAGATGAGCGTGCCCTGTTGCAATAACTCAATGGTAAGACTGGGAAGATAATGATTAGGTCTAATCCTAGTCATAGCCTAAACACTTGTCCTGCAAGGGGGACTCATATCTAACTCTCCACCCCTTTTTTAAACCTGCAAGTTTATCTTTGTATTTGTTGTTGGAATTTGAGTTTTGAATGGTTTTGTTTATGTGGATTTGACTATGTTATTTATTTGATAAAAGATTTAATTATGATATTTAGACCAATCACATAATATTAGAAATATTAAATGTTTGAGTTTGGGTTTTGAATGGTTTTGTTTGTGTGGATTTGATTTTGTTATTTATTTGGTAAAAGGTTTAATTATGATATTTAGATCAATCACATAATATTAGAATTATTAATTATCATTTAAATAAAAGGAAGAATTATAATATTAGAATATTTAATTAATTGGGAAATTAAATTAATTAAATTTTTATTTTTATTAAAAGACTTGATTTAAAAAGTCTAAATGTTGAAGTTGGAAAAAAAGATAAATTAAAATATTAAAGACTAACTATTTAATTTATTAGAGTTGCACATAATTAGTGGGCTTTAATTATTATTAATGACAAAACTAATTATATGCAATTTAATTGCACATTAATTCATAAAATTAAAATAAGAATTTTGAGTGGGGAATAAGTTATTTAATTTAAAATAAAGGATATTTATTTATTTTATTATAAAAAGATAAATCTATTTTGTGAAAAGAAAGTAAATAAATAAAGAATATTTAATTATTTAATATTAAAAGAAAGGGAAAAAATTATATATTTTTGTTCTTAAAATTAAGTAAAGTGATTTATTTTTTCTAATATAAGAAAAAAAAAACTATAATTTTATTTTAGTTAAGTTACCGTCTTTTGTAACTTTACTCATTTTATTAGTTTTATTTATTTATTTTTCTTTATTAAGAGGTCATTTAGGGCATTTTGAGGGAGGAGATTTTTGGAGAACAATAAGATAATTTAGAACAATGATTTTAGAAGACAAGTTACAGGTTTTTTTTTTTAAAGCTTGGGAGTGAAGTCTATAATTAGGTTTTCTTCTTCTTCTTAACAAATTAACCTGGTGTTTGAAGGTAGAGGTTTTCAAATCTCTTTGTAATTTTTGTTAGAAAGATTGTATTCTTTGTGTTTTCTTGATTGTGAATTTAGCTTTGAACTTGAATGAGGACCTTCAATTTTCTCACAAATGGAGTTAAGTACATTTTTATTAAAAAATGTGTTTATGACATAATTGATATTCTGAGAAAGTTGGTTTGTAAATCTTAGGAGAGAAAATTTAAAATAAATCATGGTGTTGGTATTTAGAATTATTATTTTACTGTTTTATATAAATTTAATAAATTTGTATGCAGTTGCTTGTGTGTCAGTTTGAGGGTTTGAAACGTGTGATTTTGCTATAACTTTTATTTATTTTATTTTATCAAAAATGTAAAGATAGTTTTAGAGACCCATTTGGAGTTTTTTTAACATATACGAAAATCATATATGATTATTTTGTACAAACATGATCAAATATTGACTCTCATGCTAAAACTAGGCCTATTTGAGCTTGATTTTTCAATTAGAGACACACAAACAGTCACTTATAACTTTTACAAAATATATAGTTAGGAAAATATCTTCTTTTTTGTTATAAATTAGTCTATTATGAATATTTTTCTTGGTTTTCATGAATATCCAATAATTCAAACAAAAGTTTTATATATATTTTTTTTTCTAAACTATCAAATTTGAATAGTGTTGCTAGGAAGATTTACATTTTACACCATTCAAATGACCTTTTCTTTAGGATTATTAATAAGGGAAAATGTGTGAAATTAAATTATATTTCCATCCATATAGGTTTCAAAATTTTATTATTCCATATGAGATTATAACATTTAAATTACCAGCTGATTTACATAAAGAAAATGCATAAAAACTCATTGTTATGAACTTTGAAAATGTTTTATCTTTATTGTTAAATATTATTGATTTAAAACATAATAATAATTAATTCTAAATTGATTAGATAATTAATAGACTGAATTTAGCTATACTTTTATACCCTTTATATAATCAACAAAATGTTGAAAACAATCTAATCCAAATGATTCGATGGAACCTTGTATTATTTGATGAGTGTTTAATTGAGGTTTTGTGGCATTTGTTTTGTGATGGGTTTTGGAAATTTTAAGGTGATTTTTTATTTTGTGATGGCTTTTATGTGAACTATTTAGCTAGCCAAACTAGGATGTGCACCACAGGCATCTTTTAAGATTTCTTATGTGATGACTATTTGACCAGATGTCAGCATATACTTTATGCTTCAAAATTGAGGCTTATGTTTATGAGAGTTATTTTGTGAGCATATATGATGACTTGGGTTATGAGAACCAAATTGTTTTGGTTTTCCTATTAAGGAATTGAGTTCTATCATTATGGGTGTTGTAGTATGGGACACAATTGTGGTTCATGTGCTTAGGGGAGGTTGTCTAGGTATGTTTCTTTGGGAGTGGCTTGCAATAGGGGTTTAGGACTCAAAGTGATCAGTACCAGGGTAACCTATTGTAAGTTGTGTAATAAGTGATAACATAGTAATTAAAATATCTTGCCTAGCTCTTTTCTTTAAGATACATTAAAAAATATAAGTTAGAGAGATGTGCCTCACCCATGCCTTGAGTGTTTGTACAAGCTAAAAATGGGAATGTAATGATACCTAGTGCGAGATATGACTGGTTTTCCTCATCTTCATGATAGGGTAATCTAGTTTTGCATGCATCACATTGAGGGTCTAGGGTCTAGAGTGACCAGTCTAGGGTAACTAAATAGTTGAGGGTCCAAGGTCTAATGAGAGAAAGCTACACTCCCTAGTATGTAGCCTGAATCTCCTCCATCAATTTTGTATTTTCATCTAGTGGTGCAGTTATTGGTGTTGTACTTATTTTTGGATGTATTCATTGTTGGTGTTTACTTTCATTGATGGTGATTGGATATATTTATTGTTAGTGTTTACTTTCATTGATGGTGATTAGATGAATTTATTGTTAGTGTTTACTTTCATTGATGGTGATTGGTTATTCATGGTGATTGTACTTTTGACATGTGTCTTTTGACTTGAGGTGGATATCTTTTGTGGATTTTATCTCATGATTTTGTTACTCGATATATACTTGGTATATGTATGTTGACTTGGTATGTGGTGTTGGTATTGAATGATTGTTATTTCAACTTTGTTTATCTTTTCTTCTTGAGTAGTTTGTGTTACCCTTGAGATAGATTTGTCTATTAGGACTCCTTTCCTAAGAACATTTTATGGTTTGATTAGTTGTATATGGATCGTTCATTATCTTCCCTGCACCTTGGGAGTGAAAGCTTGACTAGGTAACCACGCATCAAGAGATAGTGAGTTCTTACCATTTGGGTCCCCCTCATATTTACAAATGTTGGAAGGTCAATAATACAATTGCACATTTATCATTCTTATCCCTATCTTGGAGACTTCTATTCAGTTGATGTATTTATATGTTATCATGTATCTTGTATTTTGATGTACTTGTATATATTCTTGCATATTGTGCAACAAGTGTCATGGATGCTATTCATTATATGTATAAGTTGTATTTATGAATTTTCTTATGAGATTAAGATGTCATATTTTTATGATTATGGACATTGTACTTAAGACTTAAAAAATTAATAAAAGAATTTAAACATGACTCAACGTGAAGGAACCCTTGAGGATTGAAATCTATATTGTAATTGCATGTGTAAATGTTGTGTTCGTTTATATTGCTTTCACATTGTTACTTTGATGTCATAAAAATTTAAGAGAGAAAAAAATAGTGTAGTAAATTTTGTAAGATATCATGTTTATTTATTTTGGGTTCCCAAGAAAGGCATTACAATATCCCTACACAATCCACTAGCTCACAACTGAAATTGTACATTAGTTTTTTGAATGTGTGTAATAAGAGAGTGATGTGAGTGAAGATATGACACAAGAAACATGTGAAGGTGAAAATGAGGAAGATGAAAGCCAAGATTCACAAGGCTACAATACACTACCTTATGAATAGGAACTCTCATTGAGAAAATTCTTAAGCTTCCCATTCACATCGTCAACCAAATGAAGGTCAAGGCTAGCAAATGGATCCAATTGAATCAACAATCCCAGATGTTAATATCTAATGATTACATGGAATATTGATGTAGTAGGTGGAAAGGAAGAAATAATTAGAGGAGATGAAAGAGAAGACAAAATAAAAGATCATTAAAAACAAGGTTTTACACAAAGTGGTAAAGAAGAACAAGGAGAATAAGAAAAAGGAAAATGATATTTGGTGATAAGAAAATGAAAGACAGAAAGAAGAAGACAAGAAGTATAAGGATGAGAGACAAAACTAAGAAAAGGCATTGAAGGAATGTGAGGTTGAGGAAAGCAGGCTTAAGGAGGAGTGTATGTATTTGCAACAAAGGAAGATGTTATAAAATCCATCCACCGCACGCATGCCATCTTTGATGTCAATCCTACATTGTGGGATATCATTATGGTTTTTGTAGGTGTTCATAACTATAGTCCTGGGGCCCAAATATTTGGTAGTAGAGGTGGATATGGCAACCCAACACAAGGTGGATTGAGTATTTCTCAAGAATCGCCAAAGGAGGATTACATATCACCCTTTGTAGCCTCAAGGTCATTTCCCATCTCACTATTACCAATTGGAAAATAATGTTAAATATTATGCAAGAAATGATTTAAGGTGTTGGTTTATCTTGAACTTTGACTAAATTTTCTTTCCAAAAATTAAACAAAATCATTATATATTTTGCAATGCACTTTATTTTCAACATTGTGTTTGATGTAGCGCAAGGCAGAAGAATCCCCAAAGGAGATGTCCTATCCCCCAACAAATAACCACACAATGGAAACACAATAACAATGCAAGATCTGATACCAAATCACAACTCTTTATTTATAAAATAACTATTTACATGCAATGTGTCAGCTTGTAAGGCCTTCCCGATTACGACCAAATACAAAGCAATTACAATAATAGGTTTGCAAAATCCCTCAAGATCCAACCCAAACAATAGCTAGTCTAGATCCACACTTTGGTAGAAACCTCCAAGGAAGATCTCAACTTGTGCTTGCAAGCCCACCAAGTAATCTCCTTGTTTTCCAAGCCACAACCACTAGCTCTTCTCAAAATTCGCTCCTCTACTACCTCCTCTTCTCCAAGATCCAAGTGTAAACTACCTCACATTCGATGCTCTGTACACACACTCACAACTTCAACACAATCCTATTGTAACCTACCTCACATTTAGCGCTCTCTCCACAGACTCAAGAAAACTTGCCCTTCAGCTGCTCCCACACTCACTCCTCCTCATGAATGAATCATTCCATGAATGGATAACTAAAAGACTCCACAAGATCCCCTACTTATACCAATATAAGCCACAAGTCAACCTATAATGCCCAAAAACTAACATTAAATACTTGAAGAGCCACAAGTCAGCCTCCAATAGCAATTAAATACCCAAAAATTGATACCTAAGAAAAATTGTGATATCTCCTTGCTCTAATTGAATTAGAACTTGTGCTTCAAACTAAAGGTATTACTTTAGGTCCTATACAATAGCTTAAGTTTTCCAAGGCTGATTCATTAAGGATATCTTTGCATTCATCTCAAAAGTCACGCAAAGAAACTCATTGCTCAAATTGCCAGAAATCGATAATCCAGGAGAATTGCCATATCTCCCAACTTATAATGAATTAGGACTAGTGACCTTAACCAGAGATATAAATCTAGGCCCTCTTTAATCCTTGAACTTTATAATTGCATAAATTAGTTACATGTCCTGTAATAGACACCCAGAAACTAGAAAACATAGCTCCAATAGCAAGGTAAAAATAGCTCTAACTTCAACTCAATCATCAAATCTCTATGCAATAATGAGGAAAGGTTCTCCAATGTGTCTCCAACACATCCCTAACCATGAAAATCATAACTCCACTAAAATCCAAGCTCAATGCTCCTGCATTAGTGTTACCTTTTATAGTAATATGTAAAAGCAATATGAAATGTGTAATGTGATGATTGAATCAAGATGTGAACATTTAAGTGTACTAGTTGTTTTTAATTTCAATTCCAATGTTGGAGAATATATGATTAAAAAATTTATCTACTTGATGGTTTCAATGTCAAAACCATGTGGACATGTAATGGGTCCTAGAAAATTATATGTGGGCCCCTATCAGCTTCACTAATCTCATATGTTTGGGACCCCTCACACTTATTGGATCCTGCCCACTTAACTATCAATTGTTAGGGCATGTTATATTTGGTCATACCTTGTCCCATTCATCAGATTACATGCACATTCAAGTGTGTGTGTGTGTGTGTGTGTGTGTGCGCGCACATTTGCGGATGTGGAGACATAGATACACACATATATTTAAATTCCTACACTTATATATGAATGTATGAATGTATGCATGCATACATTCATATATATTAGTATGTATGTGTATGCACATGCATGCATGCATGCATATCTTTACATGAATGTGTCTATTTATGTACATTGTTGGATAAGGAAATCTAATTGACTTTGATCATGTTAAAATATGCCAAATCCATTTCAATTTATCATTTTGAGGCTTCCAAATTTAGTGTCAAGGATTGGCAATTTCAATTCCACTATTAGGAATATCCATGGTGTGGATTTATATTCCAATGTTGACATTGTAGGCCTAGAAAGGACTATAAAGAATCCTCTAATTAAAATTTTATAAATATAAATATAAGTAAATGTGAACAAAAATAATCCTACAACTATATATCTAAACTCAAATACTATATTTTGATTATGGCTCTCGCATGTGCTTCTTCCACTAGCGTTTCCCTTGGCTGGTATACAATCTATTTGTCTTTTGTTGAGTCCCCTATGGTGGAAAATATTTCTTTATTTGTCTTATCCATGTGATTATCCCTAAATATATTTTTATGTTGCATGATGTCATTAGTGTATGTTATATTCTTTCCAAGGGCATTTTATGTTTGTTTCTTGATCATGGCTCTTTGTTTAGTGATACGTATAGGTTTTGGTTGGTCTAGGCACCATTATTGTTTTTGATGTGGGATCTTTGATTGTTGATTTCATGTGCCCAATGTTACCTTCAATTCTTGGTGTGCCTCCTTTGATCTTGACTTTTTCCTCTATTTTTAATGTTAAGATTGGTCAAGTTACGAGATCATCAAGTGTTGGTGATAGGGGATATGTTGTCCCTCTAATGGCCTCTGGTATCCAATGGGACCTTTTTATGATGCATTCTCTTATGGGGGTGATTAAGAGTGGCTACCTAAATGATAAGGTCACATCCTCTTCTACTGTTGATATGTCCAAATATGTTATTTTGGAACACAAGGGTCATTTCCCTATTTGCAAATATAATACAATTGACATTTTTTTGGAGACTAAAAGGGAAGTTGTTAACAACACCAACATTTTTACCTTTCATGGAGTTATTGTCACTTCTAGGGAAAATTGAGAACCAACTTTATCTTGTAAGTTCATAGCTTCCCAAAGACAATACACTATTTCATTTAAAATTTTGATCATTCTAAAGATAGATCTAAGGTTTTTTGTGGTCAATTCTTCAACTAGGATGATAAATATATGTTGATGATAATCATAATTTTAATACCTCTTCTAAATTGTTTAGCAAGATTCCTATTTGGGTTAGAATCATAAATATTCCCCTTCATTTATGGACTAACTCCCTTTTAGAGGAAGTAGGATTTTGAGGATTTTTTGATGTTGGATAATGAATCTTTAATATTTTTCACTCTGCTTATGTCTAGATTTCGGTTCACCTGGATACCTCTAGTGGTCTCCTTATAAAATCAAGATTGAGTCCTCCATAAAGTATTGGATTCAACCACTTGACTATATATTCCATGCATACATTGTAGGTGCTTCAAGATGTTTAAATTTCTCTGCCTAGTGTGGAATTCAGGGGGGAAAATATGTTCTTATTGATGGAAAGATGTCTCTAATAAGCATTATACTTTTAAGAAGAATAAATTTATCAAGCGGTTTTACATGGTTCTTCAGGTGTTGATTGTGTGGTTCCTTTTATTGGCACTTTTTCTTCTACTAAGGTTAAGTTTGGTGGTAGTTCTTCTAGTGATCTTGTTCTTGATTTTTCTCGGGTGTGGGCTAAAGGTTTTCCTTATGAAGTTGTCTCAAATCTCACTATTCTTGTTGGATCTATCTCATCTCCATAAACTTATGTTGGTCCTATTGGTATCTCTTCTAGAGTTTCTACTACTAACCTCTTGTAAGTATTGTTGTTGTTGTCTAGGAAACAGTGATGGTTTCTTCCCTTTGGCTATGTCTAGTCCAGATTTAGATTACCCTTCTTTCGGATCCTCTAGGTCCCTAGTTAGGGGTTCTTTTATGTTGGATTTGATTATTTGGGAGAATATTGATGCTAAGGTGGAAGAAATTTAGATAACAATTAAAAGTATAAAATCTATATTTCCTCAATCCTTTTTTGATATGGCCCTTCATTTCCATGAGGGTAAGACAAAAGGTAAATCTTAATTATTTCTTTGTTTGGATTGGGTTTGAATTCCTTCTAGCTCTTTTCCAATTCTAGTTACATGTTTCCTCTTCATGTGCATATCTATTCTTTGTCATGTAGTAGATTGTCTTGGTGGGGGGTATTGTGAAATTGTTTCCCCTTTTCTTAGCTTGTCTTGTTTCGTGTAGTGATTAATCTTGAATAATTTTTATCTTTTGGGTTTAAGGTCCCTCTAAAACCTACTTTGTAAAGGGTTTTGGGCCCCTTCACAACATGTTTTTCATTAAATCAAATATTGGGATCCTACAACTAGCCATCAAATGTGCTTCACAATCCTACAAAAGCATTGAAATTCTCACCATAATTAAGGATGATGTAAAATTTCTATAAAATAACAAGAATTAAAAGTCACTAGTTCCATATCTTTGTTAATGTTCATGTCAAATAGCATTTATGTTGGTTGTTCTGAATTAGAATCACCTAATGAGCTCAAAAAACAAAACAACCATTTGTAATAATATTTTTATGGCAAGTAGTGGCTTACAAGATTTCTACTCTAAAGATATTTTACATAATCCTAAAGTAAAGGACACTTTCAATGCCTTATATGGGATTTCCCAAACATTAACTAAAAAAGATGGGCAATAAAACCCTTAATGGTTCTATTATTTCCAAATGACCTCAAATTTGTATTACGGGTTACCTACTAGGCCAACTGATGTGGAAAATTATTAAAATAATTTGGGGTGATGTTGGGGTGCACATGTTCTGGCTCCTCTCCCCTACTCTATGATACTTTGAGAGTTGAACAAACAAGAATCATTTTGTTAATGACAATTTATTGAAATATTCTCTTTTGAGAACCTAAATCACATTAATTGAAATTATTTAGAAAAGAATTCACAACCAAATTCAAAACATAATGCAAATAAGTTTTTAGACCCTTGATTTGAAGTGAAATTGTGATTGAATACTACTAACACTAAAATTACAACACTTAAGCAATATAGTAGAATGAATTGTATATCAATTACAATTGAAGCTGAAAACCATAATAGGTAATTGAAGTTAGGAGTGAAATTGTAATTCAAAATTATTCACAACAAATCAGCAACCCTGCAACCTCTTCTATGAAATAAAATCTATATCCTTACAAGTGAAGTAGAGATAAAAAATAAAATTACCTATGAAATCCTTCAATCGCTAAAGTAATCTAAATTGAGAACATCTTGAAATACAATATTTAAGAACCAAAAAGTGAATTTTTAAATGTAGGATGAATGAATTGTAAAGTACATTGAAACCATAAACAAAATCACTTATGAAACCCTAATTTTTTGTATTGGAATTGAAATTAAAGATATATTTGAACACAATAAGTGACAACCTAAATCAAATTTAATTAAATTGTAGTTAAAATACAAATAGATAACTATGTCATCCTCTATTCAGTTGATTGGAAATCAAATTGAAAGCATCTTGGAACATGTAACTATTAACATGAGAGAGATTAAGTGAAATGAAAATGGATGTGACTGACATTCACATTGAAACTGTTGAGCAATGAAGTAAATAATGTCATGATCCCCAAAGTTGGGAAAGAAATTATTACTGAAAACTATTAAGAATCAATTGAAATGAATCATATATCCCTTATGATTGGATTCAAAATCCAAAAATAATTAAACATAGGAATCTATATATTCATAACATTGGAATTGAATTACAAGCCCTCAACATTGGAAGTGAAATTGTAAACCCTTTATAGTAAATTTTAAATATTAGAACTAATAGATTTAAATGAATGGTACATCAATTACCACATATCGACTCCAAATTGATGGAAGAAACCATAATGGGAAGGAATTAGAGGATATTATGTGTCTGAATCCATGCAAAAGAAGGCTTGTTTTTTATTAAGGAAAACATGTTTTAAAGGGTACCTGAAACCCTTTACACATCAAAATATTTTCAATGGAGCTCGAACAAAAGATACAACAGACCAGAGGTGGAATAGGTCATCAACCAAAATAAGGTGACTAGGGTGGCCTCACAAATAACACAATACACTTCTACCACTAAATAAAACTCAATAAAACCATTTAGGACCCTTTAGTCCCAAAAGAGTGAGATTGAAGAAGTCAATTAGGGGACTGTTGGGAACGTTTGTATTTTTTTCCTTTAACCTTTGTCCAACCTTTCTCTACTAGAGAAACCTCCTTCTCCCAAACCAAAGCATTGACATCTGACCCAACTAGAGAAACAGGAAAAACCAAAACAGAAAAGATGCCCACAAGAACCTGACCCATAGAGGGAGGAATAACCGTGGCAACCCCATCCAACAACATATCAGTAGCTTGGTTAGATAGGGAAGAGCTATAAGCACCATCAATAACCACAATTGCAAGGGAATCCATAGGAGCAAAGTCTTTAAGGATAGAGTAATGTTGAACCAAAGGCCTAGACCACCAAGAAGGTCTTTTCTTTGATTTCCTCAATTCCACAGAAGAAGGCTTGTTGAATGGATTTGTGATGAGAAATATAGACTCGTGAAGGGAAACTAAGGTGACTTGGTGCATAGTAAATCCAATTTCATGTTATAAAGTAAGGTGGCTACTAGAAGTATTGGTGATGAGGGTGATCCATTGAAGAAGCACAAAACATCATTCATAATCTAAAACTAACAATTTTAAATGAATTTTTTTTAAAAAGTGAACCCTTAATTGTCAACATAAGGAATTCAAATGGTCCACCTATGCTAAAGAAACATACATTTCGAAATGAATTTGGAATATTTTAACATTAACATTGAAACCTATGAGCATATAACTTATAGAAGCCTTGATCTATAGCATTAATAAATAACACAACTTATAAAAGCCTTGATCTATAAGCATTAATAAAATGGAACCCAAAATGCATAATGTGAAACCCTTGAACCAATAAAATGTGAACAAATTTTGAAAAAAACCAAATCAATTAAATTTGAACTAAAACAATAGATAATATTTTAAACCCTAAATGTATATGCATTAAGAACCACTCCAAACCTTGAATAGTAAACAATAAACCCTTGATCTATAGCATTGCAATTGAAATTGAAATTTGATAACACTACATATGAAACTCTCCAACCAATTTAATGCAATCAATTGTATATCTCTTGGGAAGCAAAATGGCTTCACAAAAGTAGATAACTTATGAGCTCGTAGCTCCCAGCATGTGATTGAAATTGCAAACATATAATACACTACTTATAGTTGACAACCTAGAACTAATAATGTTGAATTGGAATTGGAGAAAAATAAATACCATTTGAAAGACTTAAAACTCTAAATATTAGAATTCAGAGTAATATTGCATAGGCTTGTGACAAATTTTGGAGGACTACTCAAAGTAGTACAAAAGACTTGCAACAAAACATATTTGTCTAGAAAAATTCAATATTACTTTTAGTAATCCTTCAAAGATAACAATCAAAGGCATGATATATTAAACTAAAATCCTCAACACAAAATGTGAAACCCTCAAACCAATAAAACATAATAAATAATAAAAACTAGACAATGTTTTAAACTCTTTAGTCCATGGCAAGGAGGAGTTGTCAGACAATCTAACTGTCATCCAAGATTGTATACAGAAGGAAGGATATAATGAGAGTAATAGGGAGGCTGATTTGTTGATCTTGTCTGATCTTCATAACATCATCAATAGGGAGGAAAAGTTCTGGAGGCAAAAATCTTGAATCTCTTGGCTTAAGGATGGAGACTGGGACACAAAGTTCTTTCATCTCTCCACCCTAAAACATAGGGCTAACAACAAGTTCTCTAGAATCAGGAAGGGGCAGGTGTTGTTGTCTGAAGATCCAGTTATCTCGGCTGAAGCAGTATCCTTTTTCTCGTCTCTTCTCTCCGTGGACCCCCTGCTTTCCAAGGTGGATCAAGAGGATATCATCTCTTGTATTCCTCAGATTATTCAACCCCACCATAACAAACTTCTCTATGCTATTCCTAATTCTCTAGAAGTTAGAGAGGCCCTTTTCTCCCTACCTGGTGACAAATCACCTGGTCCAGACGGGTTTCCCACCTTTTTCTTCCAAATGTACTGGCCGGTGGTCATGGGGGATGTGGTTAAGGCAGTTCAGGATTTCTTCGGAGGTAGATGTATTCTTAAGGAGATTAATTCAACCTTCTTGGTTCTCATCCCTAAATCCCCAGGGGCTGACTCTTTAGACCAATTCAGGCCCATCATTTTGTGCAACTCTTTCTACAAGATCATCTCTAAAGTTCTCACTTCCAGAATGCTTAAAACCCTGCATCTGATCATTTCACAACAACAATCGGGCTTTTTTCCTGGGAGACAAATCTTGGATTCGGTGTTGATGGTTCATGAGGTAATTCATTCTTTAGAAGCTTCCAAGCGGGAAGGCATGTTGCTCAAACTGGATCTTTCAAAAGCCTATGATGAGGTGGACTGGTCCTTTCTTGGAAAGGTCCTTCAGGCCTTTGGTTTTCACAATAAAGTGTGTAAACTCATTTCTCAATTGGTGTCTACCTCCTCTCTTGTTGTTCTGATTAATGGAGCCCCCTCTGAGTTCTTTAAACCTTGTAGAGGTCTCGGGCAGGGAGACCCCCTATCACCTATCCTCTTCATTATTTTAGCTGACTGCATTGGGAGGCTTATTGAACGTAAAAAGTCTGATGGAAGTCTTATTAGGATTAAGCCTTCTTTGAGAAATGACCCCTTCACTCACCAGCAATTTGTGGATGACACTATTATGGGGGGGGAAGCTTCTGTGAAAGAAGCTAAGACATTGAAAGAGGTTCTTGATACTTACTCCAGAGGGAGTGGTCAGCTGATTAACTGGAACAAAAGCTTGACCTTCTTTGTTAACACCCCTGAAGTAAGACAAAGGAAAATTTCCAGAATCCTTGGTTGTGGGGTGGGCTCTCTCCCTTCATCCTATCTAGGTCTCCCCTTGGGCTCTTCTCCCCCTGACTCTTTCTGAAATGGTATTCTGGAAAAATTCAACAAGAAGATGGTTGGATGGAAGGGTGCCTCTCTCAGCTAGGCTGGGAAATGTCTACTGGTAAAATCCACTCTTCAGAACCTTCCCATTTATGCTCTGAGCCTTTTTGGAATTCATGTGAAATTTGCAGAGAAAATGGAGAAAATCCAAAGAGACTTTCTATGGACTGGACTTGAAGGAAAGAAAAGCTACCCTCTTGTTGCCTGGGAGAAGGTCTACCTCCCCAAGAGGTATGGAGGTTTGGGCATCAAAAAGCTTACCCATCTCAATAAGGCACTTCTTGTGAAACAAATTTGGCGTATCTTCAATAACACTAGTGAATGGAGAGACATTGTGGAAAATAAATACCTCAGAAGACCCTCTCTTCATTTTACTTTATTCAATGAGGACATCCCTAAAGGGTCAACAATTTGGAATGTCATCCTGAAGGCTAGGAACCTGGCTAAGGCAAGGGTCTCTTGGAAACTTGGCAATGGGGAGGATATTCAATTTTGGTCTGACAGGTGGTTATGTCAAGGCCCACTTTCTAGCAACCCAGTTTGTGAGAGATGGGTGCAAGTTTGTACGGAGTTATATGGGTCTAAAGTAAGAAATTATTGGGTTGGTCAGGAATGGAGAGACCTTTCCCTCATTTCCAAGGACTTGAAACCAATAATGACTATGCTTAATGCTTTGATCCCTAGTAATAATAAGGATGAGCTGGTCTAGAGGGATAATCCCAATGGAAGTTATTCTGTTGCTTCTGGCTACAACTCTCTCTGGGGCTTAAAGGAGAAACCCCCTTGGGTGGATGCCTGGCTCACGGGCCTCACCCCTAAGATCAACATATTTTATTGGCTGGCCCTTCAGAACAAAATCCTAATGCAAGATAACCTTAAGAAGAGAGGCCATGTTATGCCCAGCAGATGCCCGCTCTATAAAAACCAATCTGAGTCGGGAAATCATATCTTCATTCAATGTGACTTTGCTAGGGAGGTGTGGAATTCTCTTAATCGGGAAATGGAGATTCTCTAGTGCTGGCCGGATAACCTCATCGACTTTTTTAGTCATTAAAAAAGCCTCTGTAAAATTGCTAGCCGGCAGGATAACTATGTCTGGTTTTTGCCTCACTTCTGTTGGAGTATTTGGAAGGAAAGGAAAAATAGAATTTTCAGGGACAGAGAGGAGCCGGCAATAATTCTGGGAAGGAAGATTTTGAAAAACATAAAAGAAAACCTTCAAGTAATGAAGGAGGGGGAAGTTGATATAGGGGATGTTGGTGTTTGAAAATGTTACCCATTTCCAATTACCCCGATGAGAACAAAACATATCTAGGGGTAGCTAACTCCCATTATCAACACATCCATTCAGACACCGAGCCAACTATAAGGCTATACTCCTTCTGTACTTCAAGCTTTGTAAAACCTAGGCGGGTAGACCTATAGATTCTTTATATGGTACCAGTTGTCAAAGCATATACTGAATCTAATATGAAGCAGATAAAACCCTTATTTCTCTTGATAACTCATGAAATAACATCAATCTACAGTAGCTGAATGCAGATCTAGGAACCTCATAAGCTGAGTGAGGGCATTCTATTATAGCTCTTCAACATGAAAAGGAAAAACATTGATTATTGATGTTGATGTTCAACAAATCCTTAACCATGCAGCAAAACCTAATGATCATGTAACTGATCAGTGCCTAATCCATTGGGCAATTTCATGAATCCAAAACATACATTTGTGACATCAGGACATATTCTGTATACCCAGACATCAGATCTATCTAATCACCTTGTGATTCAGACATCGATGTTCACTCAAATCTCATTGTCACAAAATATCCTTCTCAACATAACCAGTAACCCTGTCAAACACATTAAGAATTTACTTGGCACTTTGTTCCAACAGCAAAATATATCAAACATACAACCTTAAGGGGAAGCAAATTGATCTTAGCTCTTCATTCTAGGACCACATAAGACTATAGATTACTGAGATAGGAGACGAGAACCAGAATGAAACTAATGAAATGCTTGCTCATATGTATTCATTTCCTTGAAACAATACAATCAAATGCATGAAATTAAAACATGAAACAACCTAATGTCTCAAAACTATCTGTATTATCTTTACACTTGCTGTTCATATAAGAGAAAATGTTGAAGAATGAAGGTGGAATTACAGTTCTAGATCCAATGAAGTGGTCTCACAGAATGACTGCAAATTTCCAACCCACAAAGGTTTCTCAGTCACAAAAAACTGGAACCCCTCAAATGGAAGAAACAAAGAATAATATAGCAAGGAGATGAATTCCCGAATCTGATCTTTACTTGACATGTGTCCACTTGAAATTCAATCTTCTGGCAACTGAAAACTTCATCCTTCCTTCTCCATATTGATCTAATTTGATTTCATCATTGCCTTGTAACTGATTTGCAAAATATCCCCTCCTGAATGATGAAATCCCTTATTTGCTAAAAATCTAATTTGCATCAAAATGCTGATAAAACTTGCTTTAACTGACTCAGAGATACCCCTAGCTGAATTCTCCTTGTCTTTTACGCATATTCAAGCTATTAACTTGCCAAAAATCACAACTGAACTTCCTGGTCTGAAAACGGTTGCAATTCAGGTACCTGAAAGAAAACCTCCTGTAGCTTAAACTGGCTACTACATGTGCAAAAACTGACTCCGAAATTAGATAGTTCATCTTCTCCCAATTCTGGCGATATATAACATCGCTTATCTGGCCTCTCGGAAACCTCCTGAAAGTCATTTTGAAAATGACTCCTCTGCTAGAAAGTTCAAGCTTGCACTCAAGACATTTTCAAAAATTTAAAGATTTCTAAAGTTTAAACTTTAGAAAAGAGCCTCATTTGAATTTTAAAAAAGATGCACGTCAACTATTTTTTTATTTAAAAAAAATATATATATATTATTATTTTTTATTCTTTAATATTGCCCTCTCCTTCAATCCGGGTCAACCTTCAGTTGACCAGCCTTTCTGCCACGTGGCAGTCTCTGATTGGCCAATCATTATTCTCAGATGCCACATCAGCATCGGAAGGACCTAGTGCCACGTGTCGAGAATGCGCTTCCTCGCATTACTTAAATCCCTACAACTCTATATTGCGGGGATGTGCGGACCGTCGGATCTCGCCACATGGCAAAATCCTGTGTCTCCGTCTTGATCTACTCGTTCTCGCCATATCATCATTCCCGGGACTGAGATCACCATGTCATCGCACCTAGGACCCAGCGCCACATGGCGCAATCCTGCTTTCTTGCTTTATTTATCCAGCGAGCACCTTGTTAATGTGGGAATGCGAATGTCGTTGATTCTGGCCACATGTCAAAATTTTGTTGCATCTCCATTCCTAGCACCACATCAGCTTGTTTGCTTTTTCATTTAAAACATTACTTTTCCTTTCCTCTAGTTGACGTCTTCTGCAGGCCCTCTGTGCAAGCCTGGCTTCCAAAAGCCTTTTACTTTAAGACAAGTAGTTATTTGAGTCATCTTCTATTTAAACAGCTAAATATAACTTTTCCCACCCAATGTGGGATATATGACTTTGCACCTTTTTTAGATGCGTGAGAGCTCTTTTCTACTTAGCATGTGGAATTTCTTTTATGCTGCGGCTTTTCTTGGACTGTGATGTTTTTTCCTTGTTTGCATGGGTTGCCGAATGTACTGCGACTTTTTATTTACTGTTTCTCTTTCTTCATTTCTATTGCGTTAACATTGGTGCTGACTGTAGATTTCTTTGGATGCGTGAACCTCTGCTTTTTAAAAATGCTATTCACTAGCACTGACTGTAGGTTGTTCCTTTTATGCCTTGATATGCACGTTTTCCCCTTGATGTAGCTTGCATTCTTCCTCATGTGTCAAAATGTGGACACCAACATTTAAAAATGAGGGATTTCCTTTGTCATAAAGTTGTTCCTTCCTCCAAAAACGTGGATTTTCTCCTCCTCTACCATGAAGAAACACAAATCTGTCGTAGACTGCCCCTGCTATTGACTCCCCTGTACATAAACCCCTCTACAATTTCAGTGGTGAATTATTCTTATGAGGTAAGAGAAGCTTTGAAAGGTGTTCATCTACTATACAGAATGTGTTTGATGATGTGGAATTTGGAGCAAACTTAAATTCATGCATTTAAATGCCATGAACAAACTATTCTCAAATCTTTTTTTATCATTTTTTTTTTAAACAGTTTTGGCAAGGCTGCAGCTTGTGCTTGTCACTGAAATTTACACCATGGGAGAAAAGGAAGTTTAATCCATGTGAGCAATATATGGTGAGTATAGAGACTATATATTTTAAGAAGCTTTCATGCGTTGCTTTCAAACATATTCCCTCTTAACAAATGGGGACTCCTTCAAACTTGGTGTCTCTGCTGCCGCTTCCATGAAAAAGTTGTTGCCTCCTCTTGCTTTCCACAGACATTCAAAGCTTTCCTCTTATTGCTGTTTTGAAAAGAATGTTTTCAATTTTTAACAGCAAAGTGTTCATTTTAATTTAGTTTTTCGTACTTTCATAGCTGCGGCTTCCTCCATTTTCAACATGGAACTTTCTTCTTAATGAGCT
Source organism: Cupressus sempervirens (assembly GCA_028749045.1). Classification (NCBI taxonomy): domain Eukaryota; kingdom Viridiplantae; phylum Streptophyta; class Pinopsida; order Cupressales; family Cupressaceae; genus Cupressus; species Cupressus sempervirens. Next base: position 726,965,691 of record CM053786.1, on the reverse strand, counting down.
ATGAAACTTAAAAGCTAATATGTTTCGAACACATATTTTACAAAGCTCTTGGACTCTCCCAATACATGATCCTTTATTTTATTTTATTCTTTGCATAACTCCTCGTTGTGCCTTCCTTAGTAACTTATAACCTTCAATAAAATTTCCAATTTTTTGCAAATGATACAGCAATCCTCAATATAGAGCATACGGATTTAATTTTTCATACTAGCTTGTAATATTTTCCAAGCCATTCATTGATGCTCACCTACAAACTATGAATTTGTATCTGGAGGCCCGCTAGCTGGGCTTAAAAACTAACTCAATCAAATAGTCAGGCCACAAAAATTGTCACGAGTGTTCAATCCTACACACTCTATCATATTGCAAATTTTCAGCCCATGATGAACTCTAAGTCAAGAGATTTTAATTGCCGAACATCGATACTTCAAATATCCTACAAGCAAACAGTGTTAAAAACATAAACTGGGAAGAGAATATAATTCTATGGTTTGGGCTTATGAAAAATCCCAGGATGCATTTGACAAATTTCCAAAAATAGGCAATTGGAAATTTTAACTAGGAAATGTGTCAAAAAGTGGTTTTTGGCAAATGTACAGACATATGAAAGTATGCAAATGGATTTGTTATGACTTGGGAGCTGGCATACTTCAAGGATTTTTAGGAGACAACACAATGATATAATCCATTTAGGTTCACCAATCATAGGATCAAAGTTATAATGTGTCGAACATGGGTATGGATCAATCTGGATATCTTAGCCGTAACAAAACAATGCAAACAAGGTTTTTAACCATGTTAGTAGACTGATCAAATGGATTCGTCATGATCTCAAAATTGGAACATATGAAATGTCTAACCCCTAGAACACAATGCAAAAAGATTTTTTTCATTTGGGTCAACTGGGTCAAAGATATGATGGTCAAATAGGGCTTCCCAGAATTGTGAACAACTACACAAATGTACAAAACAGTAAATGACCAATTTTGAGGGGTTCGAAACCTAGTCAAAAAGATTCAAAATGACTTGAAAACTGAAAAATAGGTTCTTTGTTATGGATGCTAAACACTCCCAAAGTGGCTAGTCATGAGACATTGTTGGGTAAAAGATATTCAAATGCAAACTGGGCCTCTGATCGTTATTTGACACGGGCAGAATTGCAATTTTTGACACTAGCTCAAAATGGGACTTCCAAGAATGGTTCGAAATGTCAGTTTAACTTCATAGAACACATAGACACACTAAATGAAAGGTGTTAGAAACATTAAACACCTCTTAGGCCTCAGACTGACAACCAAGTTCAATCTCATTTAAAAGCATTTAAGGGCTTAATTTTCTCAATGGACGCTCAAAATTGACCATGCAATTTTTAGCACCAATAGGGGACAGGAAGACGGTTAAAGAAAAAGACAAGGATCCCAAAAGACAGGATGCCAGATGGATTCTACCCCCGGAAGGATGGTCAAAATCCAACTTTGATGGTGCTTCTAAGGGCAACCCTGGCCCCTTTGGAAGCGGTGGAATTATTAGAAACAATTTTGGGGAGGGGATTGTGGCTTTTTCTCTCCTGCTTGGAACCCAGACCAAACCATTTGGCCAAAGCCAGAGCTGCGTGCAGTGTGGTAAAGCTAGCTTTTGAAGCTGGAGTTTCCAAACTTTGGCTTGAAGGGGACTCCAAAAACATAATTAACAATATTAATGGTATCTCCCCTCCCTCGTGGTTGATTGCAAATATAATCGATGAGACACGTGCAGCCCTCACAAAATTTGAGAAGGTCCACATCACTCATGTGTTTAGAGAGGCAAACCCGGTTGCTAACTGGTTCGCTAACAAAGGGGTGGGAGCAGACAAAGAGATGATCTAGCACTCCGAAAAAGATATTTTGATGGAAGCTAAGTCACTAATCGAGCTGGAGAAAATCCACAGAAGTACGGGTCAATCTAACTGTAATCATGTTTAATAAAGAAAGAATGGAGGTTGGTATGAGCAATAATATGCTTCTTGGTTTTCGTAATCTCAAGGGATTTTCTCTATCTTTTCGACACGTTTGGAGGATCGTCATTATTTTTATCCGCTATTGCATCAGAGAGACGAATGATCACGAACCCAACAATAGAAACAGAGCCAAAATCTTGACTGGAGAAAGGAGCAGAAAGGAGCCGGTGAGTGAAGTGGAGAAGTTGAAGAATATGGGCAAAGTCTGGAAAATTTTGAAAAAGGGCGAGGTTGCGAATTTTTTTGAGAAACTCCATGGTTTTGACCCTGAGGTCACCAACAGCATGGTGAACTCATGGAACAATGGCAAAGTCAAGGTGAACGGGGTTTCTTTCCAAATCACAGAGGAGGTGGTTGCGGAGGTCACCGGTATCCCTATAGAGGGTTTCAAATTCTACAAGGACAAGAAACTCTCGTCCAATGCAGTCAAGGAGTTTGTGAAAAATGTTGTAGAGATGAACAAGTTGGAAAAGAAAGAGTCCTTCTATGTGACGGAGACTATAAAGAATTTTTGGAGGTATGTTTTATATGCCCTCATTGATTATGTTACCCTGGACCCAAGGTTTGATCGGGTCAAAACTCACCATTTTGTGATTTTAAATCATTTTCGCCATAAGAAAAGAATTTCCATTCCCTTTTACCTTCTCACTTCTATGAACAAGGAAATTTCTAGTTTCAAGAAGAAAGCCACTGCTAACCCTGCTTTGCATGAGGGCTTATTGCTCCTCATCCATGAGCATTTCAAAGCTCAGTCTATATGCAAGAACCCTCCTCAAGTTGAGGATGTTGAAGAAGGTAGCTCCAGCTTTTCCTCTGACTCTGATGACATTGAGAGCATTAGCTCAGAGGAGAAGAATGTTTCCTTAGGAAAGAAGAAAAAAGGTCAAGCCAGGAAACTGTCAACTGCTACAACTCCCAACAGGAAAAGCCCTAGGGATCACTGCCAAGCTCAAGGAAAAGAGGGTCATGCTGAGGAGGAGGAAATGGATACGGAAGATTCTGACAAAGTGTCGGAGGAGGAGTTGGAAGAGGAGAAACCTAGGAAAAAATGGAAGAGGGAGGTTGTGAGAGTTGAGGAGACTAGAAATCAGAGGGTGGATGCTATTCCTCCTCCCCTCTCCCCTGTCCAGTCTCAGCCTCCTTTGGAGGAAAAAGTGAATGTCATCACTGGTGAGAATGAGGGGGAAGTGCAAGTCAAAAATAGGATAAAGGCCTGGAAAAACTTCAATGTGAGGACTGCTACTATGGGGATTTTTAGGGAACCTATGAACCCTGAAATCCTAATGGACAACCTGGAGCAGCCTAGGCTCAATGAGCTCATAGACCCAGCTATCCTAGCCATCTTAGACAACGCAAGGGAGACTGGAATGAACCTTCTGAATAATGCCCGCAGTAGTATGATGGACAACTTCAGATCAATCAAATGGCTCTTCCATGAGCTGGAGGAAGTTAGAGAAAGGGTATCCCAGATGGAAAGCATAAAGAATAAGACAGGTAATGACAAACAGGAGGACCAGGATAGCAAAGAAAGCTTAAATGAAAGGAGATTAAGAAATCTTGAAAACTACAACCACAACCTGGCAAGTCAGATAATTTCTCTCCTAAGTTCGATTAATGACAACATCCAATCCCTTGCTGGAAAACTTAAGGACAAGGGCTTGTTGGTGGAGGAGGGAGGACAGAACAGGGAAAAGGCCAAGCCGGATGATGACAAGGCCACAATCAACACTCTCACCAGTATGGACCAGGGCATGGAGAAGGTCCAAGATCAAATGGCTAAGGAGCAGCAAAAAATAGTTGAGGCAGTTAAGACTATGCAGGAAATGGAGAAGATAACTGAAGACTAGTTTTCTTGTCTTTTGTCTTTTAGTCTTCCTGGCTTTTGGCTTTTCGACAGGCTTTTTGTAGTTTGTTCTAGTTTGTTTGTTTTTTGGCCTTTTTGTGGGCCTTTGTTTTGGGTTGGGCCTCTGGGCTTTTTTTTTTCAGTTGTTGGACCTCTATTTTGGTTGGGCCTCTTTGGCTTATTATCAGCTTTGTTTCTGTAAAACTTATGGGTTTTAGGATCCCTTAAAACTTGTTTATCTTATCAAAAACATTGGATTTGAAATAGCAAACATGTAATACAATGATATTGACAACATAAAATGGAATTTGAAATCATCTACACTATAGTGAAGCAAAATACAGACTTATATGATTGTGGAATATTATAGACAATCACATTGAAACCACCAAGTAGATAATTTATTAAACCTTTGTTCTATTACATCACCAGAATCTAAGTTAGTGTAATGGCTAGAAAAGATTAAATGAATTCAACAACTACAGAAGTATAAAACAAATATTAATTAGTGCTAACTCCCAAAATAGGAGTTTAATTACAAAGAATCTACATCAACTAATTTGACTACTTTAAACAATAATTGTATTATATCAAATTGACTTATATAAATAGTAAATATATTGTAAATTTAAAACCATGAATCCCTAACATTGTCAGTGAAATTGATAACATTTTTACAATACAAATGAAGCACTATAACAACATCTTCCATGCACTATCCCCTTCTCAATCAACAACATTGGAATTGAACTTAAGAACCCTTAACGAAAAATTTGAAACCCTTAACAACAAATTTGACATGCAAGGAGGCCCAAAATAACCCACAAAAACCTCTTTAATGCAAATCATAAGAACTTGTGAAACCTAAGTTGTCATAAATGTTTTATATAGTTAAAGTGAAAATGCCAAATATCGCTTAACCATGAACCAGATAGCTTACAAAACACTTAATTATAGTTCCTCTTGCGACCCATTTACATTCGTACAAGAACCTACCAACATGAAAGCTTGAAAAACCCTTAAACCCCATTATTTTTTGTTATAAAAAAGAACAAAAACTATAAAAATAATGACTATAAAAATAGAGATAATCATAATAGGAGGTCAAAAATTAATAGGGATGCTTCACAACCAAATACAATTGAACTTTCTTCATTGAAAACATGATATGAAAACTAGAACATACGAGTTTGATTCCCTTGAAGATAATATGTTTTGATTAAGTGAAAAAATAAGATTTTCTTGAAGGTAATGCTATTAATGAACATAGTAAATCATGTTCAAAAATGCAATGCAATGCACATAATTTATTTCAAACCAAACAAGTGCAAAACAACAAACAATGGAGGAATGTGTGAGCAAAACAACCAAAGAAACCAAAAGAGGCAAAACATGAAAAACTAACACTTTTAAATGGGCATAATGGAGAGAGGTAGTCTAGTGAGAAGAATTATCATCACATCCTTCAAAGACGGAATGGTATGCATCCTCTCATAGCCACAACTCCTCTTCATCTACCTCCTTCACCTCAAAATCTCATTTATCATGAAGAAATGGATAGGTTTGGCCTACAACCACAAGACATAGAAAAAAAAAACAAGACAATAGTTAGTAGTTGTAGGCAACTAAAAAATAGGAAACAAAAAACCTTTTTAAAAAGGAAAAAACTATGCATATGCATGCAAAGTTGAAGAGGAATGTGTTTCATTTGCAAGCAATTAATGGAAGCATTCATCTTTGCAGGGATCTCTGCCAAGCACATTTGGGCTCCCAACTAATTAAACACTCCATAATAGATGGGAGTAAAAGGAATATTAGGTGTCTTGATCTCTAGAGAAGAAGGTGTATTAAAAGGAATTGAGATGGGAAATACAATTCGAACAAGGGAAGGTGACTTGACACAGTAAATGTAGTTGCATGTTACAACATATGGTGGCTACAAGAAGTATAGGCAGTCAAGGTGGTGGATAGTGTGGAGAATCGAATAATAATCATGTGTTCATTGTATCCTATACCCAAGATAATACTCCTACGATTGCATTAGGAACCGTGCAGGTCCTTGTCAAGATTTCAAAATGCCCAATTTCACTTATGCTACGCCAATCATCTACAAACACATGACAAACCCTTTCCAAAAGGGTTCAACTTTTGATTTTGGATTGCCAACTAGGCTAACTATAGTGGAAAATTAAAAAAGTGTTTATAGGGTCCAAGTGTACCCTTGATGTTTGGGCACACACGTTCAGGCTCCTCTCCCCTAGCACAATTTGATTCCTTAATTTTATTGTTTTGAATAGTTTTTGGGGCTTCAAATTCAAAGGTTCATTTTTTCATGGTTTTAAACATAATGTTTGCATATATAATCAATTTTTAAAGTTCAAGTTAGCATTTGAGAGATATTGAAGTATAGACACCATTATTTTCTTAATTTGATGAGAATTATGATGTGGGTACTTGTTTGATCACTCATTGGCGTCTAAGATTTGGGGTATGAGTGAGAGTGCATCCAAAAAACCAAGAGGCAAAATTGTGAGAGAGTTTATTTTTTGATATGATATCTATGATGTTGTAGCAATTATTAGATTTATCACTTCTTGGTACAAATTTCTAGGCTTTTTTCTAAGTTAGATGTTGACAGTGATAGATACATAGGTTGTCTTCAATTTGAAACTAGACATATTTTTGGACATAAATTCTTGTATGGGTGATTTTTGAGTGCAAGTACAACATTGATAATGATTGTGGTGTTATACAAGTATACTTTTCAATTGCATGGCGTAATTATATTTGTCGTTGTTAGGTTTGATGTTAGGAGGTTGTTCTTATATTCTTGATACTTGTCTTGGTTCCTTGAATGTGGTGCTTGGTTTTGAACATGTTGGAAAATCAAAATTAAACACCATAACCTGGGTACAGATGACGATGACATTTTGTACATGGTTTTTTTATTGATTTTTCTACGAATCCCCCAATATTTTTTTTTTCTTTTATGTATTATGTTTGATAACTTTGTAACCTATTCTAGCACACCAAAATATGGGGAAAAGGTTGTTTAAAAGGGCTTGCCTTTGTCAAACATAGCTTATGAATCAATGTTAAAAATGAAATGAAATTACACGAGGGAAGTACGCAAAAAGGTAAATGTTTGATTCACCTTGCACAAATCTCATGGATAGATTTAGAAATACCTTGCACCCATGAAACATACTTGGATGTACTTAAAATTTAGGAGTTAACCTTGGATTGTAATGTAGATCAAGGATTCCCCACAAATGCATAGATCTATGAAAACCACTACTACATCTTGAATGTAGATATAATTAGCACTCGCTTGCAAAGAGAATGTGAACATAAGGAAGTGCCTTCTTACTTGATTGAAAATTCCTCTATTTGGCCATCATGGGAGAAACTTGGAGAAGATTACCTTTGACCTGAATGATCTTGAAGAATTGGAGACATGGAGAAACTTGATCTTAGGTGCTTGCCTTCAAATATTGAATATGATTGCGTAATTGCTCTTGATTTCTTGAAAACTTGATGGTAAATGCTTGCACATGATAATGAATCTCAAAATGAAGAGAGATAGGGGGTTTTAATAAGTTTAAACCATCATTTTGGATTCAATAATTGTCCAAGCTAACCATGGTATTAAATAAAATATTTATTAATTTAACTAATAATATTATTTAGAGTTTATTATTAAAATGAAACTCTTAAATAATAATTATTAAATTAAATAAATATAATTACGTCAAAATTCAAACTTTAATTAATTCTTTAATTTAATTAATTTCTCAATTAATTAAATATAATTAAATATTGAATTTTATTTATAAAATGTATATTAAATTATCTTTTAATTTGATTTAATTATAACTGAAAATCACAATAGACCCACAAGACTAAATATGACAACTCAACTGAAGAAAAATAACATAATCAAACTCTAGGGTCAAAATCATGAATTCACGTCACTTGACGAATTCAAATAAACAACTCATATACTTGTTCTACTTTCTAGGACAATTGGCTTAGGTTAGGGTTTGGACTCAAGAATTATCCCCCCACTTATACCATTGATATATTGCGATAGGGCACGCTCATCCTAACAATTCAGGAAAGTCGATGCCTGGTACTTGCAATTTGCATAAAATCCTTGCATGTACATACACATATAATCTAAACTAAACAGGCAATAGTGAGGAGTGGTGTGTCATGTAGATCCTGACTAGTAGGTGACTATGACCTATAAAGTAAAACATATAGGTACACCATACACATGTAAGTATGGGGTAAGTATCCATAGAAACTGCATATAAATAGTCCATCTAACTAATCATCATGAGATAACTGAAATCATTGTATGAGCATACATGTATCATCATAGAAATAATCCTAAACACATGAAATAACTAAGTAACTCATCACATATAAATCACTAAGTATGAAACAACATCTAATCAAATATGATAACCATGTACCAATAATCATAAAACTGACCTAAAAGAATTCCTCAAAACAATCTAAAAACTAAATTAGAGGTAGGCATTACACTAATATAGGGGCTTGTCGAAATGTGGACCCTAATTCTCTAAGATATGATGTCATTTATTTACCTTGGAGAATGGACCATAATCTGGGCATAGTGTAGGGAGAGGTGAAAAGATACCATGGGTGCTAACTTTCTAAGATGATACATGCCCTTAATTACTAAGCAAGAGGTGCCCACTTAATTTCATTTGGTATAAAAAGATAATCATATGAAATAAATTAAAAGGACTACGTTATGATAAAATGTAAAGTTTCCAATATTGTAGAGGTAATCACACATTATATTATTTAAGTGATGTTACTTTAGCATCCAATGACATTAGAAGCAATACAAAATTAAATGTTCAAGTGAGAGTTGCAAAAAAAAATTTTAAACACTATATTTTTCTACAAAACTATCCATATCTTCTTAAATAGTCTTCAGAATTATCAGAAAAAGGATAATTACAAGATATGAATTTAAAAATAATTAATATGTTACTTTCTTTGAAAATAATTTGGCATTTCTTTGGGAAAAAAAAGGTGCAGTGAAACAAAACATGTAGGGGAGCACTAATAGTTGTTATAACTAGCTTTGCAATCACATATCCTAAATGATACATTAGATTTTTGATATTTTTGTTTTCACATGTGACTTGATAGCTTATAGCTATTGTTTTGACTTCTCAGTAGTAATACCCTACAATACGAAATGTGTTGCCCTTGAAATGTGTTATGCACACAAAGGTAGCCTACTACCTACTTAAAAATGCCCAATAACTTTGCACTACAACTTGTCATCTAAAAAATGATGATATTTATCCACAAATGTCTAATAGATGTGTACTATCGATACTAAAAATGTTGCGCAATTCATCCAATTAAAGTTTACAAATTCTAACTGATTGAAACACATATAAACAGCTATCAATAAAAAGTGTAAAACATATTAATAAACTTTAATATTACAACATTAAGCTATTTCAATGTAGTAATTAAAATTTTTCAGAAAAAAATATACAATTTAGTTTACCCTACCACAACTCATACCAACAAAAACTGGAAATAAATCCTTTAGGTCAACACCAAATCAAACATTTTAAGATTCTACATGACTTGTATATTATTATATTCTCTAGGCTGAGAAAAGATTCCTTGTAAAACTAAAAACTAAAAATTGCCAACTTCAGAAGGCACTGGCTAAATAGTCGAATATTTGCACCGCCTTACCTAGCCAATGTCGTTAGTTACCGTCTATTCCCCATCTCCATTTCTGACACTCTTATAAAAAATTTAAAACATATTTATGCCCATTCCATCGCTGTACAAATGGTACTTTGGTCATTTCCAAGTTTATGTTGACTCTTGGGAATGGTAAGGAAATCGCAGTTTTAAATTAAAAATTGAAATCATATAATGTTTATTCAATATGCAGTAAAGTTTAAAATTTATGTTAAAATAATTATTTTAGATCAAAATTTTCTATCTAACATAATCATATGAAGAGGATGTAAATATGTTATGTAATAATAATAATAATAATAATAATAATAATAATAATAATAATAATAATAATAATATAAAGAGAAATGTAAATTTAAACGAAATTAAAAATAATTTTGAATATACTTGAATAATTATTTTTTAAATAGATGTGTTTAGATCAAAATTTTCTATCTAATATTGGTATTATTATACTATGTAATAATAGTATGAAGGGGATGTAAATATGTTATGTAATAATATGAAGAAAAATAGAAATTTAAATGAAGTTAAAAATAATTTTGAATACAAAATGTTTATTGATTTCAATTTTTTTTTTAAATAAATGTGTTTGTAATAAATTAAAGATTTTTAAATCTTATAATAAAAGGTTACTGAATTTAAAATTGATCTTAATATTTTTTGAGCAACAAGTGTTACAATCTATTAAATATAAATTTGTTCATTTGTTAAGAATTTAAAATTTGATGTGTTTGTTTGTGTATTTAGTTTGTATATATTTTTTAGTGTTATATTATAATTGTTAATATGTTATAAGAGAACATATTATATTAAGTACCAATTAAAATGTACAAATACAAATGATTCTACAAAGTCTCTATATGTTTTCTAAATAAGTATAGATCCAACTACCATTTAATTTTTTAGGTAAGCATTCCTATAGACATGATGACTTATTGTAAAATCTCTTTGAAGTGTGATAATATTTCACAAGATCAACCACATTAAATTATCTATAGAAATCCAAATACTAAGGAAGAGAGTTTGTTATAAAACAATGAGTATGAAAAGGAATAGAGGTTGCCTAGATAATTGTCTTCAATTGGGTATTATGTTTAGGCATCTTTGCATAATATAAGATTTACAAATAAGATTTTTATTTCAACCATATTACAATTTATATTTCAAAAATAGTATTTTAGTAAATATATTATTTGTTTTGTGGGAGTGTAAAAAGGGATAGAGATTAGATATAAGTAGATGATGTCTTGATAGAAACAAAAGTTAGCTAGGTATAAAGACTTTTTTATATTATATATCTAACCAATAGAGTAATTATATGTAATGTTTAAGGTTTTTTTTTATAATATAATTTTTTTTAATGTGATAATAATATTATTATTTCAATAATATATTTTAAGCTATTTATTTATTCAAATTTTTATGAGATATATTTGTAATCATAAAATGTAAATTTGATTTATTCTTATATTTTTATTTTTATTTAAAAAATAATCTTATATTCAAATATATTAAAAAGATGATTTTTTTTTATAAACTATCAATTTTATTATTATTTGATATATTTTATTTTGACATTTTAAAAAAATATATTTATTATTATGAAAAAAATTACGAATTTTTTTGTATTTATGAAATTTAAATTTAGTTTGCTCTTATGTTTATTTAGAAATCAAGAAGAATCAACAAATTAAACATTAAAAAAATTGATTTAATAATGATTAAAAAAACAACAAAATGAAGGACAATTGTCAATGCGGTACCTTCTCACCAATTTCGAGGTCTGTTTTAAAGCCATCATTGTAGACTCAGAGATGATGAAGAAACCAAAAGTTTATTGGGAATTTTACTGACTGAATAAATGTTTTTCATAACATTCACGTGAGCCATCAACAGGGAGTAAAGATTCACGTGAATGTTGAGTAAAGTCTGGTAAAGTTATGAACTTTTGCAGTACAGTGAAATCTCATTTCAAATATTATGAAATATTTGCAGCACATAATGTCACATAATGTTATAGCAGTGAAAAATTATAAACATTTACACTACAAAATATTATAGCACTGTTCTTAGTCGCAATTTAGAAGGTCGATTAAATTTTTTTACAAAAGAAAAACTAGTTCTTCCATCTTAATTTCAAAAATATAAATTTTGTAGCATTTGTTATGATTTTATTTACTATTTTTGCATTATTTTTTAATCAAAGGTGGTACCCACGAGGTTCAATAAAATTTTAATAACTTTTTTATTTTATAATTTTTCTTAAATTAATGTATATGTCATAAATGTGCATACAATTCTTTTGAAATTTTTTTTTATTTTTTTTTTAAAGTGAAATTTTGATTAAATTATGGTGTTCATACAAGAGGTCTTAAAATTTACTCTTATAACCAATAAAAAATTAATAATAAAAAATAATACAATCAAATATTAAGGAAAAATATTATCATGAATATTTGGTCTCTTAGGTAACTACCTTTCAAATGATTTAGAAAAAATCATTTATTTGTGTCAAATTCTCATGTCCATACACGAGTGTGGTATGGTCCTTAAATAGGCATTTTCAAAAAGTGATTTTTAAATATCCATACTAAAAAAAGTCAATCATATGAGTACATAAATAAATTACATATTCAAAAAGTATATTCCGAGCACTACAATTTTTATTTCATAAGTTTTTTTTATTCAATTTCTAAATGCCTCCAATCAATTGACAAGAAAATTCAAAAATAAGAAAAACACTTCCACTTTTTGCCCAAAAGTGAGACCCAACTTCTTGCATTAACCCTAGAGGAAAGGAAGGATTGACTGGAATAATAGTATTGGTTGAATGAGATGACAAAAAAATAGTATAGATTTGTAAGTTTTGGTTAGGAGGTACAAATTTGTTTTATTGATCATTAACACCCTCGACATATATATATATATATATATATATATATATATATATATAGTACATTATAATCAATGAGGTCTTGATTTACATATTTCAAATGCAAACACTTCTCAATATCATTAGTACCAGGATGGTGATGGTCATGATATAAGGTTTTATGATCAAAGGATAGGGAAAAAAATTGGAGTGTTAATAAATTTAATAGGGGGATGAGTTAAAAATTAGGCATTTATTAAATTCAACATCATAATATGAAAAGACTTAGAAAGTTGGGTGAAACTACAAAAAGGGAAGCCACAGTTTTGGATGTTATGTTGCTACCACTTGTTCATTAACATTGTTGGACGAAATTGATCTTAATGAAGTTATTTGATTTTCGAAACTTGTTATAGGATTGGGATGAAACATCATTCTTATCAAATGGAGCAATTAGGGTGTTGCTTTCAAATTTACTCACCTAAAGCTGATAATTATGAAGTATTGCACACAATTGAATAACAGAAGAAAATATTATGTATTTTTGTAAATTAGAAATAAAAATACTTTGCACATTAATTTTAGGCACATTATAAGAAATATGAGCATGAAATTTTTTTAATCTACCAATGAAATTAGTCACTTATGTACAATGCATTGAATCAGCCAAAGCAATATTAGGACCAATATTACTTTGAAATTGTTTGACGAGAGCATTAGCAAGATTTTGAAAGGAGCCAACTGAGTAAGAGGGATAACATTGCAAGGACTCATCTTGAAAGGCCCTGATAAACAATTTAGCCATGAGAGAAATCATTACACAATGATTGAAAACTTTTCACATAGGTCAAAGGATCACCTTTACCATTATAAATCTCTAGGAAAGGAATTTCTATGTAGTGAGAAACACATCACAAATGATATCCAGTGACAAGACTATCAATGTCACAAGTAGGAATGTCAATTTTGGATTGAGTCATGGATGCAATTTGTTATTGCAATGAAGACACGGTTTGAGCCAAAAATAACTAATAGTATAAATGGTAGAAAAAGTCATAGGAGATATATATAAAATGTTTGGACCATTGTGATAAATAGAATGTATGGTTGAATATCAAAAAGAATGGTTGAATATCAAAAAGAAACATTGTTATAAGTGGGCATTGATGAAGGTAAGGAAACACATAAAACTCTTGAAAGAATAGTACAAGGAATGCTAACATCTATAGTATTGATATTTTGGATGGAAGTAGCAATAATGGGTGGAGCATGTAAGTGGACAAACTAGAAATAAAGGCAAAAATAGTCATAGAGGTCTCAACACTAGAACTAGCTAGAATGAAACCTATGTCTTGGGCATAATCTATAATAGTCTTGACATGTTATCAATGAGATGAGAGGTATTACATAATTATTAACATTGTGTACATTATTATGAATTATCTTCTTGAAACCCTCTACAACAAAAGTGACCTTGAGATTATAGTTTTCTTATCCTAATCATTGCTCATTTTTTTCTAAGTTGTCAAAAAGTTTTTAAACTTTCTTAAACTTGCATAGGATATAATGAAACCTATGCCTTGGGCATAATCTATAATGGTCTTGACGTGTTATCAATGAGATGAGAGGTATTACATAATTATTAACATTGTGTTCATTATTATGAAATATCTTCTTGAAACCCTCTACAACAAAGATGACCTTGAGATTATAGTTTTCTAATCATAAACATTGCTCAATTTTTTATTAGAATTTTTTAAAACTTGCGTAGGAGGGAATATTAAATTCTCATCTTCATCATACAATGAGTGGGAATATTGGTTCTCAATGACAAGAGAAATATATAATTAGTAGGCATGTTGGTCTCACCAACATTCCTAGGAAAGATGGAGGACTCGAAATCAAAGGAGCCCACAAGTCTAAAAATTATCCTAATCAGAATAGTATAGGTAGTACTCAAGGTAATAACACTCATGTGCACATGAGAATGAAATAAATATGGATTTAATGAAAATATAATATTTGAAACAAACGTGCAATTAACTAAGAAAAATTAAAGAAAGACACATATAAACATCAAGTGTATTTATATCTAACCTAATTAATACAAATTAGATCTAAATGCATACAATAGAGATCATGTAAATAGGATTTTACTACCAATATCCAAAGTATTTAAGAAGGGCCGCCTTCACCAAAAATTTATGATTGAAAAAGAGAAGCAACACATATAGGTAAATTTGTATTTCCTTTTTATAATCACACATTTGGAAGGAAGACACTCCACTAGAACCAAAGAAGAGACTCAAGTGTCAAGCGAGACAATGATCTTTCTCTCAAAAGTGTAATGATATGAAGATGATGAAATGGAGTTATGTTAATGATGAATTAGACAAGTTACAAAAAAATAGAAATAACAAACCGATGCAAACTAATAAAGAGCTTAAATGTATAGAAATGAAAACTCATGTACCTGGATCTAATATGTGGCTAAAATTTGGGGCCAAAACATAGGGTATTGGGTAGAAAATTGTTTACAAGCTAGAGTTGTCGTTGCACCAAAAGATCGACCTGTTAATGTCTGATACAACCACTAGACTCATAGAACACAAGAGACGATTAATCCATGTCATGAATCCCGAAGGGGAACATTGGCAATTAGTCCAACAATCCCCCCCTCGGCATTACCCGAGGAGATTTGAAGGACCACTTATTACAAGCTAGAGTTGTCGTTGCACCAGAAGATCGACCTGTCAATGCCCAATAAAACCACTAGACTTATAGAACACAAGAGGTAGTTAAACCATATCAAAAATCCCAAAAGGGGATGTTGGCAGTCAGTCCAACAAAAGCACCATAACCTAAGTATGGAATGACAATGACATTTTGTACGTAGTGTTTTTTTATTGAATTTTCTAGGAATTTACCCCCAATAGTTTTAATATTTATGTATTATGGACGATAACTTCATAACCTATTATCGCACACAAAAATATGGTGAAAAGGTCATCTAAATGGGTTTTCCTTTCTCAAACACAACTTATGAATCAATGTTAAAAAAGAAATGAAATTACACGAGGAAAGTATGTAAAAAGGTTTATGTTTGATTCAACTTGCACAAATCTCATAGATAGATTTAGAAATCCCTAGCACCCATGAAAATACTTGGACGTACTTAAAATTAAGGAGTTAACCTTGGATTGTAATGTATGATCAATGATTCTCTCACAAATGTATAGATCTATGAATACCACTCCTAGATCTTGAATGTAGATATACTTAACAATTTCTTGTAGAGAGAATGTGAACACAAGGAAGTACTTTCTTACTTGATTGAGAATTCCTCTATTTGGCTAGCATGGGAGAAAAAATGGTTCACTTGGAGAAGATTACCTTTCACTTGAATGATCTTGAAGAATTGGAGACATGGAGAAACTTGATCTTGGGTGTTGGCTTTCAAATCTTGAATATGATTGCTTAATTGATATTGATTGCTTGAAAACTTGATGGTAAATGCTTGCATATGAAAATGGATCTCAAAATGAAGAGAGATGTGGAGTTTTTATACTTAATCCATCATTTCAAATTCAAGAATTGTCCAAGCTGACCATAGTAATACATTTTTCAAAAAAAACCCTAATATAGGACCTTGGTTCAAATACGGACCCTAATTCTCTCAGATAGGATGTCATTTATGTACCTTGGAGAATGGACCATAATATGGGCATAGTGTAGGTATAGGTGAAAAGATACCATGGGGGGAAGAACATGTTTCCAGGATCAAGCATAACTGACCTTGGACCTTAAAATCACCAAAATGGGGTCTACTAGGTCTTAATACAACATCCAATTATGGGTGCTAACTTTCTTGGGTGATACATGCCCTTAATTTCTAAGCAAGAGATGCCCACTTAATTTCATTTGGTATAAAGGATAATCATATGAAATAAATTAAAAGGAGTATGCTACAATAGATAAAGTAATTCCAAATATTGTAGAGGTAAACACACATTATTTTATTTAAATGATGTTACTTTAGCATCCAATGACATGAGAAGTTTAATACAAAATTAAACATTTAAGTGAGGATCAAAAAAAAAATTTAAAAACATTATAATTTTCTACAAAACCATCTGTATCTTCTTAAGTAGACTTCAAAATTATAAGAAAAAAGAAAATTACGCTTGAAATGAATTTAAAAATAATTAATATGTCACTCGCTTTGAAAATAATTTGGCATTTCATAGAAAGAGATGTAGGGAAAAAAAGGTGCAATGAAGCAAAAGATGTAGGGAAGAGCACTAATAGTTGTTATATATTGTTTTGACTTATGAGTAGTCATGTCCCACACTGTGAAATGTGTTATGCACATAAAGGTCATCTACTACCTGCTTAAAGATGTCCAATAACTTTGCACTATAACCACTTTAAAAAAATGATGATATTTATCCACAAATGCCTAATAGTTGTGCGCTATAGCTGCTAAAAATAGTGCACAATTCCTCCAATTAAAGTCTACGAATTCTAACTGATTGGGACACATATGAACAACTATGATTAAATGTGAAACTTATTAATAAACCTTTATTTTATAATAAGATTTGAACTCGTAACCTCTACAACATTAAACTAAAAATATAATATTTTTATTATACCCTACCACAACTCATACCAACAAAAAATGGAAATAAATCCTTTAGGCTGAGAAAAGATTCCTTGTAAAACAAAAACAAAATTGCCTAGGTACTTCAGAAACAAAACATGTCCTCCCAAATATAAAGCAGTGAAAATAAAACAAGGTGTATGCCAGACGTGAAAGGGAAAAACAACAAAATGAAGGACAATTGTCAATGCGGTACCTTCTCACGAATTTCGAGGGTCTGTTTTAAAGCCATCATTGTAGATTCAGAGAGGGTCTGTTTTTGGGAATTTCACTGACTGAATAAATGTTTTTCATAACATTCACGTGATCCTTATTTACCAGACTTATTCAAGATTCCGGTGGTCAAAATAATAGTTTTCAGATTCACGGATAGTCAGTAAAACAAATAAAAGTTATGAACTTTGCAGTACAGTGAAATCTCATTTCAAAAATTATGAAACATTTGCAGCACATCATGTTATAGCAGTGAAAAATAATGAACAATTACAGTACAAAATATTATAGCAGTGTTCTTAGCGATGGGCAATTGACATTTATGACAATGCAACCTTCCAATCCCTATAAAACATCGATGAAAAAGCTTGAAATTTGTTCTGTAAGATCTGGATCTTCTTGCACCTGTTAACATATAAACAAATTATTTAGAATCAACCTGAAAAAAATTAAAAATTACCCAAGTTAATATCAGAAGGTTCTTATAGATAAAACAAAATAAAACCTGTTGTGTAATGCCAAATTCTAGTACGCCGTCAGCGAAGGGAAAGCATACGACAGTCTGCGAAAAAAAAATTTCTTAGCTCGTGAAACTATGTCGTCTTTTTATTGGTTTGAATTAGTACTTACAAACACTCTGTGTCAAATCCCACGTACCTTGATTCCAGAGCTCTGAAGATTCCAGTTTTGGTCCACATTTTTGCCAGTAGTTGCATAAAAAACAGATTGGTTTCAGTTAAAAAAATTTAGAATCCTATAATTTGAACGATGAATCATTTCAAAAAATTTAGAATCAGACATGTAGTTTTTCTATGTTAGCAGTTGAAGATTAAGCTTAAAGATGGAGCACGATATCAGACAGTTAGATGAGATCAAGTATCAGTTTTTGCAGCTACAGGGAGGTGAAATAAAATGCTCCGGGCAGCTTCAACAATTTCTTAGTTTTAGAGTCTAATTGTTGTTATTTGCTTTATGTGACAGCTTGTCAGCGTCTAGTTCTTAGACCTTTCAGCTGATTATTTATCTTAACAGGTCAGCTGTTTTCAAGCCTTGCGACTAGTTAAAACATAAATTGAACCATGAATCATTTCAAAAAAAATAGAATTCTATAAATTGAACGATGAATAAATTTGAAATGTTTAGAATTCTGGGGTTTGATTTGGGAACAGTTTTGAGCATACCTTGGCCAGAAGATTTCGCTTGAATGTTTTGCTATCTGCTTCGCTAGGATTATTCAACCACACTGGACTCCTTGTTTCTAGTGCTAAACCAGGTAATCTAAACAAAACATGAGCAATATATAAATCGATTAATCTCAGGTTCTAGTTAATGGGAAATCATGATTATACTGGACTAGGTAATCTTGATTCTTATGTGAGACTGAATTGAGAAAAATCTATGAATTTGCTGTGATTTTTATTATAATTTATTTTAAATTAGTAATGATTTTGGTAGAATTGGTTGTGTGTATTAGGAGACTAAATTGACTGATCAATAATTATCTATGTTTTATTGAATTTAAAATACAGGTCATTAGTAATTACATTTTTCAACTAATTAATAAATGACAGTTTTTTGAGTGATTCTGAGGCTGCAATCTAGTGATAGAACCTTTATCTTCGTATCAAGAACAAGATTAGACTTACTAGCAATATCACACAGTTAAATCCTAATAGCAATATCACAAGGTTAGACTTACTAGATTTCTATAATCTATGATTGATTGCGAGAAAATATTTCTGAATTCAACTGTCTACAAACTTTTCCATAAAAATGGTCTTGCAAGAAAATATTTCTTTGGATTCAACTATTTACAAATTGAGGAATAATGAATAGTCAAGAAAATCTGTAAAATTGTCTTTCTGATAAATAGAATTTCTATCTAATATTATTTTTGTATTTAATTGCATTAAGTTTTTAATCATTCTTTTTTTTAAATGAAAAATTGAAATAGGTGGCAAGAGAATACAATAGTATTTTTCTACATTATCGCTATCGCTATCTGTTTATGATGATGAATAGTAGTTTCTGATGATGAATAATAGAATATGATATGAAAAATTGATAAGAAACTAAACACAGCCATATGATTTCTTGTACTCTTGTTATTTGTTTTGTCACGATAAATTAAATACCTTGATATTTTTTCCACACTATCATAAAAGCTATTTTCTTAAGAGTGGGTGAATTCAAATCTTATTCTACTATTGTTCAATAATTGAACCTCCAAATCACCTACTCCTACAAGGACAGCTCAGCTCTATCAATGTAATGGCACAACAAACTCTAAATGTTCATTATGCTACCATATGCAATGAACCTAAGCTAAAGCTGTAGTACAAATTTAGAACATGAAATATCAATAAGAAGTCAGTAAATCATAATGTGATACGCCATAAAACATTTTTCAGTAAAAAAAAGATCAAATTAGAAGTAAAATCATCTTGAACCCTCATTTTCCCGTGACTTGATAAAATTCTTTGCTCTAAGGTTAGGAATTTATCTAAATTCTTTGGCAGGTAAGCTGCTCTACCGTTGATCTGCTTTTTGTTTTCACGCATTACCAGATAAGCAGTACTAGAATTTTGCGTTTAGGTCAAATTTGGAATAGAACTGTAAGTTTATATCTAGGAAGTTCAGTTCTTAGGATGTACTAATGTATAAGTAATTTATATATTTATTATGGTACATGAAGAAAATTTATAATATAGTACATTTTAGAGGCTGGATAGCCATTCCCACATCAGACTAGTTTATCATTATTTTTACAATGGAAATTTTAGGACATTTTAAGGGAGTATAACAAAAGAGAGAACAGAAAACTAAAAAATAAAATAATGCACATTCTAAAACACTAGCATAACCTTCAAGAAAAATTAGACAACAAATTAGGAATTGAATAATAGATTCATACAAACAGTTGTCTAACTTTTAGGATGTACTGATATAATAATTATCTTGAGCTACGTGCAAGAAGATAGCTTACATATTGATGCATCCTAAGAAGTATCTTCTTGATGCATCCTAAGATAGCCATATTTCATACAGAATTGATGTACCATTTTCTTTCATTATAAGAACGTTTTAATGTGTAACAAAAATGGAAGAGAAGCAGAAAATTGAAATACTGCATATATTAGGCAGGAAAGAATGCATATATAGAATTCATCTCTAGCACATAATAAAAGTGTGCAGCAAAATCCTTAAGACATTTCATGGCCATGGCAGCCCAGGTCTTTTTAAGAAGTTATGGATTTCATGTTGCAGCAATGAAAAGATGTTTCCAACACAATCAATCTAGTTTCTCGAAACAATATGAATATTAACTAGGTGTGGCTAAACACAATGAAATAGATATAGCAAAAGGCAACTACCCCATGGAAGGCTTGAGCTCGTAAGACATGCTGAGCAAGTAGAACCACTCGGCATCTGTAAGATCCTCTGGAGTCACCATTGAAGCAACTTCACTTTTACTCTCTCTACCAGACAAGGACTCGAACAGTTCTCTCAATTGCACACTTCTCATACCACAAACCTCCTCATGTGACCTTGTGGAATCCACGTTTCTTCTATTTACATCCCCATTGTAACACCCATTTCTCCAAACCAGCAACCTGAAGACCAAGCACTGTGATTCAAAGCCATTCTCTCTTAAAACAAATCATTGGACACAACAAAAAACTGAAGAAAAAATGATAAAAAATCTGACCCATCTTGAGAAATCTGCCAGAAGATAGAGTACGTCCATTGTACATGCAAAAGGGCTGCTTGCATTTGAAAACCGAGCTTTTGGGGTGCAGAGGCTTCATCCAGATCACAAGGAACAGCCATTCTCAAGATGAAATCTTTTTCTTGCTTGAAAATATGGTAGTAAATGCCTAAGTAATTACAGTACAAATATGAAAAGAGTGGCCTTCATATTATCCATTCAAACTATGCACTGCACATGGCTCACTGCAACTTTTCAAGTGTAGGGAGAATATGTGCAACTTAGGTACTGCGTGCTTCCCAAAATTCACATGGAATATATTGAGTTTATCAATGTAGATGATACCCACATTCTCTTCCAAGTCGGATTGTGTACATTTTAGCTAAAATAATTGTGTTTTTATCGTACAACCAAGCTAAAAACATGTTTTATATAAGGGCAGGAGTTCAATTTCTTATTCTTGACAACCAAACTGTTTGAGCGGCGCATAGCGTAAAGAGTGAGAAAGGCTCACATTAGGGTTTACAAGTAGAGTACGTGAACAACCTATGTAAAACATCGTATAGAAAACTATTAAAGTTCCTATCATTGGTTATCTTTACCTCTAGGGATGCCTCCATTTTTTTCTATAAATCACAACTTTTAATGCTCTTTTGTCATGACTGTACGATGTCATAGGCCTCTTTGTTTGTTGTTATTCACCAAATGTTTTGTGTAAGGGAGAGGACCCACACCATGGGCCAATACCTCTTCCAATAATGAGAATGTGAACCCCCTTCAAAGAATTACAAGAATTTGAGAGGACCCACACGAGGGTCTACTCTTCCAATAATGAGAATGTGGTACCCTTACTTTAAATAATGATCAAAATTTGTTAAAATTAATTTGTTTTTAGAGCTTAATTAAGTTTAATCAGGGATTGAGTTTATTGGCTAGAAAATGGCAAGATTGAAAACCAATAAAAATAGAAATGATATTCGAAAAGGAAAAAGGTTGGGCATGAAATCATATATGATCAGTTTCTTTATTTTGGGGTCAAAATACAAGATAAATATTATGTCATAATGACAATTCTACAAGTAGGAAATGGTCTTTATTTTTTTTTCATCTTGAGACTCCTTGTCTCAATAATAGGGTCTTAACCACAAGTAGTCATTAGTTGTTGTTGGTGTAAATTGATACTTTTTCTAATTAATTATACTTTAAGACTTGTTTACCTATTAATCTTAAACTTCCTTGGGTTATTTATATTTTTTGGTCTTATTATATGAGATCTTAGACCCTTAACATAACCTTGTATGCTTTATGGCAGTTGCAACATGTGCTAAATATAGCAAGATTGTTTATTTTCACCATATTATTATTCCAACTATCTTTTGATGAGGTGGTACAACATTTGCATTGCACTTTCAATTTTTGGAAGATTTCATGTGGTGAAGGTCCAAGTGATGCTTCTTCTATGAGCACCTAATGCAGGAGCTTCCTAGGTGTAAAGGAAATCTTGCATCAACCAAAATATTTCTACTTCTAGTTTTTCAATTTTGTGTTTCCAATATGAGCTATTCATGTGTGTAGTTGTCATTTATGGGAGCTTGCTAATTTTAGTAAGTTGGTATTATGTGCTCAAATTGTTCTAATCTTATATGTGAGGGTTCATCTTGGACACATCAGTCTGGCAAATGAGTTTTATTGTCATATCATATGTATTCTAGTGCATTTATTATAGATTTTTGGCATGATTTTTGGCTATCCAAACTTCAGGTTCATCGATGAAGGCCTAAATGGCCCAAAAATGAGGCAAAACCTTGACTAATGGATGTATGTGTGATCAACTAATGTAGCTCTTTACCCAAGGATTCCAAAATGGGATTATAATAGCTGGTTAGGCCAAGGTTTTACTAGTTATGGTCTCCTTAAGTGGACCCATTCAAAAATATAGTTTGTAATTTGTTTTGAGTGATCCTATGTAATAAAGTATAATAAAATGACATAATATGAGGTTGGTTGGCCTCAAGGGCTAGGGTTTAGTGTCTAGAACCTTCCTGGGTAGTAAAAATTGCTTTTATAAGGAAGGCCTATAGATTATCTAGGGCAATTTTGGGTGATGGTTGTGGCT
Source organism: Cupressus sempervirens (assembly GCA_028749045.1). Taxonomy (NCBI): domain Eukaryota; kingdom Viridiplantae; phylum Streptophyta; class Pinopsida; order Cupressales; family Cupressaceae; genus Cupressus; species Cupressus sempervirens. The sequence goes on along the minus strand of CM053786.1, from coordinate 726,942,504 downwards.
TTGTCTTGCAAACTGATGTAAGGAAGGTGCCTGTGTGGGTTTTCATATTGTAATTCTATAATTCCACATTTGCGACGATAATAAGAAGCCCAAATTTTCTTCTCTCAATTTGTGTTGTTTCTCTATTTCTGTTGTGAGTTGTGGTATTAAGGGGAGCACCCTTCATCAACACCACTTAGATATGATGAGTGCTAAGTGAATTCTTCTACTCTATGAACATCACCTATATGAAATGAGTGCTAAGTGTTCCATTCATTCTCATGTGAGATGGGTTCTTGTAAACGATTACTCTTGAAACATTGGTCAATAATTTTGACTGTAAAACTCATAGTTCAATTTGGATAGCTATATTAAACAATTTGACCTACTATCAAAAATATCATCTATTTATCAATAAATGAGCTAATGGTCTCTATAATGAATGGTTTTTAAGGCACAACACTTGTTGAAGGTATTACAAATGGAATAGAAAGCTATGTGGACTCAACCTTGGAGAAAGCTCTATGAATAAGCACACTTGATTTGGAATTGTGTTGATCTGGGGGGCCTTGTAGGAAGGCCCAATGATTCACCTATGTGAGTGTCACCTAGATGTAATGAGTGCTAAGTGTTCCATTCATTCTCATGAGAGATGGGCTTTTGAACAACTACTCATGAAATATGGACCAATGAGTTTGACTCAACAAATACATACTTCAAGAATCCTCAAAGTAATATTAGAAAGAAATAATTATCAATTACACAATAAACATTAAATCAAAATGACAATTTGATGTAAGAGAGTCCTCCCTCTAACATCCAATGGCTTAGAGGCTCTCCGCTCTAAAAACACATTGTTAGATTGTAACAAAAAACTTATTTATATCTTCTAAATTAATAGTTAAATATTTGATATTTTTATTGGCCTTCACCCTCTCCCTTTCCTTTATGCATCCATCTATGTCTTATACCACCTCATAATTTTGTATGCCATCACCTCTATTCTCTAGCTTTACAATCTTTGCATTTTCTTTGGCATCCCTTCTCTTCCTAGCTTATGTAGTTGTTCTCTCCAATTTAAAAGGAAGCCGACAATGAATTGACACTTTTATCTATGTTAAATCTAATAGGAAGATGATGCAAAAAAATCCCTAGAAAACCTTAAACTATTACAAAATATCACGTGTAAAATTGAATTTAAATATATAAACTCACAACACCATATATACATGGGAAACCCCTTTTGGAAAAAATCCACACTCTAAAATCTAGACTCAATTGTATTATCACTAACAATAATAGTTACAATAAAATGCATTGAGCCAATGTTCTTCAAGACTAAAAACCACACAACAAAATTCTAAAGAATATTCAACATGTAAATAGTCCTTAGAAGATATCCAACCCATCATCTCAAGTACACTAAGAAGCCACATATTTATAAAGCTCAATGAAAGTGGAAAGAGCACATGATTTCTTAAACCATCTTCAATGCCAAAGAGGAATGTGGTGTCAACTTGCTAACCCAATGACATGTTGCACACAATGAATTCCAAAGAAAGAAAGTGCAATTCATCCATAAAAGTCACATTTCCATGTGTGACGCCTACCTCACATGAGTTCTCATAAGTGAAATCTACCATAAATATCAACTTCCAAAAAATAGGTCTTCATGACTCTTCTACAAAAAGAATAAGCATCATAGGCATAATAAAAATTCATCATAGTTCCAACATAGAAACTAATGAAACTATATCCTTAACTTAAGGACTTCCAAAGTGTGTAGAATACAATATATAAAATTAGCATGTTTGCACTCTAAGGTTAAGACCCTTAATCCCAGCATTCTCCCACTTGATGAATATCTATCAAGAATCAAAATTGTACACATGTTCAAGGCTAAAAGGAAGGTATGTTTTAAGACAAGGAGAAATATCAAGTATGTCATGTGGAAATGAGATAAAAGAGGTATCATTCATGATATCATTGTTTGTAAGTAAAGTTCTTTCATGAGGAAGAAAGTAATCAATGTCATCATCCAATGGTTCATCCTAAATAGGAGAATCGTCATAGGGTATAATATCTCTATCAAGAAAACATACCATGGAAGAAAAAGGAGAGGAATAAGGTAGAGAATCTTCCCTACCAAAATTGTCCTCATAGATAAGATCTATATTATGAGAAAGGTTAAGATCAATCTCTAATAATTATCGCTCATAAAGAGAAAGAGCATTAAGAAAGAGATCAAAATCATATCTAGCGAGCTAATGGTTCATTAGAAATTGATGTAATAGAGGACAAGGTGACTTCACATACCCTAGATTGATTCCTTTTAGGGGAGACATATCTTAAAGGAGGATGTTCTTTTATGGAAAAAGGGATAGAGGAACAGTTGAAAAATGCTTTAAATAACTTTTGCAACATGAGTGAGATGGATAGAAGCTAGATCTAAACATGCAATTCAAAACAAAAAGAAGATCAAGCAATCTAACTCCAAAAAGAAAAGAGGGTAAGCGAACAAGTTCACAAAATGTTCAGTGGTAAAATGGAAGTACTGTAATAAGATGTGGGCATCCACTTAATGAGGGTCATTGAGCCATTTAAATATGTATGTGAAATATCATTCTACTTCTAACCCAAATTAGATTATCTAAGACCCGAAACAAGAAGGGAGCTAATACTAAATCTAGATTATAGGAAGAATACAATACAAGGAAACATACTCTTGGCCCTTAAATAAGACAATGTAAATGTGAAATTGAACTAATTGCTTAGGAATTGTAAATCTAGATGTTATGTAAATGTAATATGTCCAATTAAGATATAGATCTAGGGTAAGGATATGAAAGGAAATTAAATATGAAAGACTTGCCTTGAAATCTATAGAGGAAGATGTATTTAGGCTCCAAAACTCTTGGATCTGAATCTTTTTTGAACTTCTAATGGCAGATCTTGGAATAAAATGATGAAAGAAACAAAACCCAGAAATCTCCCTAAAATATAAGACTAGAGGACTAGATCAACATGGGAAGATGTCCTTCTACCAGTTTGATGTAGTCCACAACTCCAAAACTAACAACTCTAGAAATATTGTGAATTATAGGTTCCATATTTGTAATACTTTTTGCTCCCAACCTACAAATCAACACAGAAAATAAAGGTTGGCGAGGGGGACGAGCTTGCCTTGGTCAAGCCCTAGGTTAAGTAATTCACCATAAATGAGAAATGTAAATGTAAATGACTGTAAAGAACAAGATAAATTTTTTGATTCACCTTGCCCATGTGTATGTAATATATTGTAGATCTTGAACTAGGAATGTAGGTTATCTCCACACTTTTGAAGGGATGTACCATAATTCCATCATGGTGCCATGGATATGACTATACATCAATGTAGAAGAAGATGAATACTTCAATGTGGATCTTCTCCCTTGATGGCCAACAATATGCTAGATGTTGAACACAAAATGCTCACAAAGGATTCTTCAATGCTAGATAGAAATTTTCTTACTTGAATTCTTGAAATAGGCTTGAGTACTTGAAATCCTTGAATGTAAAAGACAAAAATCTTTACAAGAGAGAAAGAGCTTGAATTAATTGAGCAATGACTAAGAAGAGATATCAAAATGTGATGTAGGAGCATCCTGGGTTTCCTTGTAATCCTACACTTTTTTTGTTCTTTCTGCCAGTTGCTGCCAAGTTCCAGTTGCTATCGAGTTCTAGTTACTATTGAGTGCTAGTTGCTACTGAGTTCTAGTTACTACCGAGTGCTAGTTGTTGTCAAGTTCTAGTTATTGTCGAGTGCCATTTGCTGTTGAGTTCCAGTTATTACCAAGTTCTAATTTCTAGTTGTTACCGAGTTCTAGTTGTTGTCGAGTTCTAGTTGCTGCCAAGTTCTAGTGTATGCCAACTGACCCTTCATGTGTCAAGTTACCCAGTGTATGCCGAGTGACCCTTCATGTTTTGATTTTTCCTATTTATGCTAAGTGTCAACATTTAGATGTGATTTCTGTGAGCTTACTTGTGGGATTTATTTCAATCGCAATATTTATGTTAAGATCTTTTCTTGGGATGTGTCTAGACCATTGTTGGGTCAGCCTTCCTCTTATGTAATGTTCTAGAATGATCTGTAAGCCATTCTGACAAGTATATATAAGGTGTTTAGGCTTAGAGTTAAGTAGTTTAGAAGAGGACTTAGAGAGAATTCTAAAAGGGAATGCATATGTGTCTAGAAGTGTGAATTCAAAATTGGATCATGAATCTGGAAGTTGTATTTTGTATTTGGCCATAACCCAGAAGGCCTTACAGTTGGGCATGTATGTTGTTTACTTGATAAATCAATAAAAGATATCTTGTTCTCTCTCCTTGGTGTTGTATTTGTGTTGTGTTTTTCGCTTTGTTATCTCTTGCAGGTTCGTATGGATAGCTAGGTGTGCCTTTGGCCCTAGTTATCCCCGTCCTTCCTTGCGTCAAAATGAATCCCCCAAGCCTCCTTTTATACTAGTTTTTGGGTGGCAAAACAAGTCAAGCCAATAGGGGAGTAGAATTAAATAATTAGAAAACTCAAGGACTTTCAAGCCCCGAAGCCTGTAATCACCAGGGACTAGGTTGACCTAGATCAACTTGGTCCAAAAGGACAGGTCAGACAAGCCACAAAAAGTGAGAGGGTAGGTAGATAACAAACTAATATGGTCAAAAGGGTAGAAAAATAACACTTGGGAGACCATGTCAAAAGGAGAGAAATGGAAAAGAAGAGTGAAATAGAAGAGGAGAGAAGAAAAAGAGGCATTGAGCACAAGTTCATCCATGGTCTGAGAGAAGAATTGTGGAAAAGGGTGCTAAAAGATCTTAAAATGAAAGTATGTCAATTTTAAGATGGTACACTCTCTATCCTAACTATTCCAACCCAAGAGTTAAGTGTGTGCATACAAAAGAAGGGATTCAAGAAGATGGCAAAGAAACAAGCAAAACATGTATTAAAGGGAAACTATAGAGATTGTTAAAGAAGGAAACGAACAAGGTGTTGATATTGTGTAAACCAAGGAATGATCATCATGATTTAATAATTTTGTAAATAGGGAAATGCCCCTATATTATCATCTTTATTTTTAGAGCACATAAGTCCCCAGGCAAGACTACATATTTTCTTGACTTCGTTCTTTCCTACCAGTGCCTATTTGAATGGAGGAACCATGTACAAAATTTTTTACTGATTAAAAAAAGAGGTTTTCTTAATAACTTGACTAAAAGAATGATTATAAATTAAGATATTTTTTATTATGTATGGTTAAGTTAAGGGACTTAACTGAAGGATTATTTATTAAATAATAACCCTTTTTATTTTTTATAATTAAGTTAAGTGAACTTTGATATACACTAAATATGCTTAAAATAAAAATTATATAATTTAAATGCAATTAATTTAACAATTGAACTTGTATTATAAAGTTTAACTAAATAATTCAAGTAAAGTTGAATTATAATAATAATATTTTTAATTGATTTTTGAGTTGGGTTTTTTTTGGTAAGGTTTATTTATTTCAAATCTTAATTTTTTTTATTTTTCTTTAAATTAGATGAGATTGTCAGTTTAGGGACTCATTATTGTTAGGCATATTTTTAGAGGAGAGAAAAAAAAACATTTCAAAGGTGGATTTTTGGTTAAGAGTTTGTTCTCTCTTCTTTACAAGTTGTTTTATGATTTTGAGGTGGGGTTTCGAAGCTTTGTCATTTTATTTTATTTTTTAAAGAGTTTTAATTTTTGGGTTGGAGTTGGTGTCTTTATTTTCAAAGTTGATTCTTTGAGGCTTTCTTTCTTCAAGTTTGGTTATTGTCTTCTTCGCACTCATATACTTTTCATGCATTATTTCAGAGAATTTTGTATGTGATTATTGAAAGAATTATTCAAGTTAGGGTTTTGATGTTCAAGGTTTACATGTAAATTTTTATAGAAATTATTTATTAGGATTACCTCTTAAAGTTATTGTCTTTGCATGTTTGGTTTGGGATTTGTGTCAAGAAATACATGTCATGCTTCTAAGAATTTTTAAGGAACTTGATTTTGAAAAACATTCATATGTAGCTTTTATGTTTTTATAAATTTAGGTTCTTCCAAATTATTGCATATTTTTCCTTTGTGTGTTTGTGCGCGCACGCGCATATGTATATGTATATGTATATGTATATGTATATGTATATGTATATGTATATGTATATGTATATGTATATTTATATGTATATATGTATATGTATTCATGTGTATATCAGAGTGAATTCTATGATATCATATTTCCGCAATTCACTCTATTATAGTCATAAACTATATTGAGAAAATCAAAATAAATAGAACAAATGCATCATGTGAATTATGAATAGCAAAGGAAATGAATATGGGTGATAGGGAAGAGAATTCAATAATAGAGGCTTTTAACTTTAGTTACAGTCATGATATGGGTGATGCACAACTGCCTCCTGGATTCACGTTCCATCCCACTGATGAAGAGCTCATAACACATTATCTCATTAGAAAGGTTTTAGATAGCAATTTCACAAGAAGGGCCATTGCTAAAGTGGACCTCAACAAGTGTGAGCCTCATGAAGGGTTAAATTCCCTCCTTTATTGTTCACTATGCGTATAATCCCACAAACCTATTTGATCTCGAATGATGATATGTACTGAATGTTGAGTGTCTGTGCTGAGTGCTCCAAAACCATCCATTTCATGCCTTCATTTGTACACAATGCCTTTCTAGTTTATTTCTACTGGCACACCCATTTCATTTCATATGATCATCTAAAAATTGTGTTACTCTAACCTCTCAATTATTTCCTCTTGATTGATCATCTCATAATTGTTGATTTCTCTAACACAATCAAATTTTTTTTGACATCTCACCTGCTAATATAGTGATTAATAGTAAATATTATGATTTATCCCGATCCTAGTTTTAGTATTGGCTATGGTATTGTTATTATTCTGAGCCATTTTGTTAAAGACTATATCTCTCGAAATAGTGGCATGTACTAAACAAACTATTCATCATGTATTTGAGAGATAATAGCCTTCACATAAATATAAGTTTCTTCTTATCATCTCTAGAGAAAAATATAAGACAACTTGGGATTCAAAAAAATTAAGTGTAAGCTAGAACCGTACCCAATGTTCTCATCATGAACAAAACAGATCAACTAATCATCGTCCTCCTCCAAATCTAACCCAGAATCCCTAGGTATAAATATTACCTCAGAACCAAATCTTCTAGGTCCAAAGTCAAAAACCCCTAGCACATTGCCTCCAACTTCAATCTGAAACTTTCCTGCCTCAGGTTCTGCTTGAAGATCAAACTTTATGTGTTCCTTGACCTTAGCTACTAAATCTAGTGTAGTACCATACACATAACGTTGTTTTTTGCATGCATTTTCAATCATAAAGTAGAATTAGATATTTCCCAATCAACCTTGTATCCAAGGAGATAAGATCGACTAGAAATGGAGATAAAATTAGAGATATATAAGACTCCTACGAGATATCTCAACTTATTTTCAGAGTGATTGACCAACCTATGTAGGATAATCATAAAACTAACAATAGTAATATGAACTTATCCACTACTAGTTGTAAAAGAGAAAAATGTAAGTTTATTAAATATAACATTAAAAAATGCGAGGAAAAATGATTCTTGAAGGAAACTTAAGGCAAAATGGTCTATAAGTTATCAAGACAATACTAAAATATTATGCTTGTGTCTTAACATTACCATTATGAAAGATGTATCAGCTTGGTAGCTCAAACCATCTCATCTGAAGATTATTTTTGGCATATCAAGGCTATATACCAAAATGTACACTCACTATAGTATCGTAAGAAATAATGAATTTTCCATCCTTCACCATATCCTGAGATAGTAGCAAGTAATATTAAGCAATTTGATTTATTTTGGAGAGATGTATAGACAACCTCTATCCTATATTTTATTTATGAAGAACAAAAAGGATCTAAAGTTCTAAGGCTTTAAATACATTATTCATACAGCTAAATTATTTGACTTCAGATAGTTTCCAATAACTTCTCCATACTCTTCAAATAGCAAGGCAATAAAATAAGACTACTCTAAAATAAAAATACCTTTGGGGAAAAATAGAGAGGAAGATCCATGAAAATTGCATACTTATTAGTTACTGCAAAGTCATGCATCATGACAAGCTTTGAAATCATTATGGGAACTAGATCAAGCATTATTCCCTCCTTCGTGACAACTCGATAAGTAGCATAAGGAGGAGTATGTTGGTAGCCAAATGTAAACATTTCTCCTGCACATAATGGAGAAAGTGATCAGGGACATAAATCTATATTTTAAAGCAGTCTATAACTTTCTCAAACATCCTTTACGATTAATTACATTAACTATAAAATTTGAACGTGTTCTGCTATTGTGATTTTTATGTGCTATTATATGGTAATAAGATATAGCACTAGGTATTTAAATTTTATTCAATCACTTTTATTATATTCAAAGGATCACCATATCAAATAGTTTCTATTCCCTAGCTTAACCAATCAGAAATATTGTAACAATAGAGGGAAGAAAGAGAAAGTATTACAAGGCAATAAGTCAGACATGTTTTCTTGTTGGCACGAACACTAGAGCTAGTTTGCCTCCTTTTTCATGCTAAATTATTGATGTGTAAGTTGGCTTGTTCATTGCCTACATTCGAGCTTCAAAGTTGGCTATATCAACACCCTGGATATAAATCTCTAATGGTACAAGATAGACACTAGGGGGGAAATTAAAAAGGCCATGTGCAATAGCTCCAATCCACTCACCAAGATCTTTAGCATTTGCAACTAAAGTGGAAAGAGCAATAATGCGAATACGATTTTCAATTTGAATTGAAATATACCTCATTCTAGAAACAATTACTTCCAATATGGGACCACCCTCTCTACTAATTAAATGAAGTTCATCAACAATAAAGAAGCTGACTTGTTGCACTTGCTTATGTTGTTTCCATCTACAAGACAAAGAATCCCATTTCTCAAGTTTACTTATAACAATTTGACCTTTCTTAAGTAGCTTCAAATTATTTGCGGTCTCACCTATCAGTTCAACTACTTTCCATCCCAAACCTTTCCCAAACTTTTGCTCCCATTCACAATACTTTTCCTTTGCAAGTGCAGCTACAGGAGCAATGTAAAAAAATCAAAATGTAAACGGATCATATTACGTTGCATATAGATTTAAATTGGAAACAAAATTATAGTAAGTTACAAAGAAGTTCTTTGGAGTGTTATGATTTCAAGATATGCAAATGATGAATTGATCAAGCTTTAGGCCCTTCCAAATAAAAGTGGCAAAAAAGATGACTTATTGGGATGAGAAGATGAGAGGTAGATGGATTTGGGTTTTGTGATTCCTTGGTTATATGTTAGTTTGAGCTTCACTTGGTTTCAAGAATACTATAATATTCTCTACTTAACAAGGCCAACCACGTGAAGGTGGAAACTCATCTGGCCTCACCCCCCCTCCCCCTAACATCAATCTAAATTCCCCATTAACATCTAATTACATACTTCATTCATTTCATTCGTCCATTTATGAACTATAACATTCAATCAATACAATCACATAACATTCATTAATATGATATAAAATTCATTAATACGCAATAGTGATCAAGACTTTATATTATATTATCAAAAGATTTTTCAAAAGTTTTACCCTGTTCAACTGCAGGCACTAGGGGAAAAAGAACAGGGCAAAGAAAACCCCCAGTATAGCCCAGGACCGGAGACTTGTATACATTGCAGATGCCCTTTATAAGGGTCTTTGAGAAGGAATACCTCCTTTTATACAAGGGGAGGATTTCTAATAGAAGAACCTCCAAAAAAAAATACAAGGTTGGATCAAAATCCATCTCAACCAGATTCCCTTCCCAACATATTGGGGATTACAAATAACAACAGCTGAGAGGGTTAGAAATATTAATGTTGGAGGAATTGGAGTGAAATTTTTTTGAGGAGATCTCTAATCTAGTTAAATAAATGGTGGACAATGGAGGTAAATGTTGCAATCCTTGAACAACCTGCAATAAAAAAGCAATATTCCATGGCAATGAAAAGAAGGGGGGTAAGGGGTTAATAGGTCTTACCCCCCTAAAACAAATATCCAACAATTCACCTGTTCTCAAAATAGGAATCCATAAAACTATTTAGCACCTTACACTTCTAGCTTTGGTCACAAATAGAAATATACATATGCAGAGGAGAGTGTATGAATGATTCAGATCTGCATATGTATACATATACACATATATATACTTATGGGAGATAGTTTGTATATATATATATATATATATATATATATATATATATATATATATATATATATAGACATACATACATATATACATATATGGAAATATACATTTAAACATATATATCTACATAAATACAATTGTGTGTGTGTGTGTGTGTGTGTGTGTGTGTGTGTGTGTGTGTGTGTGTGTGTGTGTGTGTGTGTAATTCTAGAGGACAAACAACAATTTATGCTAAGGAGAATAATAAATTGTTGTTTGTCTCTATAATATATAAATTTAATCTAGCACCCACAAAAGAGGACAAACAAATTGGATTCAAGCAAGGCTATAAAGCAATGATTGCCCACCACGACACAAATTCCAGTGGCCAAAGAAATGTAGAATATTTTGGTGCATTGGTTCACACAAAGTTAAATAGGCCTAATCAATAATAACTAAAATTGACAACTTCATGAGAAATAATTTGTTTGATGTTAATTTCGAACAATGATAACAATGTGCATGACATTTCACTACATCCTTCTACTCCCGACACAGATCCTACTCATGATTATGAAGGCTAATAGGCACATCATGACTATATTTGGCATAAAGGCTAATAGGCACATCGTGATTATCTTTGGCATTCTCCTATGGGTCTTGTGGTTCTAATCTTATAACATGAGACTTCCTCTTTTTTTTTTAGCATAAGGCTGATGCGCCCCTGTAATAAGAAATAAATGGGTTTAATTCTAAACATTTTTTTTAATGTTATAAGTATTTCATTAATCTAAAGAACATAACAGGTATTTTTCTTTACTTGATAGTGCCACATCATCTACCACATTTTGTTCAGCCCCAACCTCAACATGCTCAACACTAACATCATGCTTGACTCCATTACCATGGCGTTCTTCATACTCAAAAATTATCACATAAAGGTTACACCAATTGCAATTTAAGATGAAAAATTTTATTAATAATTACATAATTAATTTTCAATAAAAATTGAATATGTACCTCTATCAATGTGATGCACATCAGGGCCTTCGTCATGTGTAGGATATGTGCCTTCATAATCATGAGTAGGATCTGTGCCGAGAGATTTGCATGTTGGGCATGCCTTGAACAAGATACTGAAAGATTTTATGAACAGATATATGTTGCTTGAAGGGTATAAGGTGCACTATGTGACTAGTTGGGATTGCCATGGGCTGCCCATTGAGCTCAAAGTTCTGCAGTCCATAGACCAAGAGGCAAAGAAAGAGCTCACACCATTGAAACTAAGAAAGAAAGCTACTCAATTTGCCAAGAAAATTGTGTCTTTATATATGTTTAAACACATATATAACATGTGTGTTTATATTCAAGCAAATGCAATTGGCAGGTATAAAGCTAAATCACACAACCTTTTCCAGCATTATTGATGCATGTGCCAAAACAAGAGCTTTGGAATAAGCTATGGACATGCATTAAAGCATAAAGAATTTTTGTCAGATGTCATAGTCACAATTGCCATGGTAGACATGTTTGAAAAATGGAAGCATAGGCAAGGCATGTGAATTTTTTGACAATATGTATTTATAAAACTATATTTATTTATTTATGTACAATATTTATTTATAAAACTATATGTTGAATGAGGAAGGGAAACAACAAGAAGCAAATGACCTCTTGAACCAAAAAGTAGACATAGTATTTCAATTCAATTATTTCAAATGTAGTAATCTTATTAATTTTTACTATTATTATACAATTATGGATAATGCCTAGAAGCTTTGTAACAAGATGTTGAATAATGCCATATCTCTTGACATGTTTACCTAAATGCGCTTATCCAAGAATTGTGTTAAACAAGGGATAGTATGAAGAAAAGTAGAGCCTGATTAAATAATGGTAAAAGGCTCCCCACTCAAAAGAAGAATTGGTGGTGTCTCTTCTAAAAAATCAGAAATTTTGTTAGTAGTATTACTAAGCCCCATATTTGGATCTATGTGGTGTCAGCATTCATTCCAAATTCTAGTGCAACTCTTCAATAATTTAGAGTTATTAATGCAAAATAATATTGAAGAGATTTTGAAGATGAAAGAAAAATTTGAAGATGTGTTCATGAAAATGTTCATCTCCATAGCAGTAGCTTTGGAAGATCGTGACAACAAGACAAACTTAAGAGCTCCCAAAAAGAACTGGGGCAATTAGAAACAAATGCAAATTCATTTCCACCTAGTGGGATTTTTTTAAAGCTTTCTAGTCTAAAATAAGAACTTAGAAGAGAAGGATTGATTTTTGCATTCTTTTAATATACACAATCAACAGGGCCTTGGCCTTTTACCAATCCCAAAAAAAAAGCAGAGGATTGGCTAAATATTCTCCAAAGGGGATGCATTTTAGTTGTGCAACGAATTCAAGATTTAAAGGGCAATGATAAATCGGGTAATAGGAGGTGACTCTAGCCCAATGGACAGACATTAGTCTTAGCTAATGTTTCTAAAGTCCTCCACATTCTACCAGATAATGCAACCCCCATCAAATCCATTTGTTGTTCACTAATTTGACCATGAAAAAAAATTAATTCTATCCCCAATTCTCACGCTCTCAATTAAGATTTCTAGATAAAGCAACTACAAGAGGCACCAAATCTTTGGTAGAACATGTAAAAGTGGCCACTTTATAGAGTACAACATTAGAATAGTTAGTTGTGAAGGCAATGCTTGAGAGTGCATAGTGTTTGGGCACAAGATTAAGGAATGGTCCAAAAATCATAAACTTTAGAAGTAAAAAAATGGGCAAAATCGCAATCCTAACATATCAATGTGTTATTTAATAATGTGTCTGTAATATCTATGGTGGTGACTTCAAAAATTGAGAATGTTGAATATCATCAGCAGCTTGTCTTCCATACACACCAATGATGTCAATCATGGTGCCATGAAGACTTGGTTTGCTATGAATAGCTACAAGGTAGAAATAACAAAAGTGCAGAATGCAGATGAATTTACTTGGCACAATGCATCATATGCTCTACTATGAAGCAACTACAAGATGTGAAAACACATAGCTATTACTTTGAAGGTTCTCAGAATATGAAGAGTGTTGTTAAGATTTACAACCCAAAGTACCACTTAATACTGAAACATTTAAGTTTCTATATTCCTTATTCATACCCTACAGTTGGAAGGGATCTTCCTAGATGATGATCTAATGAGTCAAAAAGACTTCACAAGACTTTTCCTCTAAAGATATGCATCAAAGTGGGACTGGTGCCATTGAAACTTGTTATGAGGCATTTCATTGGTACCATAAATATCCCAAATTATTTGACATCAAAATTCATTCTCACTTCAATGTAGATGTTTGTGGGTGGGCCTATTTTATATGGAAGAAAGCTTAATTGACAATCAAATATCATTATCAAAAGCATGGGAAAGTTGATCAAATTCTCTGGAGGTTAGACATTTTTCCTTTAGGTTTGCTTACATTCTAGTTGAACCGATTGATCCTTAGTGGCATCTACTGAGATAAACCTAATACTCAAGCATTGATATGTAGCTGATAGATGGTGGATTTGTCATGCATTACAATGGGAACATGAAACCATGGTCGATATTAGCAATGAACTAGTACAAACTAATGTAGGAGAAGTATATAACTTATTCACATCCAGCTATGGCAGTAGTTGTTAATTAGAATTCAATTTAAATCATCACAAAGTTTCCAGTGCAAGTAGAAGCAATGATGCACCATAGTCTTATGGGGAGTAAATCTCATATTCTAAATGAGGCCAAAAATTCTTACATAATGCACTATGTATGCTTTCCAAAATTGTATAAGATAACAAATGCTTCCCAGCCATGGAAGACAAGTAAATCCTACATCACTCTTTTAGCTTTCATTCATATCTAGGAATTTGTTTCCAATCGTACCTAATAATACTCGTTGTCATTGAACATCTAATTTCAACCTCCAAATAAATAAAATCACAATTTTCTAATCAAGAATTATAGCTTTACTTAAGGAATTTTTATAGGGGAAAAATGTTTGAGGTAAGAGTAATGGCAGCTCCCAATAGAGGAAAAATTAAAGCTTTTGTTTTTGGAGAAGCAATGCACGAATTGTAGAATAAAGAAAAGATGTGACTTAATGAATAGTGGGCCAACTTAGATTATGACAAGATGGCTAGTCTAGATACAACATTGGATGATTATCAAGGGGATCCTAGTCATGGTGATTTGATATTGGAGAGTTGAGGAGGCTCAAGCTACTCTTTTTAACTTGTTTTTTAGGTGGTTTCCAAAGTCAAACTCCAATTACTGTGTTTAATCTCAGTGGGATTTGTTTGCAGAGATTATCCCTTCTGAATTGGAAAGTTGAAGAGGCTTATTTTCTTTACTTAACTGGAAAAGTGAAATTCCTTAGGCTTTGACAAATCTTTCAAATTTTATTCGATGAATGACTAGATAGGCATCTCAAGGAAACAAAGGATGTGTATGAAAAAAATAGGCATTGATCCTTATTATTACATTCTCATAGTGTATGTTTTTTATTGGATTTAAGTTGGATAACATTTTAAAATAACAACAGTAGTTACAAAGAAATGTTTCATTAGAAACTGCAAAGAGCTACAAGTTAAAGTTTGCTCTATAAAATGTCTAGAAGAAACCCATTAAAGTCAATTATAATGGCTGGAAGAGAAACAACAACTATGCTAACAAAATTGAAACAGCACTTAGTCAAACACAACAAAGAGTTACTTTAAAGCAAAGCAAGGCACATGCAGGCCTACAAAACCAAAGGTGAATGAAAATGATAAGCTAACACATTGTAACATTTGTGAAAAATATAACAATTTCTATTCTGGACCATTATTCTGTCCGGACTCTCAAGGATTTTTTAATATGTAACAAATATCATTTTAATTAGCAACATATATAGTGTTCAATTAAAAAGACAAAAAAATGGCAACATTAAACCTTACATGTTGGTAAGGTTTGTGCCCCATATAATTCTAAAGCATAAAAGGCATGGCAGGTCTCAATACCAATAACCATAGTATTGTAGGAACTACAAGAAGCAAGCAAACCTACCAGAGTTGCTAAAGAAAGTCACCCAATAAGCTAAGAAATCCAGATAATATGCTTAGCTTCCAAGTAACTAGAAAGGTGAAATTCGCTAGAGTTTGGCAAGTTTTCTATATCTATCCTGCCTAGCTATAAACTCCAATTATGTAGAAAAATTGCAAAGCCTAGGCTTGCAAGTAAGTAACAAAATCTAACCATACTAGAGCACCACTATATCACCTCTTTTCTATATCATCTCTTTTGCCAATCTTAAAAATCTTGAGATGTATGCTTATGGGTAAGCAAGACCACTTCCTCCCTCCATAGCCAATTTTTTGAGACTTGCTAGAGTTTAGATCGAACTCCAAGTGACATGCCTCTTCTATTTATGATGTTTATGATGACAAAAAAAGAGACTAAATAGAATTTTACAGTTATAATAAGAGATCGTATAAAGACTAGTCGAAAAGAAGATAAACTAAAGAACATAATAGAAGATTTCACCCCACAATTATTTTTGTCTCTTGCCTATTTAAACATTGTATGATCTCAAATAGTATGATGATGGCTCTCTAAAAAAATGCCATTGCTTCATACATTGATAGATTTCATTCAACTATCTTGACAAACAATGCTATTGTATGAAATCCTTCTCAGATCTTAATAAATTATACTTAGCTCAAGTAAGAAGAGAGATGGATTCCAATTAAAACATATTTGAGCACTTGTCAAAGAGGCTCACCTAAATCCCCATTCTTATAGATCATAATCAAATCGTAGATATTTTATATAAAAGAAGCCCAAAAAAGAACATACAAAAAGGGCCATAGCATAAATAATCACTATCATGAAATGCAATTGGAATGGTTGGTACAATAGAAAAGGAGAAACCCCTTACCAATCTGGAAGATGCAAAGTGGCATAATGGAGAGATAAGTTTAAAAAATTTAAAGCACTGTCATAGATGAATAAGTGAAGTTCAAGACAGCAAGGCTAATTTGGATTATGTACAACACAAAGAAAACCAAAATGTAATAGCAATTTTTAACAGAGAAATGAACTATATAAACTTATAAAGCTCATAATAATAATAGGTCATAAAAAAGAGCTAAATTCTGAGTAGACAAAGTTTGGACACATGAAGTATACTTGATTGATCAAAACCAAATCATTGTCAAGCCTTTTAACCACTCCTTAATAGAAAATCCATATACTGTAATTAAATTTTGAAAAAGAAATGTTTGCATCTTCAGCTGGGACTATAAATCAGAATAACCCACAAATAAGATGAAGATGATGCAAAAACATGAAAAACCTACAAAAGTGTTATAGCCAACCAACACTTCAAAGAAAGCATATAAACAATTTACTTCAAACACTGTGCTAATACTTTCTCAATGGTTAATCTAGTCGGCATTCCTTGAAAATCTCTCAAATATTATTACCAACAAGACAAGATTCATAGAATTCCTATAACAGAAAAACCTTGCACTAAAGAAAAGTGTGTTGCATACACATTTCTATGTTGCCACTTGTGATTATGATAATCAAAAATGATTGTAGTTGATGGATGTACCAAATTTTGATATTATATGTTGATATTTCTAAGTCATGCTATTATTAAAACTTAATCTACTTTAGTCAATAACTAAAGGACATTCTAAGCCTATTAATCTTTGGATATGTATGTTACTCTTAAGATAGACATGGTTGTTTAGTGTCTTGCTAGTCCTCATGGCACTCATGACATTGTTTGGTAGATAAT
Source organism: Cupressus sempervirens (assembly GCA_028749045.1). NCBI lineage: Eukaryota > Viridiplantae > Streptophyta > Pinopsida > Cupressales > Cupressaceae > Cupressus > Cupressus sempervirens. The sequence continues at coordinate 726,925,407 of CM053786.1, read as the reverse complement.
AATTGTTATAGTTTTGTCCATGATTGTGTCTAGTCCAGGATACCTGGCCTTCCCTGATAGCTTGTAAGCTTACAAACTTACAATGTTTATTGATACTCCTATAATATAACCTTCTCTATCTATTTTCATGAACTAAAAATAATGCTAAGACATTCTAATCACATATGCAAAAAGATGCGCAGTGACCATTGACAAAAGAGACCTCTATTAATGACAAATAATCGAATAGACATAGAACAATAAACAAGATTACCTAAATGATGTATCCCTTAAGATGGACTAATTCCAATTCTACATAATGTAGAACTTTACATAACAAGTCTGGTATAAAAGTGCACAAAATTCTAAGTGGTGATGAACTGACTTGTAGGAGAGTTCTTCCTGACCATATCATGACATCAAGGCTAAATGTATTAAGGAAACACTAACAAAGAACTAAGAGTCACAACCTTCTATATAAATCCTACCATTCACACAAAATCAGGCTAACAAATCTTGGACAACACTTTACAATTGTTAGTGGTCACCAACTAAGGTTGGGCTCACAAAAACAAATATCCTCGACTGCATTAGACATATTATTCTAATTGCAAATTAAATTTAATGGTCATCAATTGAAAATGTTTCAACCATGTTACATGGTAATTAAGAAATATCACAAAGGAACGGTTAATGTTTGTCAAATTTATCAGTACACTAATCAGTAAATCTTTGAATCTCTTTTTCTGTCACTATCATTTGTATCACATTAACCCTAATACAGGCATAACAAGTTGTACAAAGTAGCATGTGTCCACTATGGAGCGAATAGGGCATTAATCCTTGGTATGAAATAAAGTAATAACCGTGAGAAATTATGACATTCCAAAAATAAAGATCAAAATATACATCATATATCCAAAATAATTGATATCAAAAAAATCCTAAATCTCTTTGTTCATAAATTGTTGAGCATAATACAATACCACTAAGCAAATATTCACTACAGAGCAAGCACAAATATTCCTTTCTAGGGTAAAAGAATTGACAATAGGAAATAATGGCATTCCACCAATGTGAATCATGTATCCAGGATAGTATAATTTAAGGATTCTAGAATTGTTTACCAATCATGAGGACCAGATTTCTTCACCTTGTATCTTAGAATCATTCCATCATTAGAAATAATGAGTGAAAGTTGGGTAACCAACCCTATAGAAAAGGATATAGTGCTTTCAAATCGCAATTAATCTCTTCTCAATATGAATCACTTTTCTCAAAGTTGGATCCAGTTGTTTGAAGCAAACCAATCTATCTAATTTAGCACAAACTAAGATCATAATTGACACACATGTACTAAACCTCAATGACCATATCCACTCTTTACCAAATCATAACATACTTTGCAAATATGTCCAATAAAATCATGATCAATCATCAGAATGTATTTGATTAGTTTTTAAGAGAAGTAGGGATCAAAAATGTAAAATTGGCAAATTGTTAACTAGGTGTGAAAAAATTGTTCCTGAAAAATAAGTACAATCATAAATGCACTTGAATATGAACTTGCGACAGCTGCTTCTTCCAAGAAAATGCCCACCACTTGTGAAATATAATGCACATATAACAAGAACAAATACCATCAAGCTTGGAATTATCTATAGAAATTTTAAAATATATGTAACATTTCCTAACAACTATTGAAATTGTTGATTGAATTTTTATCCCGAAAAGTCAAGTCCACAAATATAGATTTGGTAAATTTTCCTAGATTAAAAATTTTAGAACTCTCAGTTCACATAGATACAACTAAACAGAATTTTTTAATTTTTTTTGAGCTACAAATGCTCAGTGTTCTATTGCTAAGCACTGACTATATTATTCATGTTCAGAAAGCCAACTTCAAAGATCAGACATAGAGAAAATCATTTGTTGGGGGATATGCACATATTGACTGTAGAAGGCAACCCAATAACATGAAAAATGCAGCCTAAAGCAACATCACCCCAACATTCTAAGGTTCTAGCTTATTGCAAGTTCAATCCTACCATCCAAGCAATAAAGTATCAATACTATCACCTTTGCATAACACCAGTAAGTGGGATTTCCTTACAAAACTAGTCACTGACTCAATGAGATACCCAAATATATATTCATCAACAAATATGGGATCTAAATCTTAGGAAATTTATGCTCTTTTCAAAACATCAGAACCTCTATGAGGATATAACCAATGTTTGGTTCATGAGTATTTTGGCATAAGGAAAAATTTCTTGTGGATTGCTAAAGCTCAAGGATTAGATGTTCCCCATACTTTTAGGAGATCCAAGATCGAATCTCAAAGAAGTTAAATTTCCCCAGCAGATGATACATCCTAGTTAGAATTGGCCTACTAGTTCCAGTGAGCCATGGAATAAATCCAATTGGAGAGAATCATCACAGCCTTGTAAACCATGAGGCCCTAAATTTTTGCTTCTTAATGCCCAAGAAGGTTTCCCCTACCCCAATGAACACTACCTTAATATCTTGCTAGCTAAAATCACATGGGCATGCTCCTAAAATTACATCCCAATTTTCTGCAATCACTGAAGCAAGAAAAGAGGAAAAAATAACAAAATATATCCTACCTTTCAAATTTTCAATAACCTAATCTTCACTGGTACCTTGAGATTCAAAACATTGACCAAGAGCACCCAAAAATCATTCACCACCAATACAAAGATCAAAGAACAAGCCTAAAAATAAAATAAGTAGGAAATTATAAAATCCTACATAATTGACAACACTAAAGAACACAAATAATAATAATAATAATTAGTTTACTCATCTTGGAAAATGGAATGCGGTCTAAAATGTTGATGCCAAAATTATCTACAAATTTTTATCTACCAGAAACATTCATATTCACTAAGGTGGATTTGAAACATCACGTTTCTAAGAAAAATCAAGTAAAAAAACTTACTATTGGGAGGACCATTGAATTCCACATAGAACTCATGCATTCCATCATTTATCATCTCCACCTTGTAATCGCCCATCATCCTGTTCAATCTAGAGATTTTATTTAATGGACACAAACACACCTAACTTAATAAAATACCCATTGGGACAACATTAAGATCATAAAGCTAACATCAAGAAAAATAATAATAATTACTTACAATTTCATAACATCCATCTCTCACATCTTTCTTGGAGAAGACATTGTGGTGCTCTAAATCCTTCAACAACCCTCAAGAAAAAATTCTTGCACCCAACACCCACCTCCAAATTGATGAGTCAAAGTGTACCCAATATCAAAATACCAGGTCTATTGGCCTCTGCAGCCTCTCATATTGCTTCAAAAGAGCTCCCATGTGCCCGTGTTAAACAAAATAATGAAATATTTGAAACCTTTTTTTAATTTTAACATGTTGAGCTCATGTTGGTCGAAATTTTGACCAACACAAGCATGGATTTAAAAAAAACATATTTTTCCTTCCATATTCTGACCAATCTAAAACATTTTAATAGATGGTCAAAAATTTTGGTCTAAAAATGGGGTCAAATGTACTAGTGATACCTTGAATACTAGTGCAGGCTAGGATGGAGCTTGAGATGATACTTGATTAATGTCTTACATAATTAGCATCCTTATTTGTACGAGAGGATTACTAGTACCACATAGAGTCACTATGGGGATGGGGTCTAAAGAGGCTACCATGTAACATTAGAGTTGAATCCTATGATGAAACTCCTCTATATGCATCTTAGATTTCCTATATATATGTGTTTGTTGCCTCTGGGATCATATTGATATTATCTATCACACCGCTTGAGATAGAAATCTTTTAGGATCCCTTGCCTAGGATTTGTGTTGTTAATTTATGGTTTGATATCTAATTGAGAATTGATGCTATCTCCTCAGCATGAAGGGAGTGGGCCTTCTCTGGGCTGCATGAGGCCAGGTGGTAGTGTTAATTTTACCATTGAGATCTTTTGATATCCGATTTTGGTTTTGGATGATCCTTGTTGTAGTCACATTATTGTGTTCATCATCAGAGATTTTTTCTCTCTATGTCATGTTATTCTTCTATATTGCTTCAGAATTTTGGTTATGATGCCTTTATGAGGTGTTATGTACATATCTTGTACTTTAATTTGTATAATATACCATGTGGCTTGTGTAGTAGATGTGGAGTCTTTGTGTATTTATATATTGTACCAATTGTAGTTGAGATCCTCTTGTGTGATGATAATTTTTATTTTTTCATCTACATAATATGGAATTGTGTATTATGGTTGTACTTAGTGGATTTCATAATGTACATAATTCTATATTATGTAACCCTTGAGAATTATAACTCTACATTGAGTTTCATCTCTATCAGGGATAACTTTAAGAAACCCCCCTTTGGAAAAATGTATAAAATTTTGGCAAATCAAACATTAGTTTAGGGGAAAAAAAAAAAAAAAATTAATCGGTAAATGACCAAGGCCTTGATTATATTCAATAATAAAATTAAAAATTTACATCAACGTATCTCTATTCAAACAGGTACTGGTAGGAAAGAATGGAGAAGAAAACCTCCAATCTAGCCTGGGACAAAAGTCCTTTATTATTACATCATAAAAGGGGCATACCCTAGTCAGCTTGCTTTCTAATAAATTCTTACAAGTTTCATGCAAATAGTACAAATACATACAATCATTAGATAAATTGATAAACCTCGGTAAAAAAAACATCCTTTATCCATTCTTTGAGTGTCTTCCATTACAATGTTGAGCACTTCAACCCTGCCTTTGGACTTATCAATCAAAGTCATTAGTAATCAAGTTTCATATATCTTTATTAAAATAGGGATACCTTGGGAAATTAACTTTTATTTCCTCTTCTTAAAGTCAGCTATATCCTACCAAAAGACGGTGACAACATAAAGTTTATTTTTATACCTTTATTTAAAAAGTCCTTAAAACATCAAACCTTACTAATATATAAATGCTTAACAACCGAAGATGATTCTTAACCATTCTTTACTATGCTATGCTATAAATTAATTTAGTATCCTTGTTAGAGGTCTCTTATAATACAAGATCTAAATCTGAAACCTACAATACTTTGAAAAGCCAAAAAAATTATACTTAATCTACCAAGTAAACACTAACAGCATCTTTAACTAATTTAAATTGTATATATTACTGTTGAGTACCTGTAGGTATCTTAGAACTCAAGACTTCAGGCCCAAAAGCCCTTATGGTATTGAGCTAACAAAAGTGCCACATCCTTACCTATGATATGCATGCAAGGTTGTTTAAAAGTCAAAATAATTAGTATATTACTTGCTAATTAGGTACATAAGGTACCCTGAGCTTGACAAAATACTTATCTCTACCTTACTAGATGTTAATTCGTAATGAGTTTGACTTGCTTAGCTATGTGAGTCCTTCCTTTACCATATAATCTAAATCCATACTTTCACATCTATGAATCAGAAACATTAACCTTTTTTTAAAAAATTATGGCATTATCTATAATCTATCTTAATACGTTGAACTCAATCTAAATTCTAGATTCTTGATCACATTTCTCTATAAATGTATTCAAATTCAAAATTTTAGAGTTAATTTCTAAAAACCATTAAATTCTCAGCATCTGCTCCTCTATTAGCCAAGGAGTCTACCTTCTGATTCCCTTCTCAAAAGATGTGACATATTCTAATATCTTCAAAGTTATCCAAAAAATTTAAAACTTCTTCTAACTTGGAGTTGAGGACCCAATTTGGGGTACCTCTATTTTTAATTGCATTTAATACGATTTGAGAGTCACCTACAATGTAGATTTTGGAAACACCTAAAGATTGACAAAGCTTTAGGCCTTCTTCCAGTGCTTCAAGTTCAGCCATGTTATTAAACGTTTGTCTAACAGACTTGGTTTTTTTAACGAGCCACTAGCCTATGAAATCATTGATGATGCATCTGACTCTTGCTATCCCAGTATGTCCTCTAGCTGCCCCATCAAAATTAAGCTTTACCTAGTCCTTCAAAGGGGGCATCCATTTGCACTATTCCCTAGCCTCCTTGCTCTTTTTTAGATAGACAAGAGGAGGATTAATCATATTGAACCATGCTTTTTTAATTACACCATCCCAAATCATAAAGGAACCTTCTTCTAATCTTGATCTCCTAAGATGAGAGTTAATAGTTTCCACTATACTAGCCTCAATTTTTGTGATTAACTCTTCATATTTTAGCTCAAAGTCACTAAAAATTCATCTATTCCTTTCTTTCTAGACTTCCCATATCATAATAGAGGGACTAATATTCCATAGCTTTCTATAGATGCCTTTGCATAAATTAGTGGGCCAACTTTTAAGTAGGTTAGATAAAGATTTAGGAAATGGAAAGGACCAAACTAGCCTCTGTCTAAGCCATTCCCAAAAGGCTCGAGCATATAAAAAACTATATAATATATGATCAGCATCTTCATTATCATGCTTACACAAGACACACCGTGAAGGGCCTTCAAACCCTAATTTTTGAAATCTTTCTGCCATCAATATCCTATTTTGGAATGCCACCCAAAGAAAGAATCCTACCTTTGGTAAACATGCTAGGTCCCAACAAAGATTGAGTGGGATTTCCACCTCATCCCATCTCTTGGAGTTGATTAGAGCTTTATATCCATTTTTCACACTATACTTACTATCATTTGAGGTTGCCTAGACTAGTTTATCATTCCTCTCAAGTTACTTAACCTTTCGATCTTTCATTAATTTTTCATATGCCTTTATTGCAACTGGATCAATCCCAACATCTTCCAGAGGTTTCCAAATCCATCTCGAGTGTCCTTCCATGTAGATCGTAGTTTTGTAGTCGCTAACTTTGCCGCCCCATAGATTGATTAACTTCTCTCTAAGGTTACCTGGGATTAGACTACTATCTATCGGGGGGTGCCCATCCTAGGAGTATTCCAAAAAAAGGGCTTCATCCCCCTTACTAATATCCCAAGTGAGATATTTTCCAACGAGATGGTGGCATTTGATTATGAATTTCCAACTTTCTGAGCCTTTAGAAAGGGTCTTCATCCTAAATATCAAAGAGGGATCTTCTTCATTTAGATATTTATTGTACATGATCTTTGCCCATTTTTGCTTTCTTTCAGTATATAGACACCATACTAATTTGGCCCCTAAAGCTTCATTTTTCCATTGTAAATTTTTAATTCCAAGACCTCCACATTCTTTAGGTTTGCAAATGTTATCCCATTTAATGAGGGCTAGTTTTTTGGATTCCTCGTAGTCATTCCATAAAAAATTCTTGAGATAAGTTTCTAACATATGATTGATATTTTTGGGAAGAGGAAGACAAGATAGTGGGTACGTAGGAATGGATGTCAGCGTCGATCTAATCTTGGTACTCTTACCAACTTTTGTGAGCCACTTATCTTTCCAACCACTAATCCTAGCTTCCAATATCTCTATTATATTTTGCCATACCTTACTACACTTAACACTCTTTTCTAACTCTATGCCAAGATATTTACATGGGAAAGAACCCCTTTTATATCCCATGATATGAAAATTTTCTTTTTCCATCATGGGATCCATTTTAATGAAATATATCTCTAATTTTGAAGCATTCACAAATTGGCTAGAAGCCCTCATATAAGTATCTATAATAGACTTTAATGCTCTTACTTCCTTTACTAAACTTTTGCTAGGCAGAATAGTATCATCTACATAAAGTTGATGGGTAATATTGGGGATATTCCTGGTGATTGTAACACCTTTAATCTTATGATCAGCATGAACCCTAGTGATGGATCTCTCGAAGGCTTCTGCCATGATTATATATAGAAATGGGGATAACAGATCGTCTTGTCTGATTCCCCTTGAAATGTCAAAGAAACCTTCGGGGTACCCATTCACAAGGATAGAAATATTAGTAGTGGATATAAACTTGAATATAAGGTTAATCCATTGATGAGAGAAACCAAATGCTTCTAACGTTTTACAAAGGAAATGCCAATCCACCATATCATAGCCTTTTTGGATATCCAATTTCATAAATGTGCATGCCTCTTTGTTATTTTGGGCTGAGTGAATCATCTCCTGGATAGTAAGAATACCATCCAAAATAGATCTACCGGGAATAAAACCTATTTTTTCCTCGAAGATAATCTTCAAAAGAATTAATTTTAATCTGTTTGCTAAGATCTTAAAAAATATTTTGTAAATGATATTATAGAGTGCAATCGGTCTAAAATCACCTAGATTCTCTAGCGCTGACAAGTTTTGGGAATCAAGGTGAGGAAGGTGTAGTTGATCTCAGATAACAGAGATCCACCCTTTCTAGATGCTTCGATAGCATCCCAAAGATCTTTTCTTATGATATCCCAACGCTTCTGGTAAAAAAAAGGCCTGAAAGCCATCTGGACTCTGTGATTTATCAGGATTTATGTTGAAAATAACTGATCTAACCTCGTCTAGTATAATAGGATTATTTAAAGCTTTATTTTCCTTTGCAGAAACTAATTTGGGGATCACTTTAAGCATATGGAATTCTATTTGACCCTTCAAAATTATTTAAGATTTTTTGAAAATGATCCACAAAATTTTTTGAAATCTCATTTGATTTATCAGTTAATATACTTGAATGGTTTTTAATACTTGTTATTTTACTTTTGGCTCTATTATAGAAGGTAGAGTTGTGAAAGAATTTAGTATTTCGATCTCCCTCATCCAGCCACCTTTCTTGAGACTTTTGTCTCCAAAAAATTTCCTCTTTGGAGAGGATATCCTCTTGTTTTGTGAGAAATTCTTTTTCAAGGAGATAGTTGCCATTGTTCATGCCTTTCTTAATGATTTCTACATTTAATTCTCTTAGCCTCTCTTCAATGTCCATTTTTTCCTTAAAGATATTGTTGAAATGTTCTTTATTCCATCTAAGAATCTCTGCTTTTAGCATCTTCATTTTAGAGACAAAGATAAACATTCTAGACCCTTCAAAGTTACCTTGTGACCACCACCTTTTGATATTGTCTAAGAAACCTGGATCTTGGAACCACATTTTTTCACATTTAAATGAACTTCTCGCAGGTTTATGAGGCTCTAAAAATTCAACTCTAACTGGGAAATGATTAGAGCTAGCAATCAGAAGAATCCTGGAATGAATGTTTAAATTATTATCATTGAGGTCTCCTTTGATGAAAAACCTATCTAACTTTTCTACAATATAAGTAAAATCCATCTACTTGTTATTCCAAGTATAATTCCCGTTCTTACATGGAATGTCTAAAAAATTATAAAAGTCACACCATTTTTTAAATTCTCTAGAAGATTGGGGAACTTGTTGAGATCCCCCAACTTTTTGGTTTAAATTTAGAATGGTATTGAAATCTCCTCCTAACACAATTAGGTTGTACTAATGAATCTTCAAAAATTGGCTGATTTCTTCCCATACTACTCTTTTCTCAATATTGCTAGTTGGACCATAAATGTTAATTAAGATGAACTTAAGATTAGATTTTAGACTAGAAACTGCACTGTTAATCCAATTATTGTTCTTACTTAAATTTCTAAAGATACTTTCCTATGGTTCCAGATAAACCCTAAACCCTTAGAAGCTCCTACAAATTCTTGTAAAGTAGTGTTCCAATTACCTAACTGCTTGTCTAATTTGAGACCTTCTATCCTATTTAGCTTATTTTCTTGTAATAAAATGATTTCAAATTCAAATTATTTTAAATTTTGTTTTAATAATATTTTTTTGCTAGGGACATTTAGACCCCTAGCATTCCACGTAGTGATCTTCATGACTCCTTGGGAAGGATCTTCCCCTTCCCACTATTAAAAAGTTGACTAGTTTTTTGCTGTTCACGTGCCTATCCATCTACTTCTCTTAGTTCGTTGAGGGATCTTCTTTCTCATTTTGGTCTAATTCTACCAAAATTGGGGGATTTGACACCTTCTTGATTCATCTTTATGCCTAGCTGCTCCATATTACCATGAGAGTCTTTAATTGTTTCTGTTTGAATGTTCTCCATAATCTCCTTCTCTTCATTAACCAGCTCCTATAGAATCTATTCTATTAATTTTTGGTGATCTATGGATGTTCTATCCTCGGCCTTTAGTATCCTTTTGTCTTCCACATCGTTACTATCTTTGTTTGATTGATATTCTACTTCAAAGGAAAGAATGTCTCTTCTGAGATCTTCAAACGTATAGTTGTCCCCTCCCAGTAGTAATACCTACTGTAGCAGATCTTTTTCTGAAATATTATTCTTGTCTTCGTTTTCCATGTCAAATTCCCAAATTAACTCCTCTAAGAGACTTTCTAAGTTTTCCTTCTGATCATCTTTTAGAGTTGTTTCTTCAATGTTTTCCTTGTCTTCCAAATCTTTCTTCAGGAAATTTTGGAATTCCAACACTAGGATGCCTTTAGACCTATTTATTTTTGAAGTTGTTGTCTTTGGATTGACTTTAGGAGACTTTCTCTTTGGAGAAGGAGTTTTCTAGAATTTGGTAAACCTCTTTGGGGGTTCCCTACCTGAAACTAATGAGTCTTTGAACTGCTGCTCATTTGTCTTTAGATTATCTTCCATCTGTTTAATCTCATTGGAGCCTAAGTCTTTACCATGTAGGGGTGGAAATTCTTTTTCATCTATATCTCTAAGCATATCTCCTATGTTCTCAACACCCACCATTTTGTTTCATGATTCCAAGTTCCTCAAACCATTTGTAGATTTTGAGGAGCTTCTCCTTTTCTTCATTTTCTTTTCTTTCTTTTTGTAATCTTTGTTGATAACTCCTACTTTCTGAATGTTGGGTAACTCATCTAATTTGGAGAACTTTCCCAAACTCTTAGTCGAATATTTTTGCTTCACTCTACCTAGAGAATGTAGTTTGTTGAATTTCTTATATGTACTAGTTTGGAGATTTCTAATGATATTTTCTTGAGTCCTCCTAATTTTTTCTTTCTCTTTACGGTTTGATTGGAGATTCTAGCTACTATTGTTTTCCCTCATAACCTTATCTAAGCTCTCTGTTGATTCTCTGTCTACATTTTGTTTTATAGTTGTTATTACTTCTTCCTTGTCTAAGTGCTCCTCTTGTATGAATCTCTCATACTTTTTTATGATTATAGGGAGGGAGATATTTAGATCTGAAGTGGTCTGCTGAATTCTAAAGGAGGAATTCCACTCTTTGTCAAGCCTGATAATTTCTATCACTTTACCTTCATATCTTTGAATTTTTAGTATATATAAAGATCTATTAGTAATAATTTTTATTGGCTTGATGATTAGATTATTCACTTTGTGATTGAATAAGAGCTTTATGTTATTACAACATTCAAAGGAAGCATCTAAACCAATCAGATCTCCCATTGAGCATCTAATCTTCTTGATAATCCCTATTTGGTTTAGCTCTAGGGGGATAGGGTTTATAGAAAACCAAGTAGGAATTGAAAAATCTAAATATTCTTCTTTACAATTAGGTATCCAATTAAAGAATTTGACCACATGACCCTTGAAGAAACAAATAGAATTATCGAGAAAATCTTTTTTAACTTCCTCCTCACAATAATGAATGTAAATAAATCTGTCAGAATAGTGAGATATACCTACCTGGTAACCGCAGAAGTCCTCCAGCCATCCAATTAAGTTATGTAATTCAGCTTTAGGGCCCTTCTAGAAAGCAAACAATCCAACCTCTATGCACTCCTGCCAGCATTCCTCGCTGTCTTGGTCACTGATAATGATAACCTTGTCATATTAATTTGCAGGAGGAATCTGTAACAGCGAGTGGGGGGAGTGTGAAGACTAATGGTTAGACAACCTTCGATGAGGAGGAAAATAAGATTCCTTTGGATGAGAAGATAGGCTCTGTTGAGTAGGGTATGATGACTCAAAATCAAGAAGAGTTGAGAATTTTGAATGATTTAGAAGAAAGGGATTAAAATTGGTCTTAGCATATTTGGTTAGGTTAAACCGATATATTTGCTTGTCTAGACTATGAATAGAATGTATCCATGGAACATTATTGTCCAGAAGATGACTAGAGTAGGGACAAAAGCCACAAACCTTAGCTTCCTTATTTGCATCCAACTCCTAAACAAAGTGATCCTCTGCCTCCTACTCACTGGCCAAAGGGTTGAACGGATTCAAAGTTTTGATTGCAAAGGATGAAGTGATTTGTCTTTTGTCTATTACCTGCCCCTATTTTCTTCTAAGAATGGTTTCCCTCTAACTATTGACTGGATGTGACTCTGAGCTATATTTCAAATACCCTAGGTTTTTTTCTTTTGCCTGTGATCGCCTATACAGATAGTCTTCTTTAGAATGTAGAATATACATATTTTTTATGATTCTTCTTTTCACACTACTTTTCGCACTTTTTGCCATTCTATTTATTCGCTCTAAATTTATTTTTTTTAATTTTTTTTAGTTCAAGTGCAAATAATTAATTTCTATTGGAAAATTAATTTTTTTGGGTAGGAAAAAATAAATTTTATTGGCGATTTTTTTTCAACTGTATGAAAATTATATAAAATCCTAGAAAATCTTTCATTATTAATAAAATCATGGGAAAAAAAGTACACATACCTAGAAACCATAATTTTATTATTATTATTATTATGTGGATCCTAATTGATTATCAAACTTGAAGGTTAAATTTATACCACTTATATCATTATAGTTTCCCTCCAAATTATTTAATGGTGGTATGGAGGAAACATCCCTAGTGTTTATAATCGTTGGAGGATCCTGAATCAATGGCCTAAATCCTATTTTGGGCCAAGATTTTAAAAGGATATCAAGTTTTAAAGAAAGTATCAAAAGTAAAGACACATGTTCCACATCAAGTCTATTTTGGGCCAAAGTGAGAAAGGATAAGAAATTTCATGGAAAATCTCTAGACTAGAGATGCGTATCAAATCTACATACTTAACCTATAACCTAACTTAATTTTTCACCAAATATTGGCTAATATGACATCGACTAAGATAAGAATTGAAAATTGTAGGTGAATATGTATAATTTATTGCATGGAAAAAATAGATTACACTAGCAAAGTCATCACAAAAATACAAATACTTCTGCATTATTACTAGCAATTGGCCTAAGCATGGGACCCAATTTTTGTATAGTGCTAGCGATATGGCCATCCTAAAAGTGCCAAAAAATTAGCTAAACTCGAGGTCCCTAATGAGTGAGATTAAAGCCATTTGGTGAATATTAGCCACTAAAGTTATCCTTGTGCATATGTTATCTTATATTACTTTTCTTTCACATTTTTATTACAATACTATTGTAAGATCCTAAGAAAAAAATATTTTTTAAACTTAGTGGTATATCCTAAGTTAATTTCTCTTGGGTTCCCTAGTAGGGCACTAATAACTTGTCATTTTCATGTTTTATACTTTCTAATTGGGTAGTTAGATCTTCTTTGTGTGATCTCATTTTCATCTAGAGCTTCTATATATGTAGTGTGTTCATCACTACTTTATTGCATTGTATGCATATAAATCTATAGATTCTACCTTTAATTTAACATTTAGATTTAATTTACATAAAATGTATTATTTCATTTAATATATAAATTCAATTTTAAAAATACAAAAAAAAAATCATTGCATTTCATTTCTCTAAAATATTAAAAAATACAAAAATATTTCATCCATAGACATTGCATTTCATTCATAGACATTGCATTTCATTTTTAATGGATATTTTATCTTCATTTGGTAGTTCAATTCCAAGTTTTCTTCAAGATTTGTTTATCATTTTACACTCAATCATAGTGTTATAATTTTTAATTTTCCTTGCTTGATAACTTATTTACTTTATGATGTGACATGTTTTTTTCTAAATTGTGTATCATTATGAGGTAGCTATCATTCAATGTGTATTATATACTTTTCTTGGTTTCAAACTTTTGGGGCAAGATTGCATGTAAATTATCTCTAACTTTTGTCTAAGGATCTACTTTCCTTGATATAAACAAATTCCCTTGCTACACAATTTAAATATTTGCATCCTTCATCTAGAATCCTTATTTCACCTCGACAAAGGGGGCTAAATATGTACATTTTTATTCTCTTCCCCCTCTTTGTCTTGAAAATGTTATCCTTTTTTAGTATTTCCTCTTGAAGTTAGATGTATTACTAAAATTATATCTTCCTTTCAAGGGTCTCTTCTCAAAAGTGAAATATCCTTTCATGATTATTTATTTTCTTAGCCTATATGAATTGATACTCTTAACTAAAATTGTGGCATACATTGTTCTTTCCAGGGTGTCTCCTTGTTGATGAAAGTATGTATCCTTCATTCACTTCCTTATAATTTCTAATATGTAGTTATCATAAGGAAGAGGACATATATGATAGGATGTCAATTTTTCCATATTCCTAATAGTATTTTTCATTTTTAGTCTAGTTTTTTCTATGGGATTATTCTCTTTATAATCCTTGAACATGTCCTTATTTGTCTTGATTAGTTTTATTGGCATGTAGCCAAAATACTTAATTTTCATGGTTGAAGATTAATAATTTATGACATTATGCAATATACTTATATATGATAAAATTATTATGTTTCAATAAATATTTAACTTTAGGGGCAAGATCATTTCAAACTCACTGTCCAACTAATCTCCATGTTATTCTTTGCAGAATAATAGAAATGAATCATACTTGTACTTCCTCTTCCTTGGTCCTTTCAATTGGACTACTTCGTCTTCTCTTGATACCAGATCACAATTGACATCACATCCAATAATCCCTTGGATCACTTACTTGCATTTACCAAATACTTCACATATGTCTTCACAAATTCACACTTAACCAAAAGGAAAATAATCTTCCTTTATACCACGTCCTCAAAAAAATTTCATGAGTTAGCCTTGAGGCTTTTCCAAATTAATTATAATAGGACCTCATTAAGATAATTAATTAACTTATAATTACACAACATCCTTGGCTCACAGTCTTTACAATTCCTCAAACATGTGACTCCAGACTTTTTGCACTCGCTAACATCATCATTAAACTGTCTTTTGTCACTTTTCATATCATGAGTCTATCTCTATAAAGAGATACAAATCAATCATTAGAAATTTATTCTTAGATACTTTGTTTGTATACTACTCTCTATAAATCAAGAGTATCTTTTGCATGTCTTTGACTTACTTCATGTGCACTTAACCTCATTATTAGGACACAATGTAGAACACGTCCTTAACTACACTTGACCTGATCATTAATTCTCTATATATATATTTCACTTTTAACTCTTTATGTGCTTACATTTGTAGTTTTTTGTTTTGTTATTCCTTTTTCCTTTTATTTATTTATTATTTTTAATTATGTTATTGTCTCCTCATGATCTTTGGTCTTGTGGGCTTTCATCACTCTGTTGACCTTTCTTTTATCCTTTGACTTTCTTTTCAATTTTATACATAGATCTTTATTTATGTACACACACACAAGCTTGCTTATTTTTTAAGTTATCTATTTGACTTTTCTCCATTTATTCTTAGGTCTCCCCCTCCATGATTTATATATTTTTTCTGATTTATGTTTAGGGTGGGTCTTGTCAACTTTATGGTGTACCTTCTCTCTCCTCCCCTATCCCCTCCCCCCCTCCTTTAAAGATTATTGGACCTGTTGTCTACTATCTTATGTTCTTTTCTCTCTAGCATCCTAATGATGGATCATGTAGTATGATCTGAAACATTGATGTAAAAAAACTAGACACAATCAAATCTAGAAATCAAAAAGAAGTATTTGAATGTCAAATCTTTTTGTGCATATAAAATATCATGCAAAAACAAAAAAAACTAGGTTTTACAAGGAACTAGAACCTAAAAGTTTTAAATAGAAAACTGGAAAAAAATAGAACCAACAAAAACACTCAAATCCACAACTAGCACACCAACAACCACAACTAGCACCTACACCAATTCCTTGATGCTCTTCTCCACCTCCTTACCAATTTAGCAGTAGCCTAGATAATATCAATCATGGAAGAAATGAGAACCTCAGGAGCATCAGCAATCTTTTTTCTCATACTTTTCCCTATTCTCTTGCTAGGCCCGCCTGGACTCCTCACCACATCATTGTTTGGGGACATGATCTCCTCATTGCTTTTCTTGACCAAACTAGCTGCAGCGGCACACAAACTGGAAGTGACTTGCTCCATTCTCTGTCTTCTTTCCTTAAAAATTCGATGGAGTTCTAGCTCATAATCCTTAAGTTTATCAGGTATATTGCCAATGAGTTTCTCTAGATGGGCTCTCATAACATGTTCATGGTCTAGTTGTTTCTGAATGACTCCAACCTTTTTTTTGAGCACCATGATTTCATTGTATAGCCATGAGTCCTCTTATAGAGAAGCTTTTTCTTTAAGTTTGGTAGTATGAAGAAAGGAGAGTTTCACATGTTGGGTCTCATCCCTGGTATCTTGTTCAGTTCTAATCACAGCGTCAATGGTAGTATTATTGACCTAGGTGTCAGTGTTATCATCCTGCTTCTCCTTACACTCCTCCTCCTTCTCCTTACTCGAGATTTTCTCTTTCATAACAAGGAAATTACCCTCATTGTTTTCTTCTATGTCAATGTCCATTTTCTTCTCACTAGGTTTAGTATTAGGAGGAGAAGAAGGAACTTGATCTTTCCCCTCATCATCCTTTAAAGCTTCAAACCCAACATTTGATTCAGTTTTTCTATCTTTTCT
Source organism: Cupressus sempervirens (assembly GCA_028749045.1). Classification (NCBI taxonomy): domain Eukaryota; kingdom Viridiplantae; phylum Streptophyta; class Pinopsida; order Cupressales; family Cupressaceae; genus Cupressus; species Cupressus sempervirens. Next base: position 726,908,714 of record CM053786.1, on the reverse strand, counting down.
CTTCTCCACTTGGTTCTTATCAATAGGCATGCCCTTACTTCCCAAGGAACCTTCAAGACTTGAGCTAAGGTCTCCCACTTCTGTCTTATTTTCCTCCTTGGTAGAATTCTCAAAATATGTCACTTCCTCAGTATTCTTCTTTTTCATCTCCCACTTATGACCCTTTTTAGTGCTCTTACAATCACTGGTGCCTTCCTCACTTTTAACCTTTTTATTAGAGGGTTCATTTCTAGACAAATTCCTTTTTTTATCCAAATTCAAAGAGGGTTTAACATCCTTATTTTTGCAATACTTTTCAATATGAAGTATTAAGCCCTTGTGAAGCACAGGACGAGAATCTTTCTTCCTATGTGCTTGGCGGCTTTGTATCAGAGAGAACTTAAGGTAGAATGGGAAGGAAATTCTATCTTTATACCTAAAATAATTTAGGAACACAAAATGAAACTTGTGGACTCTCTTAGCTCTACCATCAAGGACAAAATACTCATGGATACACAAAAGAACATCCCTCCAAATAACCTTAATCTAGTTTAGATCATAAAAATTTCCTTTCTTCTCTAGTATTTTCTCCTCATCATAAGTTTTAAGGAATGTTTTGAAGGCCACATTCAAGATACTGGCTTCCTTGCTAAATTTAAGACCCTCCACTGGAAGACCTGTAACCTTAGTGATGAACTCCTCCGACAATCTCACAATAACCCCATGCAACATTACCCTATCCTCAATCCAATTTTTGAAGAAGGCCTCTATAATGTGTAGCTTATACCCTTGAAGTTTCTCAATATAAGTCATGACCTTGCCTTTTTCAAAATTTCCCAAACATCCAAATTTGTCCTCCATTCTTTATAGTTGTTTGGTTCTTGTTTTCTTAGTTCCCCTCTCACCTTGTCTTCGGCTCTGCACTTGCAAGGGGACTGAAAAATGGTCACCAAAAAGTAGACTAAGTTGTTAATGATTTCCAAGAAACATTTAACCTTGCATGTGTGCCAAGTACAATCCATAATTATGTAAAAGTATCATCTAGGGATACTTAGAAAATCTACCACAAACCCATCACTTCCCTTAATAAATTCCTCGATCTTGCATGATCTTTCCTTCATTAGGATGCGTCATATCATAATTAACATTGTCGTCAGCTCAACTTCCTTTCTTAGGTCATCTTGCCAGCTCAACCTAATTTCTCTATATACTACTTGATTAGCAATCCATTCAACAACACCAATAGTTGCCTATCAATTCTATGGGGAGTATGCTTTTGGCACATAGCTATTCTAGCTGAAACACCTGTCCTCTATATCTTAGTTGAAGATCAAATATTTGATTCTTTATTTGATTTTGGAATGTTTGATAGCATGGTTCCATGAGCTCTTTTAAAAATGTTCTAAGCGAAATAATTGAATTATACATGTTGAGAGATTGAAAGGTCATAATAATTTTTGAATTTGAAACTTAAATAAGAATTAAATTAATAAATGGTCTCATTATGAATTTGCCCCTCCAAAAAAATGATAAATATATACATTATCAAATTTATTCATAAGCTCTTTTATTTCTAATATACTTCCCTCTGTACTCCAGCTAATCAAACTCTTGTTATTCAACATGTTAGTGATGTTAAGAGAGTCTCCTTTGAACCAAAGATTCTAAAAACCAGATTCCATAGCCATCCTTATAGTGAAAAGAGGAGTCATAGCCTCAAATTTATTACTAATAGACTTCCCAATAGGGATTGCAATATCATCCATAACCATACTATAATGGTTTCTCAAACCATCACCACATCCAGCTTTTCTTGGGTTCCCTTTGGCAAAGCCATCAAAATTTCCCTTAATCCAACCCATAGGTGGAGACCTCCACTTAACATTCTATCTCTAATCCTTTTGTTTAGTAGTAGTACCTTTGGCATTCATATGATTACTTATTTGAATCTCATTAGACATTTTCTTCTGAGCTTTGAAATTCTCTTTTATAGCTCTAATAATATTATGACCTAGAACCCAATCAAGAGTCTCCTTATTTTTGAAAATTCTATCATTCATCTCCTTCTAGATTCCCCACCAGAATGAGGTAGAGAAATATTCCAAAGAAAACCAATATCATCATTCTTGGTAGGACATGTCCAGCCCTAAAAAAAAAGATCAATGTCATTGTGTTGAACCCAATTTAAATTCCAATATTTGAGAAGATGTTTCCAAACATTCTTGCTAAAACAACAATTAAAAAAAAGGTAGTTCCTATCTTCAAAGTCCTTCTTATAGAGACAAAATTTGTTCAGCAAGTAGACTCCTCTCTTTTTCTGGTTATCCAGAGTTAAGATTTTTTTATGAAGTAAAGTCCAAAAAAAGACATTGATTTTAGGAGTAAGCCCTTCAATCCAAGCTTTAGCTCATATAGGAGGATTTCCTCTATCCTCTGATTTGAACATAGAAGAGACCTTGAAACCTCCTCTCAGTTAAATCCCCAAAACCAAAGGATCTTATATTTGAGGGTAAAGGCTAACAACATTCAGGGCCAACTAGATGTTGGAAAAATCTTGATTAATGTCATCAATATTGACCCATTTACTCTGATCCCAATAATTCTCCACAAATTCACCATAAACCTATTTGCACCTATCCACAAAAGTCCTATCATCAAAATCCTTGATCAAATGATTATCTAGAAGCCACAATCATCCCAAAACCTGATCTTACTCCCTTTACCTACTTTCCATTTGCAACTTTTGTTTAAAATGTGTTTAGCTCCCTGAACCGCATTCTTGATTGTAGAAGAAGGAACAATAGGGTAGGAAAGAAAATCAGCCAAGGAAGGAACCTCATAAAGGTACTTATGTTTCCAGATAGAGCTCCATTCCTTGTTATCATGGTAGACTCTCCAACCCTATTTAGCTAATTAATCTTTATTCATACTTCTGGAAGATCTTATACCCAAACCCCCTTCCAGTTTAGGTCTAAAAATCTTATCCTAAGAAATTAAATCCATTATCTTCTTATCCTCTATACCAGATCAAAGGAAGTTCCTTTGAATTTTTTCAATTGCATTAGCAAATTTTCCTAGGATCCTAAAAAGGCTCAAAGCATATGTGGGAATACTCTGAAGACGGGCTTTGAGGAGAGTAACTTTACTTGATTGACTCTAGTAATTTACCTTTCCACCTAGCCAGTTTCTTGTTGAATTTCTTAATAAGATCCTCCCAAAAACTCTCCAAAGGATTCAATCCCAAAGGTAACCCAAGATAGGTACATGGAAAAGAACTAATAGAGCAACCAAGAATGTTAGCAATCTTCCCCTGTCTAGCAGTTGGAGTGTTAATAAAAAAAATGAACTCTTGTTCCAATTAATCAACTGACCAGTTGTAGAGGAATAAAGGTTAACAACCTTTTCTAGATTCTTAGCCTCTCTAACCTCAGCTTTTCCAAGGAAAATGGTATCATCCATAAATTGTTCATGAGAACAGATAAGAGGATGGGACGAGGGTCTCAAACCTTGAATTTTCCCATTAGAAACCAACTTCCCAATATATCTCCCCAGACAGTCAGCCATCAAAGTAAAAATAATCAAGGATAAGGGGTCACCTTGCCTCAGTCCCCTAGAGGGTCTAAAAAATTTAGTAGAGCTCCCATTGACCAGCATAGCAACTAAAGTAGTAGACACCATCTGCATAATAAAATCAATCACATTGGCACTAAAGCCAAAAGACAAAAGGATCTTTTGGAGGAAGAACCATTCAACTCTATCATAAGCTTTGGCAATATCAACTTTCATAATAAAACCTTGATTGTTAGAACAAGATAAGGAATGGATATTTTCACGCACATAAATAATGGAATTAAGAATTTTCCTACTAGGAATAAAACCATTTTGTTGCTCAGAAATTGAATCTGGAAAAATGTTCAACAATCTCAAAGTGATGATTTTAGAGATGATTTTATAAATCAAGTTGTAGACACTAATAGGTTTGAACTGGTCCAGAGAATCAACTCCAATCTTCTTCAAAATTAGACACACAAAGGTAGAATTAATTTGATTCAACATACTTTTGGCTCCATAGAATTCTTTAACAACATCGTAGACATCTTTACCAACTAGTTTCCACTCTTTCTAAAAGAAAAGCATGGGCAAACCATCCAGCCCTAGGGATTTTTGTCCTTCAAGTGAGCAAACAGCTTTGTAGATTTCCTCTCCCTTAGGGATAGCACACAACATTTTGTTCTGATCCTCAGAGACCAAGGAAGGAATAGCATCAAGTAACTCAGCCTGTTTAGATTGGTCAATACCAAGGTCTAAGGATAGCAAAGTCAAAAAAGGAAACCAATTCATCGAGAAACTCCCTACTTGTTAGTAATTTCAAATCTTCCTTTATTAAGACTAGTAATACGGTTTTTGGCTCTATGTTTCAAAGTAGACAGATGAATTTTTTTTGTATTCCTATCTCCTTCTTTGAGCCAAATAGATCTAGACCTCTATTTCCAATAGATATCTTCTTCAAATATTATGTCATGATACTCCACCAGTTTCTCATTTACTCTTACAGATATTCCCAAAATTCCTTTTATTCCATTCTCTAACTTTCTTTTTAACATTCCTAAGTTTTGAAGCCACATGATAAAGACTCATTCCTTCAATGTTTATGTTCCACCATTCCTCAAGCCGATCTTCAAATGGAGGATGTTGCATCCACATTTTCTCAATCTAAATAGGGAATTCATCCTAGTTTGACTAGCCTCTACCATAAATAAAAGAGGAAAATGGTCAGAAGTTATCTTCTGGATAGCCTTTACCTTACACACAAAATCTTTAGTCCAATTTGGAGATATTAAGACTCTATCTAATCAAGCTTGGATGCTTTCATTTCCCACTCTTTTGTTACTCTAGCTAAACTCAATCCCATGAAGATCTAAGTCCATTAGTTCCTCCTTGTTTATAAAATCCATAAGATCCAGTCTCCCTTCCAGTTGACTAGCATTTCCACCTTTTTTTCATGCTCATATAGAGGAACATTAAAATCCCCCAAGAAAAGCCATCTACCTTTATAGTCAACACTCTTTATCTTAGATAAAGACTCCCAAAAAAAATTCTAGAGTTCTTATTATTGGGCACATACACATTAACAAGATACCAATAGTTATTTTGGACATTACTATTTAACTTAACCACTAATAAATATTTATTAGCATCAATAAATTTGCCAGAAAATAAATATTTTTTCCACAAGATCATTGTTCCTTCGAACTACTTGCCATAATACAATAATTATTAAAATATTTAACCTTCTCTACTTTTTCTTTTTCCATTTTAGTTTCCTGAAGCACTAAGATATCATGATTATGATCCCTTACAAAGTTACGAACAATATCAAGTTTTTGAATACTATTCATCCCTCTAATATTCTAGGTGGTCACTTTCATAGTAACTTTTTGGGAGTAAAATTCAAAATAGTTGCATGTTTTCCATCAATAATATTCTATAAAATTTAACTCTCTTATCTTCCTAGTAGTTTTCCTACCAGGTTTCTCTGGAGTTCCAACATTTGGTTTCAATTTTAGAGAGCCAATTTCCATTTTGCTTCTTCAAGTTTCCACTCTTGAAGAAATCATATCAAGGTTAGATTTCTTCTTCGTTTTCTTTCTTTGACCTAGTTTTTATTTAGATTCAATCTTTATAGAGATTGAATCCAAATATTTTGGCTCCTAAACAACATCATAATTCAAAAGCTCTTCTCCTAAGGATCTAGAAAGGATCTAGGGAACTTCTTGCAAAGGCTCTCCCAACTCTTCCAACTTGTCAAGTTGACCACTTCTTTCCTCAAGGATTTCTCCTTCCTTTGTCTCCTCTAAATTTGCAAAACCTACCATTTTGGGTTCTTTGTTTTGATAGATTAGCATCTGGTTCATAGGATCTTCACATTCCTCTTTTTCCTTGGTCCCAGGGACTTCAATATTCTGGGATATCTCCTCTTCTTCTAACAACTTCTCCTTATTTTGAACAATTTTTATTTCAACCGTCTTTTCTAGAATGGTCTTAGGTTTCCATACTCTTTTAGGTTTTGGTTCCCTTTTTTTTATCCCCATTCACCAACTTTTGTTTATTTTTTATTTTTATCAGACAATTTTTATCCCAATGGCCCTACTTTTTGTAGACAAAATAGGCATTAGGGAGATTCTCAAAAATGATTTATTGCATCCTTTTTCCAACTTTTGAATCTAATTCCACTTTCTAGGAAAGATTTTTCAAATGAGCAACTTTCACATAGATGCAGGCACAATGAAGTTTTGACCTCGTAGCCATCCCATTATCAATAGCTATTAGCTCACCAAATGAACCAACTATCCCCTTTAAAATGTCTTATGTCAAAATTCAAGCGGGAACCTTGATAATCTAACCCAAACCAAAGTAGTCAGGAAAAAGGCATCAAACATATCCATATTAGACTCTCACTTCTTGATCATTAGAGTACTATTACCAAACAACCAAGGACCACCACATAGAACCATATTTAAATCTTCCTTACACGTAAAGAAAAAGGAAAAGAATTTGTTCATCATTAGTGCAATATCCACTTGCCCACGAAGATTTCATTTCCTTTTAACAATGTTTTTAAGACCATCAACTTCTGGATGAGCCCCTAGAAATTTACCAACTAGGGTAAACTCCATAGTATAAATAGAATAATCAACAACAAATTTGGGATGAAATTTTGAAACTCATCTTTTTCCCATCATGACTTAAAATTAACTGGAGGAAAAGATGACTTTCCTCCAGGCTTCCTTCCAAATAGTGAAGACCATGTGCGTTGACTTGTCTTAGCCACATCCTTCTTATGATCCTCCACATGTGATGGAATTATATCCTTGCTCATATCCTCAAAAATATTCCACTCCTACAGTGGATCCCTAGTCTAGACCAGGTCCTCAAACAAGGGGTTAGAATAAAGGATATCCTCGACCCCGCATCTTCTAGAACAGAAACCAAGCAACAATTTGTCTTCTTCATGCTCCAAACCATCAAAACTTGACCTCGTGGAATTGTCAACCTCTATCAATTTACCCACAATTAGATTCCCTGCATCACCAAGGTTTGTTCCACCTACCAGATTCCTGCCCACGAGAATAGTCACCATTTCAAAAATTATATGCAATATTATCATGCTATTAATTTAAATAATCTTAAATCACGAATGATTTAATTAATAAAAATAAATGTATATTATTAGATTAAATATTAATATCAGTTTCATTTCTAAAATATTTATTTGACTTATATTTAAGCCTAATATTAGTATTTACTTTTTTCCTTTAAATCATGATGCAACTAGAGATAACTCAAACTTGAAATAATAATTTTAATTAAGTTATTTACAATTCATCTCATAATATTAAATATTAATAACTAGATAATTATATAGTGAACTCAACTACAGCTTCTCCTAAAATATAACTAAATCACAATTATATATTTATTAGTTCATCCCAAATGCATGAAACTATTAGAATCATTCAATCTAATTCTACAATTTAATCAACCAATTATATTAAAGAATTAAATCAACTTCTATAGCTCATATTTATTTTTCATTTTTCGTGAATATATAAATCTTATTTACTTTTTATTTGATTGGTCAATCCTATTTTTTGTAAGGAAAAAATTCAATTTTCTCTCACAAAAAAATCTAATTTTTTACAAAGTGTACTATAAAAATGTGACAAGAAATAAATTTGATGAGACAATAGTCATTAATAACCTATCAATTAATAAATGTGACAAGATTTTTTTTTTTAATTTGTTTTTAGATAAGCTTTGCCTAAGGGGCAGCACCCTTGGAATTACTAAGAAAGAAATTACATAATATCAAGGAGCTGACACTCCTTTTCAGTTCAACCTTACTAACCCTACCTATCAATTTAATGAACTAGGTATGCAATCCCATTGCCAATTGAGATCAACCTAGCAAAAACTTCAGTTGGGAAAAGATCAGTATTTTCTTGGCAAAAGGATTCAAACTTGCTCAAGTCATATTCCTTAGCAACACCAAACTTGAAAAGTAACTAGGCTTTCTTCATCTTATTCTTCTTTCCCTCAGCTTTGAGATAGAAAAAAACTTGGCAGACCCCCTCTAGACAAGGTTTTATCGATCATGTACAAGGCGTTCATCACCTCTAAATAGAGTTCCTCTAAAATCATCCTCCTAACCATGCCATATGTAGATATAGGATGGCCCAATATTTGTATAATGGGCTAGAATAAATCAAACACCACCCTGTCATCATGGACATGACCACCAGACTAGTAAACCACTCCTAGTAGAACAATGATAATTTCCTTTTCCTGATTGTTAGCCTGCTCGAAGATCTTGGCTACTTGAGCTTCTAGCAAATCAACCACCTTTTCTTCTAGCATGCACCTACAACACATACCCAGGAACAACATCTGATAAGGGAGGAAGGAAAAACGGGCCCAAATGTGACAAGAATTTTTTTTTAAAAGAAAATATGACAAGAATCAAATTACTAACAATTTCATGCATTTTGTGGGATTGCCATTTTTACTTTAGAACAATAGTTATTTTTTTGCACCTTTCTAAGTTAGGTAGATTTGTTGGCTTTAATTATGGATGTGAAATGATTATGAATCAATTGTTTTTGTTTTTATTAAGGATTATGATTTTTTGATTTTTTTTTAACATTAACTATTTTATGTTATCAAAAAATATTTAATATTATTTAAATGTTAATGATAATTGAATAATTATTGAGAGTGAGATGGGGGAACGATCCGATGAAAACAAGATGCAACATCTAGCATTTTTTTGTAACCTACTACCGAGCTAGGGCAGTCGTGCCCTAGCTTGTTTCTATCCTCTCTATGCATGTGTAGGCAGGGGGTGTTTTTCTGGTCATGTGGGGGAGGGAATCTATTGTAAACATTAATGAAGATGCTAGTTTATTCTTCTTTGGTCAACTTTCTACGAGTTCCTTGCTCATTCTTTTTTGGAGCTACCTAGATGGTGTTACCTTGTCAAGGATAGTCCAAGGCAGTGTGTGGCTATATCATTTGGATTTACATGATGAGATGGGCTTGCGTCAGTTAGGACAAGGGGTAAGGACATTTGAAAATGCCCTATTTTCTCAGATTTTAGGAGCTACAAAATCGAGCTCGCCTGGTGGATCTCAGATCACGAAGATTAATGGTTGCCTTGAGCGATGCAAAGAATGACCCAAATTGATAGTCCCTTTTGAAATGATTGTTGAGGATGTTGAATACTATTCTAAGCACTCATTGTATTACAAATTTTTGGGATTAAGAGTATCTCTTCAATTTCTAAAAAATTGGGATCAAAGAATTTGGGAACCAAAGGGTGAAATGGAGGTCACACTGCTTGCAAATAATTTTTTCATGGTCACATTCATCTGCCTGGCTAATCGCAATAGGGTTTTTAAGGGTGGGCCCTATTTTTACAACCAAGTTGGGTTATTTGTCAAGCCATGGCATGTAAGATTTAATCCCTTTGAGGAGCTTCCAAATTGAGTTTCGGTGTGGGTTTGGTTACCTAGATTTCCAATAGAATTTTGTCGAGAGGATGTTCTTCATATGCTTACATCGATTCTCGAGAAACCAATGGGGTCTTCAACACAAACCCTTAGTAAGAAAGTTATGACTTTTGCTTGAATTTGTGTGGAACTTGATTTGAGTAGACCATTACTAGATGTGGTGGAAATGTGTGTGGGCTTACATTCTTCGGTACAACAACTAGATTATGAAACCCTTCCTTTTTGATGTTTCCTTTGTCATGAATATGGCCACTTGTTGTGAAGATGCTCGAAGGTGAAGATAGTGGAGCAGCAACCTCTACCTCCTCCTCATAACATTCCTAGTGTTGATAAAGGAAAGAAGCTTGTTTCTAGTGAGGGTAAGGATTCTGAGAGTTTTTTTTAGGTTAAGGCTCATAATCAAAATAGAGGTCAGAAGAGGACTCTAATGGAGAGACAAGATGAGGATACTTTTAATAGATTTGAGGTCTTGGATGAATTGGGTCAGTAAGAAGTTAATCTAGGACTTATCAATGTGGATCAATTTGTGGCAAATTTTGGCTTGGAGATAGCCTCTTTCATTCCTCCTCCTACCCCACATGTGGAATCTTCCGTGCCTATGGTCACTAATGGGCAGGCAGGGGATCAGATGATTCTAGGGCCAAATGTTGATTTGGGACAGGGAGAAGAGGGCACTGCTCCTCCTACATGGACTATTGTTCTTGATATGGATAAGCATGGAAAGTCCTCTCCTCATCTAGGTATTCTTCAAAAGGATGGCACGAAGGGGGTTTTAGAGAAAAGTGGTAAAAGTGGACAAAAGAAGGACTTGGAGAAGATTAAGATGATAGGGGAGACTTTGGTAGAGTCTGGATCTGTTAAGACCTTGGATTCCCATTTTTTGAGTCCCCTGAAATGATCATCATTTCATGGAATGTAAGGGCTTTAACAATGGCCCTAGACAAAAATTTGTTTAGGAATTGGTTAGAAGTCATTCTCCTAATGTTCTTTTTCTTCAAGAGCCCAAGGTTTCTGTTGAGTGCATGATGATTATAGCACCTAAATTGTGGAAGAATGGTCAATGTCAGTGCATTAGAGCTCAAGGATCTTCAGGGGGTGTGGCATGTTTTTGGAACCCACAAAAGATCCAACTTTTGTGGTGGATATCCTTTAGGTCCTCCTTATCCATGGTTTCTCTATGTCCAGAGTCAGGAGAATCTGTTCTTTTTTCCAATGTTTATGCTCATGTTGAGTTCCAAGGTAAACTTCTTGTGTGGAATAATATTCATTTTTTTTGTAGCCTATTTTTGTACTTGCCATGGATTATTGCCAAAGACTTTAATGCTATTCTTGATTTATCTGAAAAGGGGGGGGGGGGGGGGGGGGAAGGGGGGGTAAATGCAAGACTTGAGCCCTCTTTGTGCTATTTTGGGATAATATATCAGCACTCAATCTTGTGGATATCAAGCCTAGCAATGGTCAATTTACTTGGAACAATAGAAGGGTGGGAGATAGTTGCATTGTTGAATGACTAGATCGGTTCATGGTTTCTTATTTTTGGGTGTGTGGATTATGGTCTTCTAGTTCAGAGATATTAGATTGGAGAGGCTCAAATCATTGGCCCATAAGGCTTGTTATTTCTTATGCCTCGTTGCCTTAGAAGCCACCTTTCAAATTCCAACTCATGTGGTTGAGGGACCCAAACCTCTATGGATGTGTTGCTGATTGGTGGAAGGAGGGTAGACCTGCTTTTGGTACAATAGTGTATATCTTTGCTAAACTCCTCCAATATGTTAAGTATCAGCTCAAATGGTGGAATTGGCAGTGCTTTGGAAATATTTTCCAAGCAAAAATGCAGCTCAAGCTGAGTTGAATAATATTACCAGGATGATTAGAGAGGATGGGGTGTCAAAGTATTTGTTGCGAGAGGAAGCTAGGGCTTTAAAAACCTTGGAGGAATGGGAGTTGAGAGAGGAAATATTTTGGAACCAAAAAGCTCAAATTGAGTGGCTTCAAGAGGGTGATAAGAATATTGCCTTCTTCTTCAATTCGATGAAGGCCAGACAACATGGTAATTCTATATCAACTTTAGTGACTAATAGAGGGGAGGTCCTCTCTTCTTCTCAGGATATCTCCAATGAAGTTGTGCAGTATTTTGCTTCTTTATTTAGGGAGGATTTGTAGGGGGAATCGGTTGAAGAGGCTCAGGTCCTCTCTTGTATTCCTTCTTTGGTTTCTTTGGAAATGAAAGAGCATCTTGTGAGTGCCATATCTTTGGAGGAGATAGAGATGACTATTTTCTAGATGAAAAAAGGAAAAGCTCCTGGTCTAGATGGCTTTTCGATTGAGCTCCTCCAGGAATTTTGGGACATTATTAAAATAGATTTACTAGTAGTTGTTCAAGAATGTTAGAAGAATAAGCAAATGCTTTAGGCCCTGAACTCTACCTTCCTTTCTCTCATGCCCAAGGGGGAAGGGGCTAATCAGTTAAGTCAATTTTGCCCTATCTCTCTTTGCAATGTTATTTATACAATTATATCTAAGTTGATTACTGATAGATTTAAAAAGTGGCTTTTGTTGCTAATTTCTAAAGAACAAAGTGGCTTTTTGGCAGGATGCCAGATCTTGGATGGGGTGGTTGTGGCTATTAAGACTATTCATTCCATGGCCAACTCTAAAGATAAGGCTATGTTCTTCAAGCTGGACATGGCTAAGGCTTATGACAGAGTTCATTGGTCATTCCACCAAAAGGTCTTGGAAGTCTTTGGTTTTGTAGAGTAATGGATATGTTGGGTTATGAGTTGTGTGAATTCAACTTCTTTCTCAGTTTTGATTAATGGGGAGCATTTTGATCTTTTTGGTTCTTCTCGGAGTTTACGAAAAGGTGACCCCCTCTCTCCTTACTTGTTTCTTCTTTTGGTGGAAGGTTTGGGATGGTTGATAAAAAGGAATGTAGAAGGGGACTTCATTCAAGGCTGGCAATGGGGAGGGGCCTTCCTACACAATCTCACCTACAATTTGTGGATGATATGGCTTTGATGGGCATGGCTACCATTTAGGAGGCTTCTAATATACGCAAGGTGTTGGATGTTTATCTTGCTACTTTAGGCCAGTTAATTAATGAGGGCAAGTCTTCCAATTTTTTCTTCAACACTCAGCCATCTATTTAGAGGAGAGTTGCTCATATTCTCAGATTCCAAATTGGGAGTCTTCCATTACTCTATCTGGGGATTCCTATCTTAGTTGGTAGGCAGTCTAAGGATTCTTGGTAGGTTATTCTGGATAAGTTCCATGTCAAAGTCACTCATTGGACCCATCGCTAGCTATCCTTTGCTGGTCAGGTCCAACTGCTCCAATCTATGGTTCAGGGTCTTCCTCTCTATAGGTGTACGATTCAAGTGGTGCTAATGAGCTTTGTTAAGAACTTGGATTCCTTAGCAAGATAGCTTTTATGGGTTGGCAATTTTTCATTAACTAAGTGGAGCCTTATTAAATGGGAGGTTGTTTGTAGCCCAAAATAGTTTGGTGGTCTTGGATTACGATAATCAGTGCTAACTGGTGCTACTCTGGCAGCCAAATTATATTGGCGATGGTGTGTGGAACAAGACCAAGTATGGGCCAGAATTTTGACTCAAAAGTACTTTCCAGGGATCCCCCAAAAAGATATCCCTTAGTACAGCTTGTCTGGGAAAGGTTCGATGATTTGGAATACTCTCAAGAAAGGGGTTGTGCTTATTAAGGGTGGCCTATTTTGGATCTACAAGAGGGGTTCAGAGGCACATTTTTGGCATGATGCTTGGGATGGCTACCCTCCCATGGTCATTCAATATCCTCATTTGCGTATATTGTCCTAGAGGTTTTGTGAAGCTGGATGGTCAAGGGTGTGCAACTTTAAGTCCTTTTCGCTTTAGGGGTAGTTGGTGGAGATAAGATGGAAGAACCCAGAGGAATGGCCTATTTTTAGTTTGGAAGTGGAGTGCACTGAGCTCCATTACATTCTTTCTGGCCAAAATTGTAGCACCCTTATGGATGATGATGTGTTGGCTTGTTCCCCTAATCCCAGGGGTGCTTACATTGTTTCTTCTGGGTATTAGGAGTTGCTCTCCCAACAACTTCTGGGGCGAGGGGGGAGGTTCAATGGTGGAAGAAAGTTTGGAATAAGTTTTCTTGGCCAAAGTATAACTACTTTATTTGGACTTTGGTCTGGAATAGATATTTTCCTTGGGACAATATCCAGAAGAGGGGTTTTTCCAGCCCTTTGAGGTGTGTTCTTTGTAGCAATGGGGAGGAAGACTCTCTGCATTTGTTTTTCCATTGCTCTTTCACCCTACAGCTCTGGCATTTCTAGTGGAGTGTTTCGAAATGCCCGTGCATTCATGCCTCCTCCCTGGCAAAGTTTTGGATGAGTCTAGGGAGGCCCCCCTCCTTGGCTCCCTTCTTGCAGGATGTTTGGTATGTTGGACCTATTTTTGTGCTATGGCAAGTCTAGTTGAAAAGGAATCATAGAATCTTTCGGGGTGAAAAATTGGGGGTTCAACAAGTTTGGCTTAGAATTATGGGAATGATCCAAGATACTATCGAAGCTAAGTGTGAGATTGTGTTGCCACTTGAGAAAGGTGATGCTGAGATGGTTGATAGGTTTGGAATACAGGGGATATCTCTGGCCTTAGCCTGTGTCAAGAGAGGTAGGAATGTGAAGCAAAAAGTTTAAAGGATGGGGAGATGGTTGCCCCCTCTTGCTATTTTTTTGAAAATTAATACGGATGGCTCTTCCAGGGGCAATCCTAGTCCAACTGGGATTGGTGGGATTGGTAGGGATTCTATTGGATCAGTGGTTTTTATTTTCTTGGCTAATAAAGGGATGCAAACCATTAATAGGATGGAAGGTTTGGCTATCATATATGCTTTGAAGTGGGCTTATGCTATAGGGTGGTGTAAGGTGATTTGTGAGTCTGACTCTCAGGTTCTGGTCAATCTTCTCCTTGAGAGGAAGATTTCGAACATTAGCTGGCAGTTGTCTACGATAGTGCAGCATATATTATAGTTAGCTTTTTGATGGATTCAGTATCTTATGCCCATATTCCAAGGGAGTGGAATAGGGTGCCGATAGCTTAGCAAAATGGGTGTCTGAAAATATAGATGGTGGGAAGATTGATGAGTGGGAGTAGATGCCCTATGAGTTATGTTAGGACTTGGAGAGGACTCTTGCAGAAGATGTAAGTGGTATTAGGGAGGGATGATCTAGTTCTTGTTTTCTTGTGATCTCTAGTGGTCCTTGGGGCTTTGGCCCTTTGCTGTTTTGTAATGTTTTGTTCTAAAGCTCAATAAAGTTTTTACCCCTCTTTTTTCAAAAAAAACAAAAAAAAAATTGATAATTGAATGTTTATCATTCATTGTATTATTTAAATATTTTTAATTTAATTTATATTGATGAGTGATTATATATATATTTATTTATTTATTTATTTTATTTTATTTTTATTTTTTATTTTTAAATCTTGATAAAGTTAGTTTTTAGTTTTTTATTATTTCTTTCTATCATAGATTTTTTTTTTTAAGGTTTGAAGAAAGACAAGAGCTAACTTGTGAGCTTCTCATGTGGGAGGTTGGGGTTCAAGTCTAGTCAAGCTTAACACAAATTTTTCTTTTGTCATGTTATTTTTGTGACAAAAATACATGCAATCAAATAGAAAAGAACAATGACTACAATTTAAAACAAAGACTAATAGATCAATATATTAAACAAAATGGAAGTAAGTTGGTGGCAAACCTTTTATATTAATAATTTTAAATTATTTATTACTTTAATTCATTCAAACACTTTCAAGTCAATATTATTATTTTTCCAGGCAAGAGCCTACAACACAACGATTACTTGTGAGCTTCTCATTGGGGAGGTCTTGAGTTTGAAGCTGCTCAAGCTTAAAGAATGATAATAATTAATATTCACAAATAATAATAAATAAATGATAAATAATCAAGGCTTTAGCCGATTATCTATCCAAAAAAAAAAAAAAACATTATTATTTTCCCTTTATTTTAAATTGGACATTATCACCCCTTACATTAACCCATGTCACTATCGCACCATATACTTAAAATAGAAAATTAAAGTTTGTCAAGAATAAATATTTAGTAATTTAATTCTTTAAAAATATGAATTAGCTTATTATTTTAATATTTCATTTTTTTTTTTAATTTATTTGTAAAGTTATTTTATTTAAACAATAAAAGCATACTAATTTCACCAAATCTAAATTCAAACTATTGGCATGAACTTTGACACTTTGCATCTTTTGTTAATTTCTAACTCTTTGCCACTAAGACTTTTAAAAGTAATTGATATTAAAAATAATAATTTAATCTTTTTTTCATTTTTGAAATTAATAATTAATAAAAAAATCAAAAACTTAAAATATATTTTTATAAAACAAAAATAAACATACAATTAGTATTTTCACATTTCTTTGATTTTTCAAATCATGCAACCATACCATACTTAGTTTTCTATCTTTAGTATATTTGTTTTCACATGCATGC